>CM064067.1:19300123-19363894 GCA_032594955.1 Panicum miliaceum
CAATGCAAAACAGGCCGAACTGGTGCCTTTAACGCACAAGTTTGCTAAATGAAGTTGCGTCGGAAGTTTTCACAACGAACGCACCGGGTCCACTCCGTTGGACCCAAAACTCTTGTTTTGGAGCATTTCGGACCATTTCGTTACTGCACGAAAATCGATGCAAAATTGGCCAAACTGGTGCCATTAACGCACAAGTTCGCTAAACGGAAGTTGAGTCGGAATTTTTCGCAACGGACGCACCCGATCCACTCCATTGGACGCCAAACTGATGTTTTATGGCGTTTCGGACCATTTCGTTACTACACGAAAGTCGATGCAAAACTCGCCGAATTGGTGCCATTAACGCACAAGTTCGCTAAACGAAGTTGCGTCAGAATTTTTTGCAACGGACGCACCTGATCCACTCCAATGCACCCAAAACTCTTGCCTTGGGGCGTTTCAGACCGTTTCATTACTGCACAAAAGTTGATGCAAAACTGGCCGAACTGGTGCCATTAACGCACAAGTTCGCTAAACGAAGTTTGCTTCGGAATTTTTCGCAACGAACGCATCCGATCCACTCCATTGGACCCAAAACTCATGTTTTGGGGCGTTTCGGACGGTTTCGTTACTGCACGAAAGTCGATGCAAGACTCGCCGAACTGGTGCCATTAACGCACAAGTTCGCTAAACGTTGTTGCGTCGGAACTTTTGGCAACGAACGCACGCGTTCCACTCCATTGGACCCAAAACTGATGTCTTGGGGCGTTCCCGACCGTTTCATTACTGCACCAAAGTTGATGCAAAACTTGACGAACTTGTGCCATTAATGCACAAGTTCGCTAAACGAAGTTGCGTCGGAATTTTTCGCAAAGAACGCACCCGATCCACTCCATTGGACCCAAAACTCTTGTTTTGGGGCGTTTCGAACCATTTCGTTACTGCACGAAAGTCGATGCAAAACTCGCCGAACTGGTGCCATTAACGCACAAGTTCGCTAAACGAAGTTGCGTCGGAATTTTTCGCAACGAACGCACTCGTTCCACTCCATTGGACCCAAAACTCATGTTTTGGGGCGTTTCGAACCATTTCGTTACTGCACGAAAGTCGATGCAAAACTCGCCAAACTGTGCCATTAACGCACAAGTGCGCTAAACGAAGTTGCGTCGGTACTTTTCGCAACGAACGCACATGATCCACTCCATTGGACGCCAAACTCATGTTTTGCGGCGTTTGAGACCGTAGTTACTGCACGAAACTCGATGAAAAACTAGCCAAACTGATGCCACTAATGATCAAGTTCGCTAAATGAAGTTGCGTCAGAATTTTTCGCAAGGAACGCACCCGTTCCACTCCATTGGACCCAAAACTCTTGTCTTGGGGCGTTTCAGACCGTTTCATTACTGCACAAAAGTTGATGCAAAACTGGCCCGAACTGGTGCCATTAACGCACAAGTTCGCTAAACAAAGTTGCGTCGGAATTTTTCGCAACGAACGCCTCCGATCCACTCCATTGGACCCTAAACTCATGTTTTGGGGGCGTTTCGGACCGTTTCGTTACTGCACGAAAGTCGATGCAAAACTCGCCGAACTGGAGCCATTAACGCACAAGTTCGCTGAACGAAGTTGCGTCGGAACTTTTAGCAACGAACGCACCCGTTCCACTCCATTGGACCCAAAACTCATGTTTTGGGGCGTTTCGAACCATTTCGTTACTGCACGAAAGTCGATGCAAAACTGGCCGAACTGGTGCCATTAACGCACAAGTTCGCTAAACAAAGTTGCGTCAGTATTTTTTGCAACGAACGCACCCGATCCACTCCATTGGACCCAACACTCATGTTTTGGGGGGTTTCGGACTGTTTCGTTACTGCACGAAAGTCGATGCAAAACTCGCCGAACTGGTGCCATTAACGCAGAAGTTCGCTAAACGAAGTTGCGTCGGAACTTTTCGCAACGAACGCACCCGTTCCACTCCATTGGATCCAATACTGATGTCTTGGGGCGTTTCAGACTGTTTCATTACGGCACAAAAGTTGATGCAAAACTGGCCGAACTGGTGCCATTAACGCACAAGTTCGCTAAACAAAAATGCGTCGGAATTTTTCGCAACGAACGCATCCGATCCACTTCATTGGACCCAATACTCATGTTTTGGGGCATTTCGGACCGTTTTGTTACTGCACGGAAAGTCGATGCAAACTCGCCGAACTTGTGCCATTAACGCACAAGTTCGCTAAACGAAGTTGCGTCGGAATTTTTCGCAACGAACGCACCTGATCCACTTATATGCACCCAAAACACTTGTCTTGGGGCGTTTCAGACCGTTTCATTACTGCACAAATGTTGATGCAAAACTGGCCGAACTGGTGCCATTAACGCACAAGTTCGCTAAACGAAGTTGCCCTCGGAATTTTTCGCAACGAACGCATCCGATCCACTCCATTGGACCCATAACTGATGTCTTGGGGCGTTTCAGACCGTTTCATTACTGCACCAAAGTTGATGAAAAACTGGCCGAACTGGTGCCATTAACGCACAAGTTCGCTAAACGAAGTTGCGTCGGAATTTTTCACAACGAACGCACCCGATCCACTCCATTGGACCCAAAACTCATGTTTTGGGGCGTTTCGAACCATTTCGTTACTGCACGAAATTCGATGCAAAACTTGCCGAACTGGTGCCATTAACGCACAAGTTCGCTAAACGAAGTTGCTTCGGAATTTTCGCAACGAACGCATCCGATCCACTCCAATGCACCCAAAACTCTTGTCTTGCGGCGTTTCAGACCGTTTCATTACTGCACAAAAGTTGATGCAAAACTGGCCGAACTGGTGCCATTAACGCACAAGTTCGCTAAACGAAGTTGCTTCGGAATTTTTCACAACGAACGCACCGATCCACTCCATTGGACCCAAAACTCATGTTTTATGGCGTTTCGGACCATTTCGTTACTACACGAAAGTCGATGCAAAACTCGCCGAATTGGTGCCATTAACGCACAAGTTCGCTAAACGAAGTTGCGTCAGAATTTTTTTGCAACGGACGCACCTGATCCACTCCAATGCACCCAAAACTCTTGTCTTGGGGCGTTTCAGACCGTTTCATTACTGCACAAAAGTTGATGCAAAACTGGCCGAACTGGTGCCATTAACGCACAAGTTCGCTAAACGAAGTTGCTTCGGAATTTTTCGCAATGAACGCATCCGATCCACTCCATTGGACCCAAAACTCATGTTTTGGGGCGTTTCGGACGGTTTCGTTACTGCACGAAAGTCGATGCAAGACTCGCCGAACTGGTGCCATTAACGCACAAGTTCGCTAAACGAAGTTGCGTTGGAACTTTTCGCAACGAACGCACCCGTTCCACTACATTGGACCCAAAACTGATGTCTTTGGGTGTTTCGCACCATTTTGTTACGGCACGAAAGTCGATGCAAAACTCGCCGAACTGGTGCCATTAACGCACAAGTTCGCTAAACGAAGTTGTGTCGGAACTTTTCGCAACGAACGCACCCGTTCCACTCCATTAGACCCAAAACTGATGTCTTGGGGCATTTCACACTGTTTCATTACTGCACCAAAGTTCATGCAAAATTGGCCGAACTGGTGCCATCAACGCACAAGTTCGCTAAAACAAAGTTGCGTCGGAATTTTTCGCAACGAACGCATCCGATCCACTCATTGCACCCAAAACTCATGTTTTGGGGCGTTTCGGACCGTTTCGTTACTGCACGAAAGTCGATGCAAAACTCGTCGAACTGGTGCCATTAACGCAAAAGTTGCGCTAAACGAAGTTGCGTCGGAATTTTTCGGCAACGAACGCACCTGATCCACTCCAATGCACCCAAAACACTTGTCTTGGGGCGTTTCAGACCGTTTCATTACTGCACAAAAGTTGATGCAAAACTGGCCGAACTGGTGCCATTAACGCACAAGTTCGCTAAACGAAGTTGCTTCGGAATTCTTCGCAACGAACGCATCCGATCCACTCCATTGGACCCAAAACTCATGTTTTGGGGCGTTTCGGACGGTTTCGTTACTGCACCGAAAGTCGATGCAAGACTCGCCGAACTGGTGCCATTAACGCACAAGTTCGCTAAACGAAGGTTGCGTCGGAACTTTTAGCAACGAACGCACCCGTTCCACTACATTGGACCCAAAACTGATGTCTTTGGGGTGTTTCGCACCATTTTGTTACGCACGAAAGTCGATGCAAAACTCGCCGAACTGGTGCCATTAACGGACAAGTTCGCTAAACGAAATTGTGTCGGAACTTTCGCAACGAACGCACCCGTTCCACTCCATTAGACCCAAAACTGATGTATTGGGGCGTTTCAGACTTTTTCATTACTGCACCAAAGTTGATGCAAAACTGGCCGAACTGGTGCCATTAACGCACAAGTTCGCTAAACAAAGTTGCGTCGGAATTTTTCGCAACGAATGCATCCGATCCACTTCATTGGACCCAAAACTCATGTTTTGGGGCGTTTCGGACCGTTTCGTTACTGCACGAAAGTCGATGCAAAACTCGTCGAACTGGTGCCATTAACGGGACAAGTTCGCTAAACGAAGTTGCGTCGGAACTTTTCGCAACGAACGCACCTGATCCACTCCAATGCACCCAAAACTCTTGTCTTGGGGCGTTTCAGACCGTTTCATTACTGCACAAAAGTTGATGCAAAACTGGCCGATCTGGTGCCATTAACGCACAAGTTCGCTAAACGAAGTTGCTTCGGAATTTTTCGCAACGAACGCATCCGATCCACTCCATTGGACCCAAAACTCATGTTTTGGGGGCGTTTCGGACGGTTTCGTTACTGCACGAAAGTCGATGCAAGACTCGCCGAACTGGTGCCATTAACGCACAACTTCGCTAAACGAAGTTGCGTCGGAACGTTTAGCAACGAAAGCACCCGTTCCACTACATTGGACCCAAAACTGATGTCTTTGGGGTGTTTCGCACCATTTTGTTACGGCACGAAAGTCGATGCAAAACTCGCCGAACTGGTGCCATTAACGCACAAGTTCGCTAAACAAAGGGTTGCGTCGGAATTTTTCGCAACGGACGCACCCGTTCCACTCCATTGGACCCAAAACTCATGTTTTGACGGCGTTTTGAACCGTTTTCGTCACTGCACGAATGTCGATGCAAAACATTGCCGAACTGGTGCCATTAACGCACAAGTTCGCTAAACGAAGTTGCGTCGGAACTTTTTGGAACGAACGCACCTGATCCACTCCATTGGACGCCAAACTCATTTTTTGGGGCGTTTCGGACCGTTCGTTACGTCACGAAAGTCGATGCAAAACTAGCCGAACCGGTGCCATTAACCCACAAGTTTGCTAAACGAAGTTGCATCGGAAGTTTTCGCAACGAACACACCGGATCCACTCCATTGGACCCAAAATTCTTGTTTTGGGGCATTTCGGACCATTTCGTTACTGCACGAAAGTCGATGCCAAACTGGCCAAACTGGTGCCATTAACGCACAAGTTCGCTAAACAAAGTTGCGTCGGAATTTTTCGCAACGAACGCACCTGATCCACTCCGTTGGACCCAAATGTCATGTTTTGGGGCGTTTCAGACCGTTTTGTTACTGGCCGATAGTAGATGCAAAACTGGCTGAATTGATGCCATTAACGATCAAGTTCGCAAAACGAAGTTGCGTCGGAAATTTTCGCAACGAACGCACGCAATCCACTCCAATGGACCCGAAACTCATGCTTTGGGGTGTTTCGGACCGTTTCGTTACGGCACGAAAGTCAATGCAAAACTGGCCGAACCGGTTCCATTAATGCACAAGTTTGCTAAACGAAGTTGCGTCGGAAGTTCTCGTAACGAACGCACCGGATCCACTCCATTGGACCGAAAACTCTTGTTTTGGGGCATTTCGGACCGTTTCGTTACTGCACGAAAGTCGATGCAAAACTGGCCGAACTGGTGCCATTAACGCACAACTTTGCTAAACGAAGTTGCGTCGGAACTTTTCGTAACGAACGCACCCATTCCACAACATTGGACCCAAAACTCATGTCTTGGGGCGTTTCAGACCGTTTCATTACCGCTCAAAAGATGATGCAAAACCTGCCGAACTGGTGCCATTAGCGCACAAGTTCGCTAAACGAAGTTGCGTCGGAATTTTTCGCAACGAACGCACCCGATCCACTGCATTGGATGCCAAACTCATGTTTTGGGGTGTTTCGGACCGTTTTGTTACTGCACGATAGTCGATGCAAAACTGCCGAATCGGTGCCATTAACGCACAAATTCGCTAAACGAAGTTGCGTCGCAATTTTTCGCAACGGACGCACCCGATCCACTTCATTGAACGCCAAACTGATGTTTCGGGGTGTTTCGGACCGTTACGTTACAGCACGAAAGTCAATGCAAAACGTGCTGAACTGGTGCCATTAACGCACAAGTTCGCTAAACGAAGTTGCGTCGGAATTTTTCACAACGAACGGACCCGATCCACTCCGTTGGACCCAAAACTCATGTTTTGTTGTGTTTCGGACCATTTCGTTACGGCATGAAAGTTGATGCAAAACTGGCCGAATCGGTGCCATTAACGAACAAATTCGTTAAACAAAGTTGCGTCGGAATATTTCGCAACGAACGTACCCGATCCACTCCAATGGACCCGAAACTCATGTTTTGGGGTGTTTCGGACCGTTACGTTACGGCACGAAAGTCAATGCAAAACAGGCCGAACTGGTGCCATTAACGCACAAGTTCGCTAAACGAAGTTGCGTCGGAATTTTTCACAACGAATTCACCCGATCCACTCCGTTGGACCCAAAACTCATGTTTTGGTGTGTTTCAGACCATTTCAATACGGCACGAAAGTTGATGCAAAACTGGCCGAATCGGTGCCATTAACGCACAAATTCGTTAAACAAAGTTGCGTTGGAATTTTTCGCAACGAACGCACCCGATTCACTCCAATGGACCCGAAACTCATGTTTTGGGGTGTTTCGGACCGTTACGTTACGGCACGAAAGTCAATGCAAAACAGGCGGAACTGGTGCCATTAACGCACAAGATTGCTAAATGAAGTTGCGTCGGAAGTTTTCGCAACGAACGCACCGGGTCCACTCCGTTGTACCCAAAACTCTTGTTTTGGAGCATTTCGGACCGTTTCGTTACTGCACGAAAATCGATGCAAAATTGGCCAAACTGGTGCCACTAACGCACAAGTTCGCTAAACGAAGTTGAGTCGGAATATTTCGCAACGGACGCACCCGATCCACTCCATTGGACGCCAAACTGATGTTTTGGGGCGTTTCGGACCGTTTCGATACTGCACTCATGTTTTGGGGTGTTTCGGACCGTTTCGTTACGGCACGAAAGTCGATTCAAAACTGGCCGAATCGGTGCCATTAACGCACAAGTTCGCAAAACGAAGTTCCGTTGGAATTTTTCGCAACAAACGCACCGGATCCACTCCATTGGACCCAAAACTCTTATTTTAGGGCATTTTGGACCGTTTCGTTACGGCACGAAAGTCGATGCACAACTGGCCGAACCGGTGCCATTAATGCACAAGTTCGCTAAACAAAGTTGCGTCGGAATTTTTCGCAACGAACGCACCCGTTCCACTCCATTGGACCCAAAACTCATGTTTTGATGCGTTTTGAACCGTTTCGTCACTCCACAAATGTCGATGCAAAACACGTCGAACTGGTGCCATTAACGCACAAGTTTGCTAAACGAAGTTGCGTCGGAACTTTTCGCAACGAACGCACATGATCCACTCCATTAGACGCCAAACTCATTTTTTGGGGCGTTTCGGACTGTTTCGTTACGGCACGAAAGTCGATGCAAAACTAGCCGAACCGGTGCCATTAACCCACAAGTTTGCTAAACGAAGTTGCATCGGAAGTTTTCGCAACGAACACACCGGATCCACTCCATTGGACCCAAAACTCTTGTTTTGGGGCATTTCGGACCATTTCGTTACTGCACGAAAGTCGATGCAAAACTGGCCGAACTGGTGCCATTAACGCACAAGTTCGCTAAACAAAGTTGCGTCGGAATTTTTCAGATCGAACGCACCTGATCCACTCCGTTGGACCCAAATCTCATGTTTTGGGGCGTTTCAGACCGTTTTGTTACTGCACGATAGTAGATGCAAAACTGCCCGAATTGATGCCATTAACGATCAAGTTCGCAAAACGAAGTTGCGTCGGAGTTTTTCGCAACGAACGCACCCAATCCACTCCAATGGACCCGAAACTCTTGTTTTGGGGTGTTTCGGACCGTTTCGTTACGGCATGAAAGTCGATGCAAAACTGGCCGAACCGGTTCAATTAACGCACAAGTTTGCTAAACGAAGTTGCGTCGGAAGTTCTCGCAACGAACGCACCGGATCCACTCCATTGGACCCAAAACTCTTGTCTTGGGGCGTTTCAGACCGTTTCATTACCGCACAAAAGATGATGCAAAACCTGCCGAACTGGTGCCATTAACGCACAAGTTCGCTAAACGAAGTTGCGTCAAAATTTTTCACAACGAACGCAACCGATCCACTCTATTGGACCCAAAACTCATGTTTTGGGGCGTTTGAACCGTTTTGTTACTGCACGAAAGTCGATGCAAAACTCGTCGAACTTGTGCCATTAACGCAAAAGTTCGCTAAACGAAGTTGCGTCGGTAGTTTTTGCAACGAACGCACATGATCCACTCCATTGGACGCCAAACTCATGTTTTGGGGTGTTTCGGACCGTTTCGTTACGGCACGAAAGTCGATGCAAAATTGGCCGAATCGGTGCCATTAACGCACAAGTTCGTTTAAACGAAGTTGCGTCGGAATTTTTCACAACGAATGCACCCGATCCACTCCGTTGGACCCAAAATTCATGTTTTGGTGTGGTTCAGACCATTTCGTTACGGCACGAAAGTTGATGCAAAACTGGCCGAATCGGTGCCATTAACGCACAAATTCGTTTAAACAAAGTTGCGTTGGAATTTTTCGCAACGAACGCACCCGATTCACTCCAATGGACACGAAACTCATGTTTTGGGGTGTTTCGGACCGTTACGTTACGGCACGAAAGTCAATGCAAAACAGGCCGAACTGGTGCCTTTAACGCACAAGTTTGCTAAATGAAGTTGCGTCGGAAGTTTTCACAACGAACGCACCGGGTCCACTCCGTTGGACCCAAAACTCTTGTTTTGGAGCATTTCGGACCATTTCGTTACTGCACGAAAATCGATGCAAAATTGGCCAAACTGGTGCCATTAACGCACAAGTTCGCTAAACGAAGTTGAGTCGGAATTTTTCGCAACGGACGCACCCGATCCACTCCATTGGACGCCAAACTGATGTTTTATGGCGTTTCGGACCATTTCGTTACTACACGAAAGTCGATGCAAAACTCGCCGAATTGGTGCCATTAACGCACAAGTTCGCTAAACGAAGTTGCGTCAGAATTTTTTGCAACGGACGCACCTGATCCACTCCAATGCACCCAAAACTCTTGTCTTGGGGCGTTTCAGACCGTTTCATTACTGCACAAAAGTTGATGCAAAACTGGCCGAACTGGTGCCATTAACGCACAAGTTCGCTAAACGAAGTTGCTTCGGAATTTTTCGCAACGAACGCATCCGATCCACTCCATTGGACCCAAAACTCATGTTTTGGGGCGTTTCGGACGGTTTCGTTACTGCACGAAAGTCGATGCAAGACTCGCCGAACTGGTGCCATTAACGCACAAGTTCGCTAAACGTTGTTGCGTCGGAACTTTTGGCAACGAACGCACGCGTTCCACTCCATTGGACCCAAAACTGATGTCTTGGGGCGTTCCCGACCGTTTCATTACTGCACCAAAGTTGATGCAAAACTTGACGAACTTGTGCCATTAATGCACAAGTTCGCTAAACGAAGTTGCGTCGGAATTTTTCGCAAAGAACGCACCCGATCCACTCCATTGGACCCAAAACTCTTGTTTTGGGGCGTTTCGAACCATTTCGTTACTGCACGAAAGTCGATGCAAAACTCGCCGAACTGGTGCCATTAACGCACAAGTTCGCTAAACGAAGTTGCGTCGGAATTTTTCGCAACGAACGCACTCGTTCCACTCCATTGGACCCAAAACTCATGTTTTGGGGCGTTTCGAACCATTTCGTTACTGCACGAAAGTCGATGCAAAACTCGCCAAACTGTGCCATTAACGCACAAGTGCGCTAAACGAAGTTGCGTCGGTACTTTTCGCAACGAACGCACATGATCCACTCCATTGGACGCCAAACTCATGTTTTGCGGCGTTTGAGACCGTAGTTACTGCACGAAACTCGATGAAAAACTAGCCAAACTGATGCCACTAATGATCAAGTTCGCTAAATGAAGTTGCGTCAGAATTTTTCGCAAGGAACGCACCCGTTCCACTCCATTGGACCCAAAACTCTTGTCTTGGGGCGTTTCAGACCGTTTCATTACTGCACAAAAGTTGATGCAAAACTGGCCGAACTGGTGCCATTAACGCACAAGTTCGCTAAACAAAGTTGCGTCGGAATTTTTCGCAACGAACGCCTCCGATCCACTCCATTGGACCCTAAACTCATGTTTTGGGGCGTTTCGGACCGTTTCGTTACTGCACGAAAGTCGATGCAAAACTCGCCGAACTGGAGCCATTAACGCACAAGTTCGCTGAACGAAGTTGCGTCGGAACTTTTAGCAACGAACGCACCCGTTCCACTCCATTGGACCCAAAACTCATGTTTTGGGGCGTTTCGAACCATTTCGTTACTGCACGAAAGTCGATGCAAAACTGGCCGAACTGGTGCCATTAACGCACAAGTTCGCTAAACAAAGTTGCGTCAGTATTTTTTGCAACGAACGCACCCGATCCACTCCATTGGACCCAACACTCATGTTTTGGGGGGTTTCGGACTGTTTCGTTACTGCACGAAAGTCGATGCAAAACTCGCCGAACTGGTGCCATTAACGCAGAAGTTCGCTAAACGAAGTTGCGTCGGAACTTTTCGCAACGAACGCACCCGTTCCACTCCATTGGATCCAATACTGATGTCTTGGGGCGTTTCAGACTGTTTCATTACTGCACAAAAGTTGATGCAAAACTGGCCGAACTGGTGCCATTAACGCACAAGTTCGCTAAACAAAAATGCGTCGGAATTTTTCGCAACGAACGCATCCGATCCACTTCATTGGACCCAATACTCATGTTTTGGGGCATTTCGGACCGTTTTGTTACTGCACGAAAGTCGATGCAAAACTCGCCGAACTTGTGCCATTAACGCACAAGTTCGCTAAACGAAGTTGCGTCGGAATTTTTCGCAACGAACGCACCTGATCCACTTATATGCACCCAAAACACTTGTCTTGGGGCGTTTCAGACCGTTTCATTACTGCACAAATGTTGATGCAAAACTGGCCGAACTGGTGCCATTAACGCACAAGTTCGCTAAACGAAGTTGCCTCGGAATTTTTCGCAACGAACGCATCCGATCCACTCCATTGGACCCATAGCTGATGTCTTGGGGCGTTTCAGACCGTTTCATTACTGCACCAAAGTTGATGAAAAACTGGCCGAACTGGTGCCATTAACGCACAAGTTCGCTAAACGAAGTTGCGTCGGAATTTTTCACAACGAACGCACCCGATCCACTCCATTGGACCCAAAACTCATGTTTTGGGGCGTTTCGAACCATTTCGTTACTGCACGAAATTCGATGCAAAACTTGCCGAACTGGTGCCATTAACGCACAAGTTCGCTAAACGAAGTTGCTTCGGAATTTTTCGCAACGAACGCATCCGATCCACTCCAATGCACCCAAAACTCTTGTCTTGCGGCGTTTCAGACCGTTTCATTACTGCACAAAAGTTGATGCAAAACTGGCCGAACTGGTGCCATTAACGCACAAGTTCGCTAAACGAAGTTGCTTCGGAATTTTTCACAACGAACGCACCCGATCCACTCCATTGGACCCAAAACTCATGTTTTATGGCGTTTCGGACCATTTCGTTACTACACGAAAGTCGATGCAAAACTCGCCGAATTGGTGCCATTAACGCACAAGTTCGCTAAACGAAGTTGCGTCAGAATTTTTTGCAACGGACGCACCTGATCCACTCCAATGCACCCAAAACTCTTGTCTTGGGGCGTTTCAGACCGTTTCATTACTGCACAAAAGTTGATGCAAAACTGGCCGAACTGGTGCCATTAACGCACAAGTTCGCTAAACGAAGTTGCTTCGGAATTTTTCGCAATGAACGCATCCGATCCACTCCATTGGACCCAAAACTCATGTTTTGGGGCGTTTCGGACGGTTTCGTTACTGCACGAAAGTCGATGCAAGACTCGCCGAACTGGTGCCATTAACGCACAAGTTCGCTAAACGAAGTTGCGTTGGAACTTTTAGCAACGAACGCACCCGTTCCACTACATTGGACCCAAAACTGATGTCTTTGGGGTGTTTCGCACCATTTTGTTACGGCACGAAAGTCGATGCAAAACTCGCCGAACTGGTGCCATTAACGCACAAGTTCGCTAAACGAAGTTGTGTCGGAACTTTTCGCAACGAACGCACCCGTTCCACTCCATTAGACCCAAAACTGATGTCTTGGGGCATTTCACACTGTTTCATTACTGCACCAAAGTTCATGCAAAATTGGCCGAACTGGTGCCATCAACGCACAAGTTCGCTAAACAAAGTTGCGTCGGAACTTTTCGCAACGAACGCATCCGATCCACTTCATTGCACCCAAAACTCATGTTTTGGGGCGTTTCGGACCGTTTCGTTACTGCACGAAAGTCGATGCAAAACTCGTCGAACTGGTGCCATTAACGCAAAAGTTCGCTAAACGAAGTTGCGTCGGAATTTTTCGCAACGAACGCACCTGATCCACTCCAATGCACCCAAAACACTTGTCTTGGGGCGTTTCAGACCGTTTCATTACTGCACAAAAGTTGATGCAAAACTGGCCGAACTGGTGCCATTAACGCACAAGTTCGCTAAACGAAGTTGCTTCGGAATTTTTCGCAACGAACGCATCCGATCCACTCCATTGGACCCAAAACTCATGTTTTGGGGCGTTTCGGACGGTTTCGTTACTGCACGAAAGTCGATGCAAGACTCGCCGAACTGGTGCCATTAACGCACAAGTTCGCTAAACGAAGTTGCGTCGGAACTTTTAGCAACGAACGCACCCGTTCCACTACATTGGACCCAAAACTGATGTCTTTGGGGTGTTTCGCACCATTTTGTTACGGCACGAAAGTCGATGCAAAACTCGCCGAACTGGTGCCATTAACGGACAAGTTCGCTAAACGAAGTTGTGTCGGAACTTTTCGCAACGAACGCACCCGTTCCACTCCATTAGACCCAAAACTGATGTATTGGGGCGTTTCAGACTTTTTCATTACTGCACCAAAGTTGATGCAAAACTGGCCGAACTGGTGCCATTAACGCACAAGTTCGCTAAACAAAGTTGCGTCGGAATTTTTCGCAACGAATGCATCCGATCCACTTCATTGGACCCAAAACTCATGTTTTGGGGCGTTTCGGACCGTTTCGTTACTGCACGAAAGTCGATGCAAAACTCGTCGAACTGGTGCCATTAACGGACAAGTTCGCTAAACGAAGTTGCGTCGGAACTTTTCGCAACGAACGCACCTGATCCACTCCAATGCACCCAAAACTCTTGTCTTGGGGCGTTTCAGACCGTTTCATTACTGCACAAAAGTTGATGCAAAACTGGCCGATCTGGTGCCATTAACGCACAAGTTCGCTAAACGAAGTTGCTTCGGAATTTTTCGCAACGAACGCATCCGATCCACTCCATTGGACCCAAAACTCATGTTTTGGGGCGTTTCGGACGGTTTCGTTACTGCACGAAAGTCGATGCAAGACTCGCCGAACTGGTGCCATTAACGCACAACTTCGCTAAACGAAGTTGCGTCGGAACGTTTAGCAACGAACGCACCCGTTCCACTACATTGGACCCAAAACTGATGTCTTTGGGGTGTTTCGCACCATTTTGTTACGGCACGAAAGTCGATGCAAAACTCGCCGAACTGGTGCCATTAACGCACAAGTTCGCTAAACGAAGTTGTGTCGGAACTTTTCGCAACGAACGCACCCGTTCCACTCCATTAGACCCAAAACTGATGTCTTGGGGCGTTTCAGACTTTTTCATTACTGCACCAAAGTTGATGCAAAACTGGCCGAACTGGTGCCATTAACGCACAAGTTCGCTAAACAAAGTTGCGTCGGAATTTTTCGCAACGAACGCATCCGATCCACTTCATTGTACCCAAAACTCATGTTTTGGGGCGTTTCGGACCGTTTCGTTACTGCACGAAAGTCGATGCAAAACTCGTCGAACTGGTGCCATTAACGGACAAGTTCGCTAAACGAAGTTGCGTCGGATCTTTTCGCAACGAACGCACCTGATCCACTCCAATGCACCCAAAACTCTTGTCTTGGGGCGTTTCAGACCGTTTCATTACTGCACAAAAGTTGATGCAAAACTTGCCGAACTGGTGCCATTAACGCACAAGTTCGCTAAACGAAGTTGTGTCGGAACTTTTCGCAACGAACGCACCCGTTCCACTCCATTAGACCCAAAACTGATGTATTGGGGCGTTTCAGACTTTTTCATTACTGCACCAAAGTTGATGCAAAACTTGCCGAACTGGTGCCATTAACGCACAAGTTCGCTAAACGAAGTTGCTTCGGAATTTTTCGCAACGAAAGCATCCGATCCACTCCATTGGACCCAAAACTCATGTTTTGGGGCGTTTCGGACGGTTTCGTTACTGCACGAAAGTCGATGCAAGACTCGCCGAACTGGTGCCATTAACGCACAAGTTCGCTAAACGAAGTTGCGTCGGAACTTTTGGCAACGAACGCACCCGTTCCACTCCATTGAACCCAAAACTGATGTCTTGGGGCGTTCCCGACCATTTCATTACTGCACCAAAGTTGATGCAAAACTTGACGAACTTGTGCCATTAACGCACGAGTTCGCTAAACGAAGATGCGTCGGAATTTTTCGCAACGAACGAACCCGATCCACTCCATTGGACCCAAAACTCATGTTTTGGGGCGTTTCAAACCATTTCGTTACTGCACGAAAGTCGATGCAAAACTCGCCGAACTGTGCCATTAACGCACAAGTGCGCTAAACGAAGTTGCGTCGGTACTTTTCGCAACGAACACACATGATCCACTGCATTAGACGCCAAACTCATGTTTTGGGGCGTTTCAGACCGTAGTTACTGCACGAAACTCGATGCAAAACTAGCCGAACTGATGCCATTAATGGTCAAGTTCGCTAAATGAAGTTGCGTCAGAATTTTTCGCAAGGAACGCATCCGTTCCACTCCATTGGACCCAAAACTCATGTCTTGGGGCGTTTCAGACTGTTTCATTACTGCACAAAAGTCGATGCAAAACTGGCCGAACTGGTGCCATTAACGCACAAGTTCGCTAAACGAAGTTGCGTCGGAATTTTTCGCAACGAATGCACCCGTTCCACTCCATTGTACCCAAAACTCATGTCTTGGAGCGTTTCAGACTGTTTCATTACTGCACAAAAGTCGATGCAAAACTGGCCGAACTGGTGCCATCAACGCACAAGTTTGCTAAACGAAGTTGCGTCAGAATTTTTCGCAACAAACGCATCCGATCCACTCCATTGGACCCTAAACTCATGTTTTAGGGCGTTTCGGACCGTTTCGTTACTGCACGAAAGTCGATGCAAAACTCGCCGAACTTGAGCCATTAACGCACAAGTTCGCTAAACGAAGTTGCGTCAGAACTTTTAGCAACGAACGCACCCGTTCCACTCCATTGGACCCAAAACTGATGTCTTGGGGCATTTCAGACCGTTTCATTACTGCACCAAAGTTGATGCAAAACTGGCCGAACTGGTGCCATTAACGCACAATTTCGCTAAACAAAGTTGCGTCAGAATTTTTCACAACGAACGCACCCGATCCACTCCATTGGACCCAAAACTCATGTTTTGGGGCGTTTCGGACTGTTTCGTTACTGCACGAAAGTCGATGCAAAACTCGCCGAACTTGTGCCATTAACGCACAAGTTCGCTAAACGAAGTTGCGTCGGAACATTTCGCAACGAACGCACCCGTTCCACTCCATTGGATCCAAAACTTATGTCTTGGGGCGTTTCAGACTGTTTCATTACTGCACCAAAGTTGATGCAAAACTGGCCGAACTGGTTCCATTAACGCACAAGTTCGCTAAACAAAGTTGCGTCGGAATTTTTCGCAACGAACGCATCCGATCCACTTCATTGGACCCAAAACTCATGTTTTGGGGCATTTCGGACCGTTTCGTTACTGCACGAAAGTCGATGCAAAACTCGCCGAACTTGTGCCATTAACGCACAACTTCGCTAGACGAAGTTGCGTCGGAATTTTTCGCAACGAACGCACCTGATCCACTCCAATGCACCCAAAACTCTTGTCTTGGGGCGTTTCAGACCGTTTCATTACTGCACAAAAGTTGATGCAAAACTGGCCGAACTGGTGCCATTAACGCACAAGTTCGCTAAACGAAGTTGCTTCGGAATTTTTCGCAACGAACGCATCCGATCCACTCCATTGGACCCAAAACTCATGTTTTGGGGCGCTTCGGACGGTTTCGTTACTGCACGAAAGTCGATGCAAGACTCGCCGAACTGGTGCCATTAACGCACAAGTTCGCTAAACGAAGTTGCGTCGGAACTTTTAGCAACGAACGCACCCGTTCCACTACATTGGACCCAAAACTGATGTCTTTGGGGTGTTTCGCACCATTTTGTTACGACTCGAAAGTCGATGCAAAACTCGCCGAACTGGTGCCATTAACGCACAAGTTCGCTAAACGAAGTTGCGTCGGAACTTTTAGCAACGAACGCACCCGTTCCACTCCATTAGACGCCAAACTCATGTTTTGGGGCGTTTCAGACCGTAGTTACTGCGCGAAACTCGATGCAAAACTGGCCGAACTGGTGCCATTAACGCACAAGTTCGCTAAACAAAGTTGCGTCGGAATTTTTCGCAACAAACGCATCCCATCCACTCCATTGGACCCTAAACTCATGTTTTTGGGCGTTTCGGACCGTTTCGTTACTGCACGAAAGTCGATGCAAAACTCGCCGAACTTGAGCCATTAACGCACAAGTTCGCTAAACGAAGTTGCGTCGGAACTTTTAGCAACGAACGCACCCGTTCCACTCCATTAGACGCCAAACTCATGTTTTGGGGCGTTTCCGACCGTAGTTATTGCACGAAACTCGATGCAAAACTGGCCGAACTGATGCCATTAATGATCAAGTTCGCTAAATGAAGTTGCGTCAGAATTTTTCGCAAGGAACGCATCCGTTCCACTCCATTGGACCCAAAACTCATGTCTTGGGGCGTTTCAGACTGTTTCATTACTGCACAAAAGTCGATGCAAAACTGGCCGAACTGGAGCCATTAACGCACAAGTTCGCTAAACGAAGTTGCGTCGGAATTTTTCGCAACGAACGCACCCGTTCCACTCCATTGTACCCAAAACTCATGTCTTGGAGCGTTTCAGACTGTTTCATTACTGCACAAAAGTCGATGCAAAACTGGCCGAACTGGTGCCATCAACGCACAAGTTCGCTAAACGAAGTTGCGTCAGAATTTTTCGCAACGAACGCATCCGTTCCACTCCAATGCACCATAAACTCTTGTCTTGGGGCGTTTCAGACCGTTTCATTACTGCACCAAAGTTGATGCAAAACTGGCCGAACTGGTGCCATTAACGCACAAGTTCGCTAAACGAAGTTGCGTCGGAACTTTTCGCAACGAACGCACCCGTTCCACTCCATTGGACCCAAAACTGATGTCTTGGGGCGTTTCAGACCGTTTCATTACTGCACCAAAGTTGATGCAAAACTCGCCGAACTGGTGCCATTAACGCACAAGTTCGCTAAACGAAGTTACGTCGGAATTTTTCGCAACGAACGCATCCGATCCACTCCATTGAACCCAAAACTCATGTTTTGGGGCGTTTCGGACCGTTTCGTTACTGCACCAAAGTCGATGCAAAACTGGCCGAACTGGTGCCATTATCGCACAAGTTCGCTAAACATAGTTGCGTCGGAATTTTTCGCAACGAACGCATCCGATCCACTCCATTGGACCCTAAACTCATGTTTTAGGGCGTTTCGGACCATTTCGTTACTGCACGAAAGTCGATGCAAAACTCGCCGAACTTGAGCCATTAACGCACAAGTTCGCTAAACGAAGTTGCGTCAGAACTTTTAGCAACGAACGCACCCGTTCCACTCCATTGGACCCAAAACTGATGTCTTGGGGCATTTCAGACCGTTTCATTACTGCACCAAAGTTGATGCAAAACTGGCCGAACTGGTGCCATTAACGCACAAGTTCGCTAAACAAAGTTGCATCAGAATTTTTCGCAACGAACGCACCCGATCCACTCCATTGGACCGAAAACTCATGTTTTGGGGCGTTTCGGACTGTTTCGTTACTGCATGAAAGTCGATGCAAAACTCGCCGAACTGGTGCCATTAACGCACAAGTTCGCTAAACGAAGTTGCGTCGGAACATTTCGCAACGAACGCACCCGTTCCACTCCATTGGATCCAAAACTGATGTCTTGGGGCGTTTTAGACTGTTTCATTACTGCACCAAAGTTGATGCAAAACTGGCCGAACTGGTTCCATTAACGCACAAGTTCGCTAAACAAAGTTGCATCGGAATTTTTCGCAACGAACGCATCCGATCCACTTCATTGGACCCAAAACTCATGTTTTGGGGCATTTCGGACCGTTTCGTTACTGCACGAAAGTCGATGCAAAACTCGCCGAACTTGTGCCATTAACGCACAACTTCGCTAGACGAAGTTGCGTCGGAATTTTTCGCAACGAACGCACCTGATCCACTCCAATGCACCCAAAACTCTTGTCTTGGGGCGTTTCAGACCATTTCATTACTGCACAAAAGTTGATGCAAAACTGGCCGAAGTGGTGCCATTAACGCACAAGTTCGCTAAACGAAGTTGCTTCGGAATTTTTCGCAACGAACGCATCCGATCCACTCCATTGGACCCAAAACTCATGTTTTGGGGCGCTTCGGACGGTTTCGTTACTGCACGAAAGTCGATGCAAGACTCGCCGAACTGGTGCCATTAACGCACAAGTTCGCTAAACGAAGTTGCGTCGGAACTTTTAGCAACGAACGCACCCGTTCCACTACATTGGACCCAAAACTGATGTCTTTGGGGTGTTTCGCACCATTTTGTTACGACACGAAAGTCGATGCAAAACTCGCCGAACTGGTGCCATTAACGCACAAGTTCGCTAAACGAAGTTGCGTCGGAACTTTTAGCAACGAACGCACCCGTTCCACTCCATTAGACGCCAAACTCATGTTTTGGGGCGTTTCAGACCGTAGTTACTGCGCGAAAGTCGATGCAAAACTGGCCGAACTGGTGCCATTAACGCACAAGTTCGCTAAACAAAGTTGCGTCGGAATTTTTCGCAACGAACGCATCCCATCCACTCCATTGGACCCTAAACTCATGTTTTGGGGCGTTTCGGACCGTTTCGTTACTACACGAAAGTCGATGCAAAACTCGCCGATCTTGAGCCATTAACGCACAAGTTCGCTAAACGAAGTTGCGTCGGACGAACGCACCCGTTCCACTCCATTGGACCCAAAACTGATGTCTTGGGGCATTTCAGACCGTTTCATTACTGCACCAAAGTTGATGCAAAACTGGCCGAGATGTGGACATCACCAGAATGGATACACCCACATGTAATAAACACACATGGAAGGTATGGAGGACCAAAGAAGTTGATTGGGGACCAAGCCTAAGTCTTCCCAATGTTCTCCATCAGGCCACCACGTCACTTTTGGTGCAAGGAAAGAAAGAGTCCATGTCCAACACGTTTTGGAGGCTGGATTCGGACTGCAAAACAACACCAACTTGTGACGGACACCACGGTCGCATACGGACTCGGATAGGGACGTTCAAGTACTTTGTGGAAAGCTTATGAAGTCTAGTTTCATATGGATCCGGACTCAAGTCCATATCTCTCGTGATTCGTCCGCAATGACCAAAATACTACCGACTGGTTTTCTGTCTAAAGGTGTTGCGACATCTTAATTTGGCCCGATGGGCTTTGTATCAAGTCGGGTCCATTAGGGACGCGTCCTAGGGTTGGAGTGCGACTCAAACACCCTCTTGGTCGTCCTCCTAGGTATTAATAAGGGTTAGAGCCGCCATGAACAGATTGGGGGGTTTTTGTTTTGTTGAAAGTTTAGCCATTGCTACTTCCTTTTAGACGCGTGTGTCGACTAGACCATCCGTTCTACTCGATTCGGAACCCCACCTTGTTGATTCCAGATTGGTTATTATCTCCATATTTGCAATTGAGTTGCTTGTTCTACTTGTTCTTGCTGGTTCTTCGATTGCTTGCAGGACAGGTGCCCTAGTGGCCGGGTGTCGCGCTCCACAAGATCGCGGCAGCCATTGGAGGTGGTGTATCGGTTGCTAAGGCGCAGCATCCTTGGAAGGCTGTAGTCGGGCCGTGAACGTCGCCTCCATCTCAAATCGAGTTATCCCCTGCCTCTCATCGAAAGATCGGGAACAAACCCTAGCGGGTTCACATCAGTTGGTATCAGAGCAAGGTTTATCGGTGAGAGACTTATCTTTGCTATTTTTTTTCCTATAGTCCAGAAAAACCAAAAAAAAGGTAGATTAGTTTGCCGGCAATCCTATAAACCCTTTGAGCCTTTGCTGGTACTACTTAGTTAGGGCTTGTTGAGTTTTCGGTTGCATCGGTTGCGTCGTGTTGCTGGTCTTAGTTTAGTCCTTTAGAGTTTCGAGTTCTTGTCACCTCTTTTTGTCTCGGAGTTTTAATTCATCAGTGGAAGAAAACTTTCATTGTTTCTGTGTCCGGTCTCCGATTTGCGAGTTTTAGTACAATCTGGAAAGCGTAACTCGTGATATTTCCAACGGATCTGACCTGGGTCACAAACTCCATCTAAGTGCTCCAGAATCGACTTGGAGATTTGTGCGTCTGGCTGCGTGAAACAAGTTTCGTCAATCTGAGTTGGTAGCAGCTATATGCAGTAATCCTGTTGCGTTGTTTGTCAAACAAAGGATTTTAGTCCTCTACAAAAAAAAAGAAGAAGAAAAAAAGAAAACAAAGTGAAAAAAAACAGAAAAGAAAAGAAAAGAAACGAAAAAGAAGAAAGGGGCTGATCCATCTTTTGTGTTCTTGCTGTTTCGGTTGGTGCTTTGTGACTTCATTTGTGTCCAGGGTCGCGCCTCTAGTACGGTCTATGCTAGGACCAGCACAGTACCACCGTTGAACAATTATTCAGCTTGCTTTTCTGACTAACGTGGTGCTAGTATTTTCCCTTGATCAGCCCACCTACAGCTCCACATACTCGACTATAGCTTGACAGTTTTCTGTTGCTAAGGCACCGATACACTTCTTTCAAGGTGCTTGACTTGTTGGTTGCCGACTCATCCTGTTTTGCTTGGTAAGAACTGGTAAGAGCTCGTATTAAACAAGTTGAGTTTGAGAGAATTACAACCGACACATTCTAGTAGTTGACAGGAGGATACATATTATTTTTGTGTTCTTGTTTTCTACTGATCATGGCAGGTGATACAGTGATTTTTGAGCGGAGCAAACAACAACAAAATATTCTGGACATTATTCAATGCTTGCCTTTATATCCTGGTGAGTTTGATCCTAAAGCTTACATTGATTGGGAGCTAAAAGTAGATAATGAATTTGATGAGCATGACCTGTCGGAGAAACAAATGATTTATATTGCCTCTAATATTTTAACAGAAAATGCTTTGCTAGAATGGAAATATATTTGTAGGCATAACATTATTCCGCAAACTTGGAAAGAATTCAAAATACATTTTAGAGATGCCTATATTCCTGCATATTATGTTGATCATTTGCTTACCAAACTAGAGAAATTAAAACAGGGTAGTAGGACTGTGAAATAATACTACCATGATTTTAAAATTTGTATCATGTTTGGTGGATTGGATGAATGCATGGAAGATGTTATGAATAGGTTCATGAGAGGGATCAATTCTGAAATTCGAAACTTGTTAATTGGCAAGTCCTATTGCTATATCGGTCAATTGTTTTGTCTTGCTCTCCATGCTGAAAAAGAAATTCTTTCATTTGTGAATACTTGCAAGAATGATGTGACTCATAGTGTCCAAACTTTGTCCACTCTACATGCTAACAAAGAGCAACGAATAATGGAACTTGCTGCTGATTCAACTTTTTCACAAGATGAATTACTTGTTGTTTCTTATGATAAAGAGGACTTGTGTGCTAATACTTCTTTTACTCATATACCAGAATTAATGAATAAGTGTGATATTTTTGGTTTGGAACCATACGAATGTGCTGTAGATAATCCTTCTCATCCTATTACTTGTGTACAAGATGAACTGAAATTGTTGTCTTCTTTAAATACTTTGGGTTATATTGAATTTAATATTCTGTGTAATCTAAATTGTCTAAAAGAGAAGGTTCAATTAGATTCTAATTTGCCAAGTTTAAATCATTGTTCGCTTCATGCAATTGGAAAAAATGACAATAAAGGAGAATATTTGGTGCATAAAGTGTATATCTGTTCTAATCTGAAATATCCTTTTGGGCTACAAAACCATGAGCAAATAGGGGGCTGCATTAACACTAATAATATCTTGCAAAGTTTTTCTAGTTTTTCTCTTATGCAACAGGATCAGCCTAAAGAACGGGAGCATTATTTGTTGTGCCCATGCAGCATAGTCGTCGCTCCATGTTCCAACAACAAAGCAAGCTCCTTTGAATGCCGTTGGAGCAAGTCGAGGACGACTTGCAGCCAAGAAGGGGAGAATGATGTGGACATCACCAGAATGGATACACCCACATGTAATAAACACACATGGAAGGTATGGAGGACCAAAGAAGTTGATTGGGGACCAAGCCTAAGTCTTCCCAATGTTCTCCATCAGGCCACCACGTCACTTTTGGTGCAAGGAAAGAAAGAGTCCATGTCCAACACGTTTTGGAGGCTGGATTCGGACTGCAGAACAACACCAACTTGTGACGGACACCACGGTCGCATACGGACTCGGATAGGGACGTTCAAGTACTTTGTGGAAAGCTTATGAAGTCTAGTTTCATATGGATCCGGACTCAAGTCCATATCTCTCGTGATTCGTCCGCAATGACCAAAATACTACCGACTGGTTTTCTGTCTAAAGGTGCTGCGACATCTTAATTTGGCCCGATGGGCTTTGTATCAAGTCGGGTCCATTAGGGACGCGTCCTAGGGTTGGAGTGCAACTCAAACACCCTCTTGGTCGTCCTCCTAGGTATTAATAAGGGTTAGAGCCGCCATGAACAGATTGGGGGGTTTTTGTTTTGTTGAAAGTTTAGCCATTGCTACTTCCTTGTAGACGCGTGTGTCGACTAGACCATCCGTTCTACTCGATTCGGAACCCCACCTTGTTGATTCCAGATTGGTTATTATCTCCATATTTGCAATTGAGTTGCTTGTTCTACTTGTTCTTGCTGGTTCTTTGATTGCTTGCAGGACAGCTGCCCTAGTGGCCGGGTGTCGCGCTCCACAAGATCGCGGCAGCCATTGGAGGTGGTGTATCGGTTGCTAAGGCGCAGCATCCTTGGAAGGCTGTAGTCGGGCCGTGAACGTCGCCTCCATCTCAAATCGAGTTATCCCCTGCCTCTCAACGAAAGATCGGGAACAAACCCTAGCGGGTTCACATCAGGTGCCATCAACGCACAAGTTCGCTAAACGAAGTTGCGTCAGAATTTTTCGCAACGAACGCATCCGATCCACTCAATTGGACCCAAAACTCATGTTTTGGGGCGTTTCGGACCGTTTTGTTACTGCACGAAAGTCGATGCAAAACTCGTCGAACTGGAGCCATTAACGCACAAGTTCGCTAAACGAAGTTGCGTCGGAACTTTTAGCAACGAACGCTCCCGTTCCACTCCATTGGACCCAAAACTGATGTCTTGGGGCATTTCAGACCGTTTCATTACTGCACCAAAGTTGATGCAAAACTGGCCGAACTGGTGCCATTAACGCACAAGTTCGCTAAACAAAGTTGCGTGAGAATTTTTCGCAACGAACGCACCCGATCCACTCCATTGGACCCAAAACTCATGTTTTGCGGCGTTTCGGACTGTTTCGTTACTGCACGAAAGTCGATGCAAAACTCGCCGAACTGGTGCCATTAACGCACAAGTTCGCTAAACGAAGTTGCGTCGGAACATTTCGCAATGAACGCACCCGTTCCACTCCATTGGATCCAAAACTGATGTCTTGGGGCGTTTCAGACTGTTTCATTACTGCACCAAAGTCGATGCAAAACTCGCCGAACTGGTGCCATTATCGCACAAGTTCGCTAAACGAAGTTGCGTCAGAATTTTTCGCAACGAACGCAGCTGATCCACTCCAATGCACACCAAACTCTTGTCTTGGGGCGTTTCAGACCGTTTCGTTACTGCACGAAAGTCGATGCAAAACTCGCCGAACTTGTGCCATTAACGCACAACTTCGCTAAACGAAGTTGCGTCGGAATTTTTCGCAACGAACGCATCCGATCCACTCCATTGGACCCAAAACTCTTGTCTTGGGGCGTTTCAGACCGTTTCATTACTGCACAAAAGTTGATGCAAAACTTGTCGAACTGGTGCCATTAACGCACAAGTTCGCTAAACGAAGTTGCTTCGGAATTTTTCGCAACGAACGCATCCGATCCACTCCATTGGACCCAAAACTCATGTTTTGGGGCGTTTCGGACGGTTCCGTTACTGCAGGAAAGTCGATGCAAGACTCGCCGAACTGGTGCCATTAACGCACAAGTTCGCTAAACGAAGTTGCGTCGGAACTTTTAGCAACGAACGCACCCGTTCCACTACATTGGACCCAAAACTGATGTCTTTGGGGTGTTTCGCACCATTTTGTTACGGCACGAAAGTCGATGCAAAACTCGCCGAACTGGTGCCATTAACGAACAAGTTCGCTAAACGAAGTTGCGTCGGAATTTTTAGCAACGAACGCACCCGTTCCACTCCATTAGACCCAAAACTGATGTCTTGGGGCGTTTCACACTGTTTCATTACTGCACCAAAGTTGATGCAAAACTGGCCGAACTGGTTCCATTAACGCACAAGTTCGCTAAACAAAGTTGCGTCGGAATTTTTCGCAACGAACACATCCGATCCACTTCATTGGACCCAAAACTCATGTTTTGGGGCATTTCGGACCGTTTCGTTACTGCACGAAAGTCGATGCAAAACTCGCCGAACTTGTGCCATTAACGCACAACTTCGCTAGACGAAGTTGCGTCGGAATTTTTCGCAACGAACGCACCTGATCCACTCCAATGCACCCAAAACTCTTGTCTTGGGGCGTTTCAGACCGTTTCATTACTGCACAAAAGTTGATGCAAAACTGGCCGAACTGGTGCCATTAACGCACAAGTTCGCTAAACGAAGTTGCTTCGGAATTTTTCGCAACGAACGCATCCGATCCACTCCATTGGGCCCTAAACTCATGTTTTAGGGCGTTTCGGACCGTTTCGTTACTGCACGAAAGTCGATGCAAAACTCGCCGAACTTGAGCCATTAACGCACAAGTTCGCTAAACGAAGTTGCGTCAGAACTTTTAGCAACGAACGCACCCGTTCCACTCCATTGGACCCAAAACTGATGTCTTGGGGCATTTCAGACCGTTTCATTACTGCACCAAAGTTGATGCAAAACTGGCCGAACTGGTGCCATTAACGCACAAGTTCGCTAAACAAAGTTGCGTCAGAATTTTTCGCAACGAACGCACCCGATCCACTCCATTGGACCCAAAACTCATGTTTTGGGGCGTTTCGGACTGTTTCGTTACTGCACGAAAGTCGATGCAAAACTCGCCGAACTGGTGCCATTAACGCACAAGTTCGCTAAACGAAGTTGCGTCGGAACATTTCGCAACGAACGCACCCGTTCCACTCCATTGGATCCAAAACTGATGTCTTGGGGCGTTTCAGACTGTTTCATTACTGCACCAAAGTTGATGCAAAACTGGCCGAACTGGTTCCATTAACGCACAAGTTCGCTAAACAAAGTTGGGTCGGAATTTTTCGCAACGAACGCATCCGATGCACTTCATTGGACCCAAAACTCATGTTTTGGGGCATTTCGGACCGTTTCGTTACTGCACGAAAGTCGATGCAAAACTCGCCGAACTTGTGCCATTAACGCACAACTTCGCTAGACGAAGTTGCGTCGGAATTTTTCGCAACGAAAGCACCTGATCCACTCCAATGCACCCAAAACTCTTGTCTTGGGGCGTTTCAGACCGTTTCATTACTGCACAAAAGTTGATGCAAAACTGGCAGAACTGGTGCCATTAACGCACAAGTTCGCTAAACGAAGTTGCTTCGGAATTTTTCGCAACGAACGCATCCGATCCACTCCATTGGACCCTAAACTCATGTTTTAGGGCGTTTCGGACCGTTTCGTTACTGCACGAAAGTCGATGCAAAACTCGCCGAACTTGAGCCATTAACGCACAAGTTCGCTAAACGAAGTTGCGTCAGAACTTTTAGCAACGAACGCACCCGTTCCACTCCATTGGACCCAAAACTGATGTCTTGGGGCATTTCAGACCGTTTCATTACTGCACCAAAGTTGATGCAAAACTGGCCGAACTGGTGCCATTAACGCACAAGTTCGCTAAACAAAGTTGCGTCAGAATTTTTCGCAACGAACGCACCCGATCCACTCCATTGGACCCAAAACTCATGTTTTGGGGCGTTTCGGACTGTTTCGTTACTGCACGAAAGTCGATGCAAAACTCGCCGAACTGGTGCCATTAACGCACAAGTTCGCTAAACGAAGTTGCGTCGGAACATTTCGCAACGAACGCACCCGTTCCACTCCATTGGATCCAAAACTGATGTCTTGGGGCGTTTCAGACTGTTTCATTACTGCACCAAAGTTGATGCAAAACTGGCCGAACTGGTTCCATTAACGCACAAGTTCGCTAAACAAAGTTGGGTCGGAATTTTTCGCAACGAACGCATCCGATGCACTTCATTGGACCCAAAACTCATGTTTTGGGGCATTTCGGACCGTTTCGTTATTGCACGAAAGTCGATGCAAAACTCGCCGAACTTGTGCCATTAACGCACAACTTCGCTAGACGAAGTTGCGTCGGAATTTTTCGCAACGAACGCACCTGATCCACTCCAATGCACCCAAAACTCTTGTCTTGGGGCGTTTCAGACCGTTTCATTACTGCACAAAAGTTGATGCAAAACTGGCAGAACTGGTGCCATTAACGCACAAGTTCGCTAAACGAAGTTGCTTCGGAATTTTTCGCAACGAACGCATCCGATCCACTCCATTGGACCCAAAACTCATGTTTTGGGGCGTTTCGGACGGTTTCGTTACTGCACGAAAGTCGATGCAAGACTCGCCGAACTGGTGCCATTAACGCACAAGTTCGCTAAACGAAGTTGCGTCGGAACTTTTCGCAACGAACGCACCCGTTCCACTCCATCGGACCCAAAACTGATGTCTTTGGGGTGTTTCGCACCATTTTGTTACGACACGAAAGTCGATGCAAAACTCGCCGAACTGGTGCCATTAACGCACAAGTTCGCTAAACGAAGTTGTGTCGGAACTTTTTGCAATGAACGCACCCGTTCCACTCCATTAGACCCAAAACTGGAGTCTTGGGGCGTTTCAGACTGTTTCATTACTGCACCAAAGTTGATGCAAAACTGGCCGAACTGGTGCCATTAACGCACAAGTTCGCTAAACAAAGTTGCGTCGGAATTTTTCGCAACGAACGCATCTGATCCACTCCATTGGACCCTAAACTCATGTTTTGGGGCGTTTCGCACCGTTTCGTTACTGCACGAAAGTCGATGCAAAACTCGCCGATCTTGAGCCATTAACGCACAAGTTCGCTAAACGAAGTTGCGTCGGAACTTTTAGCAACGAACGCTCCCGTTCCACTCCATTGGACCCAAAACTGATGTCTTGGGGCATTTCAGACCGTTTCATTACTGCACCAAAGTTGATGCAAAACTGGCCGAACTGGTGCCATTAACGCACAAGTTCGCTAAACAAAGTTGCGTGAGAATTTTTCGCAACGAACGCACCCGATCCACTCCATTGGACCCAAAACTCATGTTTTGCGGCGTTTCGGACTGTTTCGTTACTGCACGAAAGTCGATGCAAAACTCGCCGAACTGGTGCCATTAACGCACAAGTTCGCTAAACGAAGTTGCGTCGGAACATTTCGCAACGAACGCACCCGTTCCACTCCATTGGTTCCAAAACTGATGTCTTGGGGCGTTTCAGACTGTTTCATTACTGCACCAAAGTTGATGCAAAACTGGCCGAACTGGTGCCATTAACGCAAAAGTTCGCTAAACAAAGTTGCGTCGGAATTTTTGGTAACGAACGCACCTTATCCACTCCAATGCACCCAAAACTCTTGTCTTGGGGCGTTTCAGACCGTTTCATTACTGCACAAAAGTTGATGCAAAACTGGCCGAACTGGTGCCATTAACGCACAAGTTCGCTAAACGAAGTTGCTTCGGAATTTTTCCCAACGAACGCATCCGATCCACTCCATTGGACCCAAAACTCATGTTTTGGGGCGTTTCGGACGGTTCCGTTACTGCACGAAAGTCGATGCAAGACTCGCCGAACTGGTGCCATTAACGCACAAGTTCGCTAAACGAAGTTGCGTCGGAACTTTTAGCAACGAACGCACCCGTTCCACTACATTGGACCCAAAACTGATGTCTTTGGGGTGTTTCGCACCATTTTGTTACGGCACGAAAGTCGATGCAAAACTCGCCGAACTGGTGCCATTAACGAACAAGTTCGCTTAACGAAGTTGCGTCGGTACTTTTCGGAACGAACGCACCCGTTCCATTCCATTGGACCCAAAACTCATGTTTTGGGGCGTTTCAAACCATTTCGTTACTGCAAGAAAGTCGATGCAAAACTCGCCGAACTGGTGCCATTAACGCACAAGTGCGCTAAACGAAGTTGCGTCGGTACTTTTCGCAACGAACGCACATGATCCACTCCATTGGACGCCAAACTCATGTTTTGGGGTGTTTCGGACCATTTTGTTACGACACGAAAGTCGATGCAAAACTCGCCGAACTGGTGCCATTAACGCACAAGTTCGCTAAACGAAGTTGCGTCGGAACTTTTCGCAACGAACGCACCCGTTCCACTCCATTAGACCCAAAACTGATGTCTTGGGGCGTTTCAGACTGTTTCATTATTGCACCAAAGTTGATGCAAAACTGGCCGAACTGGTGCCATTAACGCACAAGTTCGCTAAACAAAGTTGCGTCGGAATTTTTCGCAACGAACGCATCCGATCCACTTCATTGGACCCAAAACATGAGTTTTGGGGCGTTTCGGACCGTTTCGTTACTGCACGAAAGTCGATGCAAAACTCGTCGAACTGGTGCCATTAACGGACAAGTTCGCTAAACGAAGTTGCGTCGGAATTTTTCGCAACGAACGCACCTGATCCACTCCAATGCACCCAAAACTCTTTTCTTGGGGCGTTTCAGACCGTTTCATTACTGCACAAAAGTTGATGCAAAACTGGCCGAACTGGTGCCATTAACGCACAAGTTCGCTAAACGAAGTTGCTTCGAAATTTTTCGCAACGAACGCATCCGATCCACTCCATTGGACCCAAAACTTATGTTTTGGGGCGTTTCGGACGGTTTCGTACTGCACGAAAGTCGATGCAAGACTCGCTGAACTGGTGCCATTAACGCACAAGTTCACTAAACGAAGTTGCGTCGGAACTTTTGGCAACGAACGCACCTGTTCCACTCCATTAGACGCCAAACTCATGTTTTGGGGCGTTTCAAACCATTTCGTTACTGCACGAAAGTCGATGCAAAACTCGCCGCACTGTGCCATTAACGTACAAGTGCGCTAAACGAAGTTGCGTCGGTACTTTTCGCAACGAACGCACATGATCCACTCCATTGGACGCCAAACTCATGTTTTGTGGCGTTTCAGACCGTAGTTAGTGCACGAAACTCGATGCAAAACTAGCCGAACTGATGCCATTAATGATCAAGTTCGCTAAATGAAGTTGCGTTAGAATTTTTCGCAAGGAACGCACCTGTTCCACTCAATTGGACCCAAAACTCAGGACTTGGGGCGTTTCAGACTGTTTCATTACTGCACAAAAGTCGATGCAAAACTGGCCGAACTGGTGCCATGAACGCACAAGTTCGCAAAATGAAGTTGCGTCGGAATTTTTCGCAACGAATGCACCCGTTCCACTCCATTGTACCCAAAACTCATGTCTTGGGGCGTTCCAGACTGTTTCATTACTGCACAAAAGTCGATGCAAAACTGGCCGAACTGGTGCCATCAACGCACAAGTTCGCTAAACGAAGTTGCGTCAGAATTTTTCGCAACGAACGCATCCGATCCACTCAATTGGACCCTAAACTCATGTTTTGGGGCGTTTCGGACCGTTTCGTTACTGCACGAAAGTCGATGCAAAACTCGCCGAACTGGAGCCATTAACGCACAAGTTCGCTAAACGAAGTTGCGTCGGAACTTTTCGCAACGAACGCACCCGTTCCACTCCATTGGACCCAAAACTGATGTCTTGGGGCGTTTCAAACTGTTTCATTACTGCACCAAAGTCGATGCAAAACTCGCCGAACTGGTGCCATTATCGCACAAGTTCGCTAAACGAAGTTGCGTCGGAATTTTTCGCAACGAACGCAGCTGATCCACTCCAATGCACCCAAAACTCTTGTCTTGGGGCGTTTCAGACCGTTTCATTACTGCACAAAAGTTGATGCAAAACTGGCCGAACTGGTGCCATTAACGCACAAGTTCGCTAAACAAAGTTGCGTCGGAATTTTTCGCAACGAACGCATCCGATCCACTCCATTGGACCCTAAACTCATGTTTTGGGGCGTTTCGGACCGTTTCGTTACTGCACGAAAGTCGATGCAAAACTCGCCGAACTGGAGCCATTAACGCACAAGTTCGCTAAACGAAGTTGCGTCCGAACTTTTAGCAACGAACGCACCCGTTCCACTCCATTGGACCCAAAACTGATGTCTTGGGGCATTTCAGACCGTTTCATTACTACACCAAAGTTGATGCAAAACTGGCCGAACTGGTGCCATTAACGCACAAGTTCGCTAAACAAAGTTGCGTCAGAATTTTTCGCAACGAACGCACCCGATCCACTCCATTGGACCCAAAACTCATGTTTTGGGGCGTTTCGGACTGTTTCGTTACTGCATGAAAGTCGATGCAAAACTCGCCGAACTGGTGCCATTAACGCACAAGTTCGCTAAACGAAGTTGCGTTGGAACATTTCGCAACGAACGCACCCGTTCCACTCCATTGGATCCAAAACTGATGTCTTGGGGCGTTTCAGACTGTTTCATTACTGCACCAAAGTTGATGCAAAACTGGCCGAACTGGTGCCATTAACGCACAAGTTCGCTAAACAAAGTTGCGTCGGAATTTTTCGCAACGAACGCATCCGATGCACTTCATTGGACCCAAAACTCATGTTTTGGGGCATTTCGGACCGTTTCATTACTGCACCAAAGTCGATGCAAAACTCGCCGAACTGGTGCCACTAACGCACAAGTTCGCTAAACGAAGTTGCGTCGAAACTTTTCGCAATGAACGCACCCGTTCCACTCCAATGCACCCAAAACTCTTGTCTTGGGGCGTTTCAGACCGTTTCATTACTGCAGAAAAGTTGATGCAAAACTGGCCGAACTGGTGCCATTAACGCACAAGCTCGCTAAACAAAGTTGCGTCGGAATTTTTCGCAACGAACGCATCCGATCCACTCCATTGGACCCTAAACTCATGTTTTGGGGCGTTTCGGACCGTTTCGTTACTGCACGAAAGTCGATGCAAAACTCGCCGAACTGGAGCCATTAACGCACAAGTTCGCTAAACGAAGTTGCGTCGGAACTTTTAGCAACGAACGCACCCGTTCCACTCCATTGGACCCAAAACTGATGTCTTGGGGCATTTCAGACCGTTTCATTACTGATGAGGACACCAACACCAACGATACATCCACTCCGACACAAGTACCTATTGCTGGTCCTATTACTCGTGCTCATGCGCATCAACTTAATCATCAGGTGAGTTCAAATCTAAGCTCATGTGCATCATGTTTAGACCATGGAGACCCGTGTACTCTTGTTTTGCTTAGGAACCAAGGAGGCGGCCGAAAGGGAAACGGATTCGCGCAAGCTGGATTCGGACTGCAGAACAGTACCAACTTGTGACGGACACCACGGTCGCATATAAACTCGGATTGGGGCGTTCAAGTACTTCGTGGAAAGCTTATGAAATCTTCTTTCAAACGGATCCGGCCTCATAGCCATATCTATTACGAGTCGGCCGCAATCGTTAAATTAATACAGAGTCCGTTTCTGCCCATGGTGCTGCGTCACCCTGTTTTGGTCCAATCGGCCGTGTATCAAGTTGAGTCCATTACGGACGCGTCCTAGGGTTGGAGTACGACCCCAACACCCCTGTGGTCGTCCTCCCACGTACTTATACCCCTTAGCCGCCGCCAAGGATGCTTAGGTTTTGTTTAGATCAAGTTTAGCCTTCGCTACTTGCTTGCAAGCGCGCGTGCTGGATCAGCCGCCCGTCTTCTTGTCTTCGGAACCCCACCATTATTGAGATTGCGTGTGAAACCTTCATTTATATCTGGTAAATTCAGTACTTGTCATACTTGTTCTTGCTAGTTCTTCGATTGCTTGCAGGACGAGTGCCCTAGTGGCCGGGTGCCGCGCTCCACAAGATCGCGACAGCCATTGGAGGGGGTGTATCGGTTGCTAAGGCGCAGCTTGGAAGGCTGTAGTCGGGCCGTGAACGTCGCCTCCATCGACCAATCGAGTTATCCACGCCTCTCATCGAAAGATCGGGAATCAAACCCTAGCGGGTCGCCATCAGTTGGTATCAGAGCAAGGTTTATCGGTGAGAGACTTATCTTTGCTATTTTTTTTTCCTATAGTCCAGAAAAACCAAAAAAAAGGTAGATTAGTTTGCCGGCAATCCTATAAACCCTTTGAGCCTTTGCTGGTACTACTTAGTTAGGGCTTGTTGAGTTTTCGGTTGCATCGGTTGCGTCGTGTTGCTGGTCTTAGTTTTAGTCCTTTAGAGTTTCGAGTTCTTGTCACGTTCTAGTCACAACCGTGCGCTACCATACATACTCCGTGTTGGTGGAATCCGAGTCCATATTCGTGTTCAAGTCCGAGTTAGATTCTGTGTTGGTTTGTGACCGAATCGCACGCGGTGCTGTGATTCGAGTAGGGATCGATTTCCTAGTCCCAATTGGTTATTGCGCCGTGTTATAAAATTCCATTGCTTTTCGCACTTGTACTGCATATTTTGTAACGCTCCAGAAAGGCAGAAGTAGTCTCGGCTTACTCAAACCACAACTTTTCACGAATACATATAGCCTCGGCTTACTCCAGAGAGAGAGAGAGAGAGAGAGAAAAGTTTGTGTGCTGTGTGGCTCTTTTGAAATCTTTTAGGTTATATAATTAGTTTTGAGGATCCCCTAAAAACAAAAGAAAAAAAAAGACAAAAAAAGAAAGAAAAAAAAAGAAAGGAAAAAAAAAAGAAAAAAAAAGACGAAGAAGAAAAAGAGGGGAAGAAAAAGGGGCTGTTCTTTGTGCATCTTTTTTGTTCTTCGGTGGTGTCTCGTGACTTCATTTGTGTCCAGGCTCGTGTCTCTAGCACGGTCTAGGCTAGGACCAGCATAGTACCGCCGTTGAACGATTTTTCAGCTTGCTTTTGTAACTAACGTGGTGCTAGTTCATCCTTGCTTCAGCCCACCTATAGCTCCACATATCCGACTACAGCTTGACAGGTCCTGTTGTTGCGGCACCGATACACTTCATCCCATGGTTGCAGACTTGTTGGTTGCCGTCCCCTCCTGTTGAGCAAGGTAAGAATTGGTAAGAGCTTGTGTAACAGGTTGAGTGTGAGCGCCTTGCAGTAGCTACATCCCATTAGTTGTAGGATCTTATTTCTTCACCTATTTTCATGTTTCCTTTGTTCATCTAACCATGACAGGATCAGAGGGTGATGGGATTTTAGGTCACTCTCCTCGTACAAAGGGAATCATACAACATTTTGAAAATAAGATGAGGAGGCATGTAGATGGGCTTGCTGAAGATATGCTGGTGTCAAATGATAAGATTGGGCAGTTGGAGGCCACGCAGCTTGCCACCAACACCAAGCTTACAAGGCTGGAGACGTCGGTCGCTCATATTGACCAAAGCCTTGCTGCTCTTTTGAGGCGTTTTGATGAGATGCATGCCAGAACTGCAAATGGGCATGAGGGAGAAAACAAGAAGGATGAGCGTGTCGAGGATAATTGGGATGATTATGTCGCTGATACTGAACTAGATGACCAAGATGCTCCTAGTCGCCGACGACTGCGAACTAATCGGAGAGGTATGGGTGGACATCGACGACGTGAGGTACATAATAGTGATGATGCTTTCAGTAAAATAAAATTTAAGATACCTTCTTTCGATGGAAAATACGATCCTGATGCATACATTACTTGGGAAATTGCTGTTGATCAAAAGTTTGCATGTCATGAATTTCCAGAGAATATACGTGTTAGGGCTGCTACTAGTGAATTTACTGATTTTGCCTCTGTTTGGTGGATAGAACATGCTAAGAAAAATCCTAATAATATTCCACAAACCTGGGATGCCTTGAAACGGGTCATGCGGGCTAGATTTGTTCCTTCTTACTATGCGCGTGATCTGTTACATAGATTGCAACAATTGAGACAGGGTAATAAAAGTGTAGAAGAATGCTATCAGGAATTACAAATGGGTGTGTTGCGTTGTAATTTAGTGGAGGATGAGGAACCTGCTATGGCTAGATTTTTAGGAGGTTTGAATCGAGAAATTCAGGACATTCTTGCTTATAAAGATTATACTAACGTAACCCGTTTGTTCCATCTTGCTTGTAAAGCTGAAAGGGAAGTGCTGGGACGACGTGCTAGTACAAGAACTAATATTTCTGCAGGAAAACCTTCATCATGGCAGCCGCGCACATCTACCTCATTGACCGGACGAGCTCCTGCACCTTCTACATTCCCGAGTCGGTCGACAATACCCGCTCCATCCAACGATAAGACACGTGCTCCCCCGACAAATTCAGCAACCACGACTGTCCAGAAACCAGCCACAAGTGCATCTTCGGTTGCCTCCACGGGAAGGACAAGAGATATTCAGTGCCATCGATGCAAGGGCTTTGGCCACGTGCAACGTGACTGCCCTAACAAGCGCGTTTTGGTGGTCAAAGGAGATGGTGGGTATTCCTCTGCTAGTGATTTTGATGAAGATACACTTGCTTTGCTTGCTGCTGACCATGCAGGTACTAAGGAACAACCAGAAGAGCAGATTGGTGCAGAGGATGCAGATCATTATGAGAGCCTCATTGTGCAGCGTGTATTTAGTGCACAAATGGAAAAGGCGGAGCAAAATCAACGGCATACACTGTTCCAAACAAAGTGTGTTATTAAAGAGCGTTCATGCCGTTTGATAATTGATGGAGGTAGCTGCAACAACTTGGCTAGCAGCGATATGGTCGAGAAGCTTGCACTTACAACAAAACCGCACCCACATCCATATCACATTCGGTGGCTCAACAATAGTGGTAAGGTCAAGGTAACGAGATTGGTACGAATTAATTTCGCTATTGGTTCATATCATGATGTTGTTGAATGCGATGTTGTGCCTATGGAAGCTTGTCATATTCTGCTAGGTAGACCATGGCAATTTGATACCGATAGCATGCATCATGGTAGATCAAATCAATATTCTCTTATACATCATGATAAGAAAATCGTTTTGCTTCCTATGTCACCTGAATCTATTGTGCGTGATGATATTGCTAAAGCTAAGAGAACTAAAGCTGAGATCGATAAGAATGCCAAATCTGTTAGTAGCAGGGAAGATGAGATAAGATTGAAAGGACATTGCTTGCTTGCTACTAAGTCTGATATTAATGAATTGATTGCTTCCACTTCTGTTGCCTATGCTTTGGTGTGCAAGAATGCTTTGATTTCAGTTCACGATATGCAGCATTCTTTGCCCCCGGCTGTTGCTAACCTTTTGCAGGAGTATTCTGATGTGTTTCCAAGTGAGATACCAGCGGGGCTGCCACCAATACGAGGGATTGAGCACCAAATTGACCTTATTCCTGGTGCATCATTGCCAAACCGTGCGCCATACAGGACAAATCCGGAAGAAACTAAGGAAATTCAGCGACAAGTGCAAGAACTACTCGACAAAGGTTATGTGCGTGAGTCTCTTAGTCCTTGTGCTGTTCCAGTTATTTTAGTGCCTAAAAAGGATGGAACATGGCGTATGTGTGTTGATTGTAGGGCTATTAATAATATCACAATTCGATATCGACACCCTATCCCTCGTTTGGATGATATGCTTGATGAATTGAGTGGTGCTATTGTGTTTTCCAAAGTTGATTTGCGCAGTGGGTACCACCAGATTCGTATGAAATTGGGAGATGAATGGAAAACTGCTTTCAAAACTAAGTTCGGGTTATATGAGTGGTTAGTCATGCCTTTTGGAACACTAATGCACCGAGTACTTTCATGAGATTAATGAATGAGGTTCTGCGTGCTTTCATTGGGAAATTTGTTGTTGTCTACTTTGATGATATATTGATATACAGCAAATCTTTCGATGAACATCTTGATCACTTACGTGCTGTTTTTAATGCTTTACGAGATGCACGTTTATTTGGTAACCTTGAGAAGTGCACCTTTTGCACCGATCGAGTGTCTTTTCTTGGCTATGTCGTGACTCCACAGGGAATCGAGGTTGATCAAGCCAAGGTGGAAGCTATACATGGATGGCCTATACCGAAGACTATCACGCAAGTGCGGAGTTTCCTAGGACTTGCTGGTTTCTATCGTCGTTTTGTGAAGGACTTCAGCACCATTGCCGCGCCTTTGAATGAGCTTACAAAGAAGGGAGTGCCTTTTAGTTGGGGTAAAACACACGAGAACTCCTTCAACACTCTGAAAGATAAGTTGACACATGCACCTCTCCTCCAACTCCCTGATTTTAATAAAACCTTTGAGCTTGAATGTGATGCTAGTGGCATTGGTTTGGGTGGTGTTTTGTTACAAGAAGGCAAACCTATTGCTTATTTCAGTGAAAAATTGAGCGGGCCTGTTCTGAATTATTCTACTTATGATAAGGAATTGTATGCTCTTGTTCGCACATTAGAAACATGGCAGCATTATCTATGGCCCAAAGAGTTTGTTATTCATTCAGATCATGAATCTTTAAAACATATTCGTAGTCAAGGAAAATTGAACCGTAGACATGCTAAGTGGGTTGAATTTATTGAATCTTTTCCTTATATTATTAAGCACAAGAAAGGGAAAGAGAATATAATTGCTGATGCATTGTCTAGGAGATACACCTTGTTGAACCAACTTGATTACAAAATATTTGGATTGGAAACGATTAAAGATCAATATGTTAATGATGCTGATTTTAAAGATGTGTTGCTGCATTGTAAAGAGGGGAAGGGATGGAACAAATTCATCGTTAGTGATGGGTTTGTCTTTAGAGCTAACAAGCTATGCATTCCAGCTAGCTCCGTTCGCTTGTTATTGTTGCAGGAAGCGCATCGAGGTGGCTTAATGGGGCATTTTGGAGCAAAGAAAACGGAAGATATACTTGCTGGTCATTTCTTTTGGCCAAAGATGAGAAGAGATGTGGAGAGATTTGTTGCTCGCTGCACGACATGTCAAAAGGCTAAATCACGATTGAATCCACATGGTTTGTATTTGCCTCTACCTGTTCCTAGTGCTCCTTGGGAAGATATTTCTATGGATTTTGTGTTAGGATTGCCTAGGACTAGGAAGGGACGTGATAGTGTGTTTGTGGTTGTTGATAGATTTTCTAAGATGGCCCATTTCATACCATGTCATAAAACTGATGATGCTTCTCACATTGCTGATTTGTTCTTTCGGGAAATTGTTCGTTTGCATGGTGTGCCCAACACAATTGTTTCTGATCGTGATGCTAAATTTCTTAGTTATTTTTGGAAGACTTTATGGGCTAAATTGGGAACTAAATTGTTGTTTTCTACTACATGTCATCCGCAAACTGATGGTCAAACTGAAGTGGTTAATAGGACTTTGTCTACTATGTTAAGGGCTGTTTTAAAGAAGAACATTAAGATGTGGGAAGATTGTTTGCCTCATATTGAATTCGCTTATAATCGATCGCTGCATTCTACTACAAAGATGTGCCCATTTCAGATTGTATATGGTTTCTTGCCTCGTGCTCCTATTGATTTAATGCCTTTGCCATTTTCTGAAAAAACGAATTTTGATGCTACTAAGCGTGCCGAATTGATGTTAAAACTGCATGAAACGACTAAAGAAAACATAGAGCGCATGAATGCTAAATACAAGATTGCTGGTGATAAAGGTAGGAAGGAACTAAAGTTTGAACCTGGAGATTTAGTTTGGCTGCATTTGAGAAAGGAAAGGTTTCCTGAATTGAGAAAATCTAAATTGCTACCTCGGGCTGATGGACCATTTAAAGTGCTAGAGAAAGTCAATGATAATGCATATAAGCTCGATCTGCCTGCGAATTTTGGGGTTAGTCCCACATTTAACATTGCAGATTTGAAGCCATATTTGGGAGAGGAAGATGAGCTTGAGTCGAGGACGACTCAAATGCAAGAAGGGGAGGATGATGAGGACACCAACACCAACGATACATCCACTCCGACACAAGTACCTATTGCTGGTCCTATTACTCGTGCTCATGCGCATCAACTTAATCATCAGGTGAGTTCAAATCTAAGCTCATGTGCATCATGTTTAGACCATGGAGACCCGTGTACTCTTGTTTTGCTTAGGAACCAAGGAGGCGGCCGAAAGGGAAACGGATTCGCGCAAGCTGGATTCGGACTGCAGAACAGTACCAACTTGTGACGGACACCACGGTCGCATATAAACTCGGATTGGGGCGTTCAAGTACTTCGTGGAAAGCTTATGAAGTCTTCTTTCAAACGGATCCGGCCTCATAGCCATATCTATTACGAGTCGGCCGCAATCGTTAAATTAATACAGAATCCGTTTCTGCCCATGGTGCTGCGTCACCCTGTTTTGGTCCAATCAGCCGTGTATCAAGTTGAGTCCATTACGGACGCGTCCTAGGGTTGGAGTACGACCCCAACAACCCTGTGGTCGTCCTCCCACGTACTTATACCCCTTAGCCGCCGCCAAGGATGCTTGGGTTTTGTTTAGATCAAGTTTAGCCTTCGCTACTTGCTTGCAAGCGCGCGTGCTGGATCAGCCGCCCGTCTTCTTGTCTTCGGAACCCCACCATTATTGAGATTGCGTGTGAAACCTTCATTTATATCTAGTAAATTCAGTACTTGTCATACTTGTTCTTGCTAGTTCTTCGATTGCTTGCAGTACGAGTGCCCTAGTGGCCGGGTGCCTCGCTCCACAAGATCGCGACAGCCATTGGAGGGGGTGTATCGGTTGCTAAGGCGCAGCTTGGAAGGCTGTAGTCGGGCCGTGAACGTCGCCTCCATCGACCAATCGAGTTATCCACGCCTCTCATCGAAAGATCGGGAATCAAACCCTAGCGGGTCGCCATCAATTACTGCACCAAAGTTGATGCAAAACTCGCCGAACTGGTGCCATTAACGCACAAGTTCGCTAAACGAAGTTGCGTCGGAACTTTTCGCAATGAACGCACCCGTTCCACTCCAATGCACCCAAAACTCTTGTCTTGGGGCGTTTCAGACCGTTTCATTACTGCATAAAAGTTGATGCAAAACTGGCCGAACTGGTGCCTTTAACGCACAAGTTCGCAAAACGAAGTTGCTTCGGAATTTTTCGCAACGAACGCATCCGATCCACTCGATTGGACCCAAAACTTATGTTTTGGGGCGTTTCGGACGGTTTCGTTACTGCACGAAAATCGATGCAAGACTCGCCGAACTGGTGCCATTAACGCACAAGTTCGCTAAACGAAGTTGCGTCGGAACTTTTGGCAACGAACGCACCCGTTCCACTCCATTGGACCCAAAACTGATGTCTTGGGGCGTTCCCGACCGTTTCATTACTGCACCAAAGTTGATGCAAATCTTGACGAACTTGTGCCATTAACGCACAAGTTCGCTAAACGAAGATGCGTCGGAATTTTTCGCAACGAACGCACCCGATCCACTCCATTGGACCCAAAACTCATGTTTTGGGGCGTTTCAAACCATTTCGTTACTGCACGAAAGTCGATGCAAAACTCGCCGAACTGGTGCCAATAACGCACAAGTTCGCTAAACGAAGTTGCGTCGGAACTTTTCGCAACGAACGCACCCGTTCCACTCCATTGGACCCAAAACTGATGTCTTGGGGCGTTTCAGACTGTTTCATTACTGCACCAAAGTTGATGCAAAACTGGCCGAACTGGTGCCATTAACGCACAAGTTCGCTAAACAAAGTTGCGTCCGAATTTTTCGCAACGAACGCACCCGATCCACTCCATTGGACCCAAAAGTCATGTTTTGGGGCGTTTCGGACTGTTTCGTTACTGCACGAAAGTCGATGCAAAACTCGCCGAACTGGTGCCACTAACGCACAAGTTCGCTAAACGAAGTTGCGTCGGAACTTTTCGCAACGAACGCACCCGTTCCACTCCATTGTACCCAAAACTCATGTCTTGGGGCGTTTCAGACAGTTTCATTACTGCACAAAAGTCGATGCAAAACTCATCGAAGTGGTGCCATTAACGCACAAGTTCGCTAAATGAAGTTGCGTCGGAATTTTTCGCAATGAACGCACCCGATCCACTCCATTGGACCCAAATCTCATGTTTTGGGGCGTTTCAGACCGTTTCGTTACTGCACGAAAGTCGATGCAAAACTCGCCGAACTGGTGCCAGTAACGCACAAGTTCGCTAAACGAAGTTGGATCGGAGTCTTTCGCAACGAACGCACCCGATCCACTCCATTGGACCCAAAACTGATATCTTGGGGCGTTCCCGACCGTTTCATTACTGCACCAAAGTTGATGCAAAACTGGCCGAACAGGTGCCATTAACGCACAAGTTTGCTAAACGAAGTTGCGTCGGAATTTTTCACAACGAACGCACCCGATCCACTCCATTGGACCCAAAACTCAAGTTTTGGGGCGTTTCGAACCATTTCGTTACTGCACGAAAGTCGATGCAAAACTCGCCGAACTGGTGCCACTAACGCACAAGTTCGCTAAACGAAGTTGCGTCGGAATTTTTGGCAACGAACGCACCCGTTCCACTCCATTGGACCCAAAACTCATGTTTTGCGGCATTTCGAACCATTTCGTTACTGCACGAAAGTCGATGCAAAACTCGCCGAACAGGTGCCATTAACGCACAAGTGCGCTAAACGAAGTTGCGTCGGTTCATTTCGCAACGAACGCACATGATCCACTCCATTGGACGCCAAACTCATGTTTTGGGGCGTTTCAGACTATAGTTACTGCACGAAACTCGATGCAAAACTAGACGAACTGATGCCATTAATGATCAAGTTCGCTAAATGAAGTTGCGTCAGAATTTTTCGCAACGAACGCAACCGTTCCACTCCATTGGACCCAAAACTCATGTCTTGGGGTGTTTTAGACTGTTTCGTTACTACACAAAAGTCGATGCAAAACTGGCCGAACTGGTGCCATTAACGCACAAGTTCGCTAAACGATGTTGCGTCGGAATTTTTCGCAACGAACGTATCCGATCCACTCCTTTTGACCGTAAACTCATGTTTTGGGGCGTTTCGAACCGTTTCGTTACTGCACGAAAGTCGATGCAAAACTCGCCGAACTGGAGCCATTAACGCACAAGTTCGCTAAACGAAGTTGCGTCGGAACTTTTCGCAACGAACGCACCCGTTCCACTCCATTGGACCCAAAACTGATGTCTTGGGGCATTTCAGACCGTTTCATTACTGCACCAAAGTTGATGCAAAACTGGCCGAACTGGTGCCATTAACGCACAAGTTCGCTAAACAAAGTTGCGTCCGAATTTTTCGCAACGAACGCACCCGATCCACTCCACTGGACCCAAAAGTCATGTTTTGGGGCGTTTCGGACTGTTTCGTTACTGCATGAAAGTCGATGCAAAACTCGCCGAACTGGTGCCACTAACGCACAAGTTCGCTAAACGAAGTTGCGTCGGAACTTTTCGCAACGAACGCACCCGTTCCACTCCATTGTACCCAAAACTCATGTCTTGGGGCGTTTCAGACTGTTTCATTACTGCACAAAAGTCGATGCAAAACTCGTCGAAGTGGTGCCATTAACGCACAAGTTCGCTAAATGAAGTTGCGTCAGAATTTTTTGCAATGAACGCACCCGATCCACTCCATTGGACCCAAATCTCATGTTTTGGGGCGTTTCAGACCGTTTCATTACTGCACGAAAGTAGATGCAAAACTGGCCGAACTGATGCCATTAACGATCAAGTTCGCTAAACGAAGTTGGATCGGAGTTTTTCGCAACGAACGCACCCGATCCACTCCAATGGACCCGAAACTCATGTTTTGGGGTGTTTTGGTCCATTTCGTTACGGCATGAAAGTCGATGCAAAACTGGCCGAACTGGTGCCATTAACGTACAAGTTTGCTAAACGAAGTTACATCGGATGTTTTTGCAACGAACGCACCGCATCCACTCCATTGGACCCAAAACTCTTGTTTTGGGGATTTCAGACCGTTTCGTTACTGCACGAAAGTCGATGCAAAACTGGCCAAACTTTTGCCATTAACGCACAAGTTCGCTAAACGAAGTTGGGTTGGAATTTTTCGCAACGAACGCACCCGTTTCACTCCATTGGACCCAAAACTGATATCTTGGGGCGTTCCCGACCGTTTCATTACTGCACCAAAGTTGATGCAAAACTGGCCGAACAGGTGCCATTAACGCACAAGTTTGCTAAACGAAGTTGCGTCGGAATTTCACGCAACGAACGCACCCGTTCCACTCCATTGGACCCAAAACTCATGTTTTGGAGCGTTTCGAACCATTTCGTTACTGCACGAAAGTCGATGCAAAACTCGCCGAACTGGTGCCATTAACGCACAAGTGCGCTAAACGAAGTTGCGTCGGTACTTTTCGCAATGAACGCACATGATCCACTCCATTGGACGCCAAACTCATGTTTTGGGGTGTTTCAGACCATTTTGTTACGACATGAAAGTCGATGCAAAACTCGCCGAACTGGTGCCAGTAACGCACAAGTTCGCTAAACGAAGTAGCGTCGGAACTTTTCGTAACGAACGCACCCGTTCCACTCCATTGGACCCAAAACTGATGTCTTGGGGCGTTTCAGACTGTTTCATTACTGCACCAAAGTTGATGCAAAACTGGCCGAACTGGTGCCATTAACGCACAATTTCGCTAAACAAAGTTGCGTCCGAATTTTTCGCAACGAACGCACCCGATCCACTCCATTGAACCCAAAAGTCATGTTTTGGGGCGTTTCGGACTGTTTCGTTACTGCACGAAAGTCGATGCAAAACTCGCCTAACTAGTGCCACTAACGCACAAGTTCGCTAAACAATGTTGCGTCGGAACTTTTCGCAAGGAACGCACCCGTTCCACTCCATTGGACCCAAAACTGATGTCTTGGGGCGTTTCAGACCGTTTCATTACTGCACCAAAGTCGATGCAAAACTCGCCGAACTGGTGCCACTAACGCACAAGTTCGCTAAACGAAGTTGTGTCGGAACTTTTCGCAACGAACGCACCCGTTCCACTCCATTGGATCCAAAACTGATGTCTTGGGGCGTTTCAGACTGTTTCATTACTGCACCAAAGTTGATGCAAAACTGGCCGAACTGGTGCCATTAACGCACAAGTTCGCTAAACAAAGTTGCGTCGGAATTTTTCGCAACGAACGCATCCGATCCACTCCATTGGACCCTAAACTCATGTTTTGGGGCGTTTCGGACCGTTTCGTTACTGCACGAAAGTCGATGCAAAACTCGCCGAACTGGAGCCATTAACGCACAAGTTCGCTAAACGAAGTTGCGTCGGAACTTTTAGCAACGAACGCACCCGTTCCACTCCATTGGACCCAAAACTGATGTCTTGGGGCATTTCAGACCGTTTCATTACTGCACCAAAGTTGATGCAAAACTCGCCGAACTGGTGCCATTAACGCACAAGTTCGCTAAACGAAGTTGCTTCGGAATTTTTCGCAACGAACGCACCCGTTCCACTCCAATGCACCCAAAACTCTTGTCTTGGGGCGTTTCGAACCATTTCGTTACTGCACGAAAGTCGATGCAAAACTCGCCGAACTGGTGCCACTAACGCACAAGTTCGCTAAACGAAGTTGCGTCGGAATTTTTCGCAACGAACGCACCCGTTCCACTCCATTGGACCCAAAACTCATGTTTTGGGGCATTTCGAACCATTTCGTTACTGCACGAAAGTCGATGCAAAACTCGCCGAACAGGTGCCATTAACGCACAAGTGCGCTAAACGAAGTTGCGTCGGTACTTTTCGCAACGAATGCACATGATCCACTCCATTGGACGCCAAACTCATGTTTTGGGGCGTTTCAGACTGTAGTTACTGCACGAAACTCGATGCAAAACTAGACGAACTGATGCCATTAATGATCAAGTTCGCTAAATGAAGTTGCGTCAGAATTTTTCGCAACGAACGCAACCGTTCCACTCCATTGGACCCAAAACTCATGTCTTGGGGCGTTTTAGACTGTTTCGTTACTACACAAAAGTCGATGCAAAACTGGCCGAACTGGTGCCATTAACGCACAAGTTCGCTAAACGAAGTTGCGTCGGAATTTTTCGCAATGAACGCATCCGATCCACTCCATTGGACCCAAAACTCATGTTTTGGTGCGTTTCGGACCGTTTCGTTACTGCACGAAAGTCGATGCAAAACTCGCCGAACTGGAGCCATTAACGCACAAGTTCGCTAAACGAAGTTGCGTCGGAATTTTTCGCAACGAACGCACCCGTTCCACTCCATTGGACCCAAAACTCATGTTTTGGGGCGTTTCGAACCATTTTGTTACTGCACGAAAGTCGATGCAAAACTTGCTGAACTGGTGCCATTAACGCACAACTGCGCTAAACGAAGTTGCGTCGGTACTTTTCGCAACGAAAGCACATGATCCACTCCATTGGACGCCAAACTCATGTTTTGGGGTGTTTCGGACCATTTTGTTACGACACGAAAGTCGATGCAAAACTCGCCGAACTGGTGCCATTAACGCACAAGTTCGCTAAACGAAGTTACGTCGGAATTTTTCGCAACGAATGCACCTGTTCTACTCCATTGTACCCAAAACTCATGTCTTGGGGCGTTTCAGACTGTTTCATTACTGCACAAAAGTCGATGCAAAACTGGCCGAACTGGTGCCATTAACGCCCAAAGTTCGCTAAACGAAGTTGCGTCAGAATTTCTCGCAACGAACGCAACCGTTCCACTCCATTGGACCCAAAACTCATGTCTTGGGGCGTTTTAGACTGTTTCGTTACTCCACAAAAGTCGATGTAAAACTGGCCGAACTGGTGCCATTAACGCACAAGTTCGCTAAACGATGTTGCGTCGGAATTTTTCGCAATGAACGCATCCGATCCACTCCATCGGACCCAAAACTCATGTTTTGGGGCGTTTCGGACCGTTTCGTTACTGCACGAAAGTCAATGCAAAACTCGCCGAACTGGTGCCATTAACGCACAAGTTCGCTAAACAAAGTTGCGTCGGAATTTTTGGCAACGAATGCACCCGTTCCACTCCATTGTACCCAAAACTCATGTCTTGGGGCGTTTCAGACTGTTTCGTTACTGCACGAAAGTCAATGCAAAACTCGCCGAACTGGTGCCATTAACGCACAAGTTCGCTAAACGAAATTGCTTCGGAATTTTTCGCAACGAACGCATCCGATCCACTCCATTGGACCCAAAACTTATGTTTTGGGGCGTTTCGGACGGTTTCGTTACTGCACGAAAATCGATGAAAGACTCGCCGAACTGGTGCCATTAACGCACAAGTTCGCTAAACGAAGTTGCGTCGGAACTTTTGGCAACGAATGCACCCGTTCCACTCCATAGGACCCAAAACTGATGTCTTGGGGCGTTCCAAACCATTTCGTTACTGCACGAAAGTCGATGCAAAACTCGCCGAACTGGTGCCAATAACGCACAAGTTCGCTAAACGAAGTTGCGTCGGAACTTTTCGCAACGAACGCACCCGTTCCACTCCATAGGACCCAAAACTGATGTCTTGGGGCGTTCCCGACCGTTTCATTACTGCACCAAAGTTGATGCAAATCTTGACGAACTTGTGCCATTAACGCACAAGTTCGCTAAACGAAGATGCGTCGGAATTTTTCGTAACGAACGCACCCGATCCACTCCATTGGACCCAAAACTCATGTTTTGGGGCGTTTCAAACCATTTCGTTACTGCACGAAAGTCGATGCAAAACTCGCCGAACTGGTGCCAATAACGCACAAGTTCGCTAAACGAAGTTGCGTCGGAACTTTTCGCAACGAACGCACCCGTTCCACTCCATTGGACCCAAAACTGATGTCTTGGGGCGTTTCAGACTGTTTCATTACTGCACCAAAGTTGATGCAAAACTGGCCGAACTGGTGCCATTAACGCACAAGTTCGCTAAACGAAGTTGCGTCGGAATTTTTCGCAACGAACGCATCCGATCCACTCAATTGGACCCTAAACTCATGTTTTGGGGCGTTTCGGACCGTTTCGTTACTGCACGAAAGTCGATGCAAAACTCGCCGAACTGGAGCCATTAACGCACAAGTTCGCTAAACGAAATTGCGTCGAAACTTTTTGCAACGAACGCACCCGTTCCACTCCATTGGACCCAAAACTCATGTCTTGGGGCATTTCAGACCGTTTCATTACTGCACCAAAGTCGATGCAAAACTGGCCGAACTGGTGCCATTAACGCACAAGTTCGCTAAACGAAGTTGCGTCGGAATGTTTCGCAACGAACGCATCCGATCCACTCCATTGGACCCAAAACTCATGTTTTGGGGCGTTTCGGACCGTTTCGTTACTGCACGAAAGTCGATGCAAAACTCGCCGAACTGGTGCCATTAACGCACAAGTTCGCTAAACGAAGTTGCGTCGGAATTTTTCGCAACGAACGCACCCGTTCCACTCCATTGGACCGTAAACTCATGTTTTGGGGTGTTTCGGACCGTTTCGTTACTGCACGAAAGTCGATGCAAAACTCGCCGAACTGGAGCCATTAACGCACAAGTTCGCTAAACGAAGTTGCGTCGGAACTTTTCGCAACGAACGCACCCGTTCCACTCCATTGGACCCAAAACTGATGTCTTGGGGCGTTTCAGACTGTTTCATTACTGCACCAAAGTTGATGCAAAACTGGCCGAACTGGTGCCATTAACGCACAAGTTCGCTAAACAAAGTTGCGTCCGAATTTTTCGCAACGAACGCACCCGATCCACTCCATTGGACCCAAAAGTCCTGTTTTGGGGTGTTTCGGACTGTTTCGTTACTGCACGAAAGTCGATGCAAAACTCGCCGAACTGGTGCCACTAACGCACAAGTTCGCTAAACGAAGTTGCGTCGGAACTTTTCGCAACGAACGCACCCGTTCCACTCCATTGTACCCAAAACTCATGTCTTGGGGCGTTTCAGACTGTTTCATTACTGCACAAAAGTCGATGCAAAACTCATCGAAGTGGTGCCATTAACGCACAAGTTCGCTAAATGAAGTTGCGTCGGAATTTTTCGCAATGAACGCACCCGATCCACTCCATTGGACCCAAATCTCATGTTTTGGGGCGTTTCAGACCGTTTCGTTACTGCACGAAAGTCGATGCAAAACTCGCCGAACTGGTGCCAGTAACGCACAAGTTCGCTAAACGAAGTTGGATCGGAGTCTTTCGCAACGAACGCACCCGATCCACTCCATTGGACCCAAAACTGATATCTTGGGGCGTTCCCGACCGTTTCATTACTGCACCAAAGTTGATGCAAAACTGGCCGAACAGGTGCCATTAACGCACAAGTTTGCTAAACGAAGTTGCGTCGGAATTTTTCACAACGAACGCACCCGATCCACTCCATTGGACCCAAAACTCAAGTTTTGGGGCGTTTCGAACCATTTCGTTACTGCACGAAAGTCGATGCAAAACTCGCCGAACTGGTGCCACTAACGCACAAGTTCGCTAAACGAAGTTGCGTCGGAATTTTTCGCAACGAACGCACCCGTTCCACTCCATTGGACCCAAAACTCATGTTTTGCGGCATTTCGAACCATTTCGTTACTGCACGAAAGTCGATGCAAAACTCGCCGAACAGGTGCCATTAACGCACAAGTGCGCTAAACGAAGTTGCGTCGGTACTTTTCACAACGAACGCACATGATCCACTCCATTGGACGCCAAACTCATGTTTTGGGGCGTTTCAGACTGTAGTTACTGCACGAAACTCGATGCAAAACTAGAAGAACTGATGCCATTAATGATCAAGTTCGCTAAATGAAGTTGCGTCAGAATTTTTCGCAACGAACGCAACCGTTCCACTCCATTGGACCCAAAACTCATGTCTTGGGGCGTTTTAGACTGTTTCGTTACTACACAAAAGTCGATGCAAAATTGGCCGAACTGGTGCCATTAACGCACAAGTTCGCTAAACGATGTTGCGTCGGAATTTTTCGCAACGAACGCATCCGATCCACTCCATTGGACCCAAAACTCATGTTTTGGGGCGTTTCGGACCGTTTCATTACTGCACGAAAGTCAATGCAAAACTCGCCGAACTGGTGCCATTAACGCACAAGTTCGCTAAACGAAGTTGCATCGGAATTTTTCGCAACGAACGCACCCGTTCCACTCCATTGGACCCAAAACTCATGTTTTGGGGCGTTTCGAACCATTTTGTTACTGCACGAAAGTCCATGCAAAACTTGCTGAACTGGTGCCATTAACGCACAACTGCGCTAAACGAAGTTGCGTCGGTACTTTTCGCAACGAAGGCACATGATCCACTCCATTGGACGCCAAACTCATGTTTTGGGGTGTTTCGGACCATTTTGTTACGACACGAAAGTCGATGCAAAACTCGCCGAACTGGTGCCATTAACGCACAAGTTCGCTAAACGAAGTTACGTCGGAATTTTTCGCAACGAATGCACCTGTTCCACTCCATTGTACCCAAAACTCATGTCTTGGGGCGTTTCAGACTGTTTCATTACTGCACAAAAGTCGATGCAAAACTGGCCGAACTGGTGCCATTAACGCCCAAGTTCGCTAAACGAAGTTGCGTCAGAATTTTTCGCAACGAACGCAACCGTTCCACTCCATTGGACCCAAAACTCATGTCTTGGGGCGTTTTAGACTGTTTCGTTACTACACAAAAGTCGATGCAAAACTGGCCGAACTGGTGCCATTAACGCACAAGTTCGCTAAACGATGTTGCGTCGGAATTTTTCGCAACGAACGCATCCGATCCACTCCATTGGACCCAAAACTCATGTTTTGGGGCGTTTCGGACCGTTTCATTACTGCACGAAAGTCAATGCAAAACTCGCCGAACTGGTGCCATTAATGCACAAGTTCGCTAAACGAAGTTGCGTCGGAATTTTTCGCAACGAACGCACCCGTTCCACTCCATTGGACCCAAAACTCATGTTTTGGGGCGTTTCGAACCATTTTGTTACTGCACGAAAGTCGATGCAAAACTTGCCGAACTGGTGCCATTAACGCACAACTGCGCTAAACGAAGTTGCGTCGGGATTTTTGGCAACGAATGCACCCGTTCCACTCCATTGTACCCAAAACTCATGTCTTGGGGCGTTTCAGATTGTTTCATTACTGCACAAAAGTCGATGCAAAACTGGCCGAACTGGTGCCATTAACGCACAAGTTCGCTAAACGAAGTTGCGTCGGAATTTTTCGCAACAAACGCATCCGATCCACTCAATTGGACCCTAAACTCATGTTTTGGGGCGTTTCGGACCGTTTCGTTACTGCACGAAAGTCGATGCAAAACTCGCCGAACTGGAGCCATTAACGCACAAGTTCGCTAAACGAAATTGCGTCGAAACTTTTCGCAACGAACGCACCCGTTCCACTCCATTGGACCCAAAACTCATGTCTTGGGGCATTTCAGACCGTTTCATTACTGCACCAAAGTCGATGCAAAACTGGCCGAACTGGTGCCATTAACGCACAAGTTCGCTAAACAAAGTTGCGTCGGAATGTTTCGCAACGAACGCACCTGATCCACTCCAATGCACCATAAACTCTTGTCTTGGGGCGTTTCAGACCGTTTCATTACTGCACCAAAGTTGATGCAAAACTGGCCGAACTGGTGCCATTAACGCACAAGTTCGCTAAACGAAGTTGCGTCGGAATTTTTCGCAACGAACGCATCCGATCCACTCCATTTGACCGTAAACTCATGTTCGGGGCGTTTCGGACCGTTTCGTTACTGCACGAAAGTCGATGCAAAACTCGCCGAACTGGAGCCATTAACGCACAAGTTCGCTAAACGAAGTTGCGTCGGAACTTTTCACAACGAACGCACCCGTTCCACTCCATTGGACCCAAAACTGATGTCTTGGGGCATTTCAGACCGTTTCATTACTGCACCAAAGTTGATGCAAAACTGGCCGAACTGGTGCCATTAACGCACAAGTTCGCTAAACAAAGTTGCGTCAGAATTTTTCGCAACGAACGCACCCGATCCACTCCATTGGACCCAAAAGTCATGTTTTGGGGCGTTTCGGACTGTTTCGTTACTGCACGAAAGTCGATGCAAAACTCGCCGAACTGGTGCCACTAACGCACAAGTTCGCTAAACAAAGTTGCGTCGGAACTTTTCGCAACGAACGCACCCGTTCCACTCCATTGTACCCAAAACTCATGTCTTGGGGCGTTTCAGACTGTTTCATTACTGCACAAAAGTCGATGCAAAACTCGTCGAAGTGGTGCCATTAACACACAAGTTCGCTAAATGAAGTTGCGTCAGAATTTTTCGCAATGAACGCACCCGATCCACTCCATTGAACCCAAATCTCATGTTTTGGGGCGTTTCAGACCGTTTCATTACTGCACGAAAGTAGATGCAAAACTGGCCGAACTGATGCCATTAACGATCAAGTTCGCTAAACGAAGTTGGATCGGAGTTTTTCGCAACGAACGCACCCGATCCACTCCAATGGACCCGAAACTCATGTTTTGGGGTGTTTTGGTCCATTTCGTTACGGCATGAAAGTCGATGCAAAACTGGCCGAACTGGTGCCATTAACGTACAAGTTTGCTAAACGAAGTTACATCGGATGTTTTTGCAACGAACGCACCGCATCCACTCCATTGGACCCAAAACTCTTGTTTTGGGGATTTCAGACCGTTTCGTTACTGCACGAAAGTCGTTGCAAAACTGGCCAAACTTTTGCCATTAACGCACAAGTTCGCTAAACGAAGTTGGGTCGGAATTTTTCGCAACGAACGCACCCGTTTCACTCCATTGGACCCAAAACTGATATCTTGGGGCGTTCCCGGCCGTTTCATTACTGCACCAAAGTTGATGCAAAACTGGCCGAACAGGTGCCATTAACGCACAAGTTTGCTAAACGAAGTTGCGTCGGAATTTTTCACAACGAACGCACCCGATCCACTCCATTGGACCCAAAACTCAAGTTTTGGGGCGTTTCGAACCATTTCGTTACTGCACGAAAGTCGATGCAAAACTCGCCGAACTGGTGCCACTAACGCACAAGTTCGCTAAACGAAGTTGCGTCGGAATTTTTCGCAACGAACGCACCCGTTCCACTCCATTGGAGCATTTCGAACCATTTCGTTACTGCACGAAAGTCGATGCAAAACTCGCCGAACAGATTAACGCACAAGTGCGCTAAACGAAGTTGCGTCGGTACTTTTCGCAACGAACGCACATGATCCACTCCATTGGACGCCAAACTCATGTTTTGGGGCGTTTCAGACTGTAGTTACTGCACGAAACTCGATGCAAAACTAGACGAACTGATGCCATTAATGATCAAGTTCGCTAAATGAAGTTGCGTCAGAATTTTTCGCAACGAACGCAACCATTCCCTCCATTGGACCCAAAACTCATGTCTTGGGGCGTTTTAGACTGTTTCGTTACTACACAAAAGTCGATGCAAAACTGGCCGAACTGGTGCCATTAACGCACAAGTTCGCTAAACGATGTTGCGTCGGAATTTTTCGCAACGAACGCATCCGATCCACTCCATTGGACCCAAAACTCATGTTTTGGGGCGTTTCGGACCGTTTCATTACTGCACGAAAGTCAATGCAAAACTCGCCGAACTGGTGCCATTAACGCACAAGTTCGCTAAACGAAGTTGCGTCGGAATTTTTCGCAACGAACGCACCCGTTCCACTCCATTGGACCCAAAACTCATGTTTTGGGGCGTTTCGAACCATTTTGTTACTGCACGAAAGTCGATGCAAAACTTGCCGAACTGGTGCCATTAACGCACAAGTTCGCTAAACGATGTTGCGTCGGAATTTTTCGCAATGAACGCATCCGATCCACTCCATTGGACCCAAAACTCATGTTTTGGGGCGTTTCGAACCATTTCGTTACTGCAAGAAAGTCGATGCAAAACTCGCCGAACTGGTGCCATTAACGCACAAGTGCGCTAAACGAAGTTGCGTCGGTACTTTTCGCAACGAAGGCACATGATCCACTCCATTGGACGCCAAACTCATGTTTTGGGGTGTTTAGGACCATTTTGTTACGACACGAAAGTCGATGCAAAACTCGCCGCACTGGTGCCATTAACGCACAAGTTCGCTAAACGAAGTTACGTCGGAATTTTTCGCAACGAATGCACCTGTTCCACTCCATTATACCCAAAACTCATGTCTTGGGGCGTTTCAGACTGTTTCATTACTGCACAAAAGTCGATGCAAAACTGGCCCGAACTGGTGCCATTAACGCCCAAGTTCGCTAAACGAAGTTGCGTCAGAATTTTTCGCAACGAACGCAACCGTTCCACTCCATTGGACCCAAAACTCATGTCTTGGGGCGTTTTAGACTGTTTCGTTACTACACAAAAGTCGATGCAAAACTGGCCGAACTGGTGCCATTAACGCACAAGTTCGCCTAAACGATGTTCCGTCGGAATTTTTCGCAACGAACGCATCCGATCCACTCCATTGGACCCAAAACTCATGTTTTGGGGCGTTTCGGACCGTTTCATTACTGCACGAAAATCAATGCAAAACTCGCCCGAACTGGTGCCATTAACGCACAAGTTCGCTAAACGAAGTTGCGTCGGAATTTTTCGCAACGAACGCACCCGTTCCACTCCATTGGACCCAAAACTCATTGTTTTGGGGCGTTTCGAACCATTTTGTTACTGCACGAAAGTCGATGCAAAACTTGCCGAACTGGTGCCATTAACGCACAACTGCGCTAAACCTTGGCGTCGGAATTTTTCGCAACGAATGCACCCGTTCCACTCCATTGTACCCAAAACTCATGTCTTGGGGCGTTTCAGATTGTTTCATTACTGCACAAAAGTCGATGCAAAACTGGCCGAACTGGTGCCATTAACGCACAAGTTCGCTAAACGAAGTTGCGTCGGAATTTTTCGCAACGAACGCATCCGATCCACTCAATTGGACCCTAAACTCATGTTTTGGGGCGTATCGGACCGTTTCGTTACTGCACGAAAGTCGATGCACAACTCGCCGAACTGGAGCCATTAACGCACAAGTTCGCTAAACGAAATTGCGTCGAAACTTTTCGCAACGAACGCACCCGTTCCACTCCATTGGACCCAAAACTCATGTCTTGGGGCGTTTCAGACCGTTTTATTACTGCACCAAAGTCGATGCAAAACTGGCCGAACTGGTGCCATTAACGCACAAGTTCGCTAAACGAAGTTGCGTCGGAATGTTTCGCAACGAACGCACCCGTTCCACTCCATTGGACCCAAAACTGATGTCTTGGGGCATTTCAGACCGTTTCATTACTGCACCAAAGTTGATGCAAAACTGGCCGAACTGGTGCCATTAACGCACAAGTTCGCTAAAACAAAGTTGCGTCAGAATTTTTCGCAACGAACGCACCCGATCCACTCCATTGGACCCAAAAGTCATGTTTTGGGGCGTTTCGGACTGTTTCGTTACTGCACGAAAGTCGATGCAAAACTCGCCGAACTGGTGCCACTAACGCACAAGTTCGCTAAACGAAGTTGCGTCGGAACTTTTCGCAACGAACGCACCCGTTCCACTCCATTGTACCCAAAACTCATGTCTTGGGGCGTTTCAGACTGTTTCATTACTGCACAAAAGTCGATGCAAAACTCGTCGAAGTGGTGCCATTAACGCACAAGTTCGCTAAATGAAGTTGCGTCAGAATTTTTCGCAATGAACGCACCCGATCCACTCCATTGGACCCAAATCTCATGTTTTGGGGCGTTTCAGACCGTCTCATTACTGCACGAAAGTAGATGCAAAACTGGCCGAACTGATGCCATTAACGATCAAGTTCGCTAAACGAAGTTGGATCGGAGTTTTTCGCAACGAACGCACCCGATCCACTCCAATGGACCCGAAACTCATGTTTTGGGGTGTTTTGGTCCATTTCGTTACGGCATGAAAGTCGATGCAAACTGGCCGAACTGGTGCCATTAACGTACAAGTTTGCTAAACGAAGTTACATCGGATGTTTTTGCAACGAACGCACCGCATCCACTCCATTGGACCCAAAACTCTTGTTTTGGGGATTTCAGACCGTTTCGTTACTGCACGAAAGTCGATGCAAAACTGGCCAAACTTTTGCCATTAACGCACAAGTTCGCTAAACGAAGTTGGGTCGGAATTTTTCGCAACGAACGCACCCGTTTGACTCCATTGGACCCAAAACTGAAATCTTGGGGCGTTCCGGCCGTTTCATTACTGCACCAAAGTTGATGCAAAACTGGCCGAACAGGTGCCATTAACGCACAAGTTTGCTAAACGAAGTTGCGTCGGAATTTTTCACAACGAACGCACCCGATCCACTCCATTGGACCCAAAACTCAAGTTTTGGGGCGTTTCGAACCATTTCGTTACTGCACGAAAGTCGATGCAAAACTCGCCGACCTGGTGCCACTAACGCACAAGTTCGCTAAACGAAGTTGCGTTGGAATTTTTCGCAACGAACGCACCCGTTCCACTCCATTGGACCCAAAACTCATGTTTTGGGGCATTTCGAACCATTTCGTTACTGCACGAAAGTCGATGCAAAACTCGCCGAACAGATTAACGCACAAGTGCGCTAAACGAAGTTGCGTCGGTACTTTTCGCAACGAACGCACATGATCCACTCCATTGGACGCCAAACTCATGTTTTGGGGCGTTTCAGACTGTAGTTACTGCACGAAACTCGATGCAAAACTAGACGAACTGATGCCATTAATGATCAAGTTCGCTAAATGAAGTTGCGTCAGAATTTTTCGCAACGAACGCAACCGTTCCACTCCATTGGACCCAAAACTCATGTCTTGGGGCGTTTTAGACTGTTTCGTTACTACACAAAAGTCGATGCAAAACTGGCCGAACTGGTGCCATTAACGCACAAGTTCGCTAAACGATGTTGCGTCGGAATTTTTCGCAACGAACGCATCCGATCCACTCCATTGGACCCAAAACTCATGTTTTGGGGCGTTTCGGACCGTTTCATTACTGCACGAAAGTCAATGCAAAACTCGCCGAACTGGTGCCATTAACGCACAAGTTCGCTAAACGAAGTTGCGTCGGAATTTTTCGCAACGAACGCACCCGTTCCACTCCATTGGACCCAAAACTCATGTTTTGGGGCGTTTCGAACCATTTTGTTACTGCACGAAAGTCGATGCAAAACTTGCCGAACTGGTGCCATTAACGCACAAGTTCGCTAAACGAAGTTGCGTCAGAATTTTTCGCAACGAACGCACCCGATCCACTCCATTGGACCCAAAAGTCATGTTTTGGGGCGTTTCGGACTGTTTCGTTACTGCACGAAAGTCGATACAAAACTTGCCGAACTGGTGCCACTAACGCACAAGTTCGCTAAACGAAGTTGCGTCGGAACTTTTCGCAAACGAACGCACCCGTTCCACTCCATTGTACCCAAAACTCATGTCTTGGGGCGTTTCAGACTGTTTCATTACTGCACAAAAGTCGATGCAAAACTCGTCGAAGTGGTGCCATTAACGCACAAGTTCGCTAAATGAAGTGTGCGTCAGAATTTTTCGCAATGAACGCACCCGATCCACTCCATTGGACCCAAATCTCATGTTTTGGGGCGTTTCAGACCGTTTCATTACTGCACGAAAGTAGATGCAAAACTGGCCGAACTGATGCCATTAACGATCAAGTTCGCTAAACGAAGTTGGATCGGAGTTTTTCGCAACGAACGCACCCGATCCACTCCAATGGACCCGAAACTCATGTTTTGGGGTGTTTTGGTCCATTTCGTTACGGCATGAAAGTCGATGCAAAACTGGCCGAACTGGTGCCATTAACGTACAAGTTTGCTAAACGAAGTTACATCGGATGTTTTTGCAACGAACGCACCGCATCCACTCCATTGGACCCAAAACTCTTGTTTTGGGGCATTCAGACCGTTTCGTTACTGCACGAAAGTCGATGCAAAACTGGCCAAACTTTTGCCATTAACGCACAAGTTCGCTAAACGAAGTTGGGTCGGAATTTTTCGCAACGAACGCACCCGTTTCACTCCATTGGATCCAAAACTGATGTCTTGGGGCGTTCCCGACCGTTTCATTACTGCACCGAAGTTGATGCAAAACTGGCCGAACTGGTGACATTAACGCACAAGTTTGCTAAACGAAGTTGCGTCGGAATTTTTCACAACGAATGCACCCGATCCACTCCATTGGACCCAAAACTCATGTTTTGGGGCATTTCGTACCGTTTCGTTACTGCACGAAACTCGATGCAAAACTGGCCGAACTTGTGCCATTAACGCACAAGATCGCTAAACGAAGTTGGCGTCGGAACATTTCGCAACGAACGCACTTGATCCACTCCATTGGACACCAAACTCATGTTTTGGGGGTGTTTCGGACCGTTTTGTTACGGCACGAAAGTCGATGCAAAACTGTCCGAACCGGTGCCACTAACGCACAAGTTCGCTAAACGTAGTTGCGTCGGAATTTTTCGCAACGAACGCACCGGATCCACACAATTGGACCCAAAACTCATGGTTTGGGGCGTTTCAGACCGTAGTAACTACACGAAAGTCGATGCAAAACTGGCCGAACTGATGTCATTAATGATCAAGTTCGCTAAATGAAGTTGCTTCAGAATTTTTCGCAATGAACGCACCCGTTCCACTCCATTGGACCCAAAACTGATGTCTTGGGGCATTTCAGACCGTTTCATTACTGCACCAAAGTCGATGCAAAACTCGCCGAACTAGTGCCATTAACGCACGAGTTCGCTAAACGATGTTGCGTCGGAATTTTTCGCAACGAACGCACCCGTTCCACTACATTGGACCCAAAACTGATGTCTTTGGGGTGTTTCGGACCATTTTGTTACGGCACGAAAGTCGATGCAAAACTCGCTGAACTGGTGCCATTAACGCACAAGTTCGCTAAACGAAGTTGTGTCGGAACTTTTCGCAACGAACGCACCCGTTCCACTCCATTGGACCCAAAACTGATGTCTTGGGGCCTTTCAGACTGTTTCATTACTGCACCAAAGTCGATGCAAAACTCGCCGAACTGGTGCCATTAACGCACAAGTTCGCGAAACGAAGTTGCGTCGGAATTTTTCGCAACGAACGCACTCGCTCCACTCTATTGGACCCAAAACTCATGTTTTGGGGCGTTTCGGACCGTTTCGTTACTGCACGAAAGTCGATGCAAAACTCGCCGAACTGGTGCCATTAACGCACAAGTGCGCTAAACGAAGTTGCGTCGGTACTTTTCGCAACGAACGCACATGATCCACTCGATTGGATGCCAAACTCATGTTTTGGGGCGTTTCAGACTGTAGTTACTGCACGAAACTCGATGCAAAACTAGACGAACTGATGCCATTAATGGTCAAGTTCGCTAAATGAAGTTGCGTCAGAATTTTTTGCAACGAACGCACCCGTTCCACTCCATTGGACCCAAAACTCATGTCTTGGGGCGTTTCAGACTATTTCGTTACTACACAAAAGTCGATGCAAAAGTGGCCGAACTGGTGCCATTAACGCACAAGTTCGCTAAACGATGTTGCATCGGAACTTTTCGCAACGAACGCATCCGATCCACTCCATTGGACCCAAACTCATGTTTTGGGGGGTTTCGGACCGTTTCATTACTGCACCAAAGTTGATGCAAAACTGGCCGAACTAGTGCCATTAACGCACAAGTTCGCTAAGCGAAGTTGTGTCGGAACTTTTCGCAACGAACGCACCCGATCCACTCCATTGGACCCAAAACTCATGTTTTGGGGGGTTTCAGACTGTTTCGTTACTGTACGAAAGTCGATGGGGGGTTTCGGACTGTTTCGCAATGAACGCACCTGATCCACTCCAATGCACCATAAACTCTTGTCTTGGGGCGGTTTCAGACTGTTTCATTACTGCACCAAAGTTGATGCAAAACTGGCCGAACTGGTGCCATTAACGCACAAGTTCGCTAAACGAAGTTGCGTCGGAATTTTTCGCAACGAACGCATCCGATCCACTCCATTGGACCCAAAACTGATGTCTTGGGGCATTTCAGACCGTTTCATTACTGCACCAAAGTTGATGCAAAACTGGCCGAACTGGTGCCATTAACGCACAAGTTCGCGAAACGAAGTTGTGCCGGTACTTTTCGCAACGAACGCACCCAATCCACTCCATTGGACCCAAAACTCATGTTTTGGGGGGTTTCGGACTGTTTCGTTACTGCACGAAAGTCGACGGAAAACTGGCCGAACTGGTGCCATTAACGCACAAGTTCGCTAAACGATGTTGCGTCGGAATTTTTCGCAACGAACGCATCCGATCCACTTCATTGGACCCAATACTCATGTTTTGGGGCCTTTCGGACCGTTTCGTTACTACACAAAAGTCGATGCAAAACTGGCCGAACTGGTGCCATTAACGCACAAGTTCGCTAAACGATGTTGCGTCGGAATTTTTCACAACGAACGCATCCGATCCACTCCATTGGACCCAAAACTCATGTTTTGGGGCGTTTCGGACCGTTTCGTTACTGCACGAAAGTCAATGCAAAACTCGCCGAACTGGTGCCATTAACGCACAAGTTCTCTAAACGAAGTTGCGTCGGAATTGTTCACAACGAATGCACCCGTTCCACTCCATTGTACCCAAAACTCTTGTCTTGGGGCGTTTCAGACTGTTTCATTACTGCACAAAAGTCGATGCAAAACTGGCCGAACTGGTGCCATTAACGCACAAGTTCGCTAAACGAAGTTGCGTCGGAATGTTTCGCAACGAACGCACCTGATCCACTCCAATGCACCATAAACTCTTGTCTTGGGCCGTTTCAGACCGTTTCATTACTGCACCAAAGTTGATGCAAAACTGGCCGAACTGGTGCCATTAACGCACAAGTTCGCTAAATGAAGTTGCGTCGGAATTTTTCGCAACGAACGCATCCGATCCACTCCATTGGACCCAAAACTGATGTCTTGGGGCATTTCAGACCGTTTCATTACTACACCAAAGTTGATGCAAAACTGGCCGAACTGGTGCCATTAACGCACAAGTTCGCTAAACGAAGTTGTGTCGGAACTTTTCGCAACGAACGCACCCGATCCACTCCATTGGACCCAAAACTCATGTTTTGGGGGGTTTCGGACTGTTTCGTTACTGCACGAAAGTCGATGGGGGGTTTCGGACTGTTTCGCAACGAACGCACCTGATCCACTCCAATGCACCATAAACTCTTGTCTTGGGGCGTTTCAGACCGTTTCATTACTGCACCAAAGTTGATGCAAAACTGGCCGAACTGGTGCCATTAACGCACAAGTTCGCTAAACGAAGTTGCGTCGGAATTTTTCGCAACGAACGCATCCGATCCACTTCATTGGACCCAAAACTGATGTCTTGGGGCATTTCAGACCGTTTCATTACTGCACCAAAGTTGATGCAAAACTGGCCGAACTGGTGCCATTAACGCACAAGTTCGCTAAACGAAGTTGTGTCGGAACTTTCGCAACGAACGCACCCGATCCACTCCATTGGACCCAAAACTCATGTTTTGGGGGGTTTCAGACTGTTTCGTTACTGCACGAAAGTCGATGGGGGGTTTCGGACTGTTTCGCAATGAACGCACCTGATCCACTCCAATGCACCATAAACTCTTGTCTTGGGGCGTTTCAGACCGTTTCATTACTGCACCAAAGTTGATGCAAAACTGGCCGAACTGGTGCCATTAACGCACAAGTTCGCTAAACGAAGTTGCGTCGGAATTTTTCGCAACGAACGCATCCGATCCACTCCATTGGACCCAAAACTGATGTCTTGGGGCATTTCAGACCGTTTCATTACTGCACCAAAGTTGATGCAAAACTGGCCGAACTGGTGCCATTAACGCACAAGTTCGCGAAACGAAGTTGTGCCAGTACTTTTCGCAACGAACGCACCCAATCCACTCCATTGGACCCAAAACTCATGTTTTGGGGGGTTTCGGACTGTTTCGTTACTGCACGAAAGTCGACGGAAAAACTGGCCGAACTGGTGCCATTAACGCACAAGTTCGCTAAACGATGTTGCGTCGGAATTTTTCGCAACGAACGCATCCGATCCACTTCATTGGACCCAATACTCATGTTTTGGGGCCTTTCGGACCGTTTCGTTACTACACAAAAGTCGATGCAAAACTGGCCGAACTGGTGCCATTAACGCACAAGTTCGCTAAACGATGTTGCGTCGGAATTTTTCACAACGAACGCATCCGATCCACTCCATTGGACCCAAAACTCATGTTTTGGGGCGTTTCGGACCGTTTCGTTACTGCACGAAAGTCAATGCAAAACTCGCCGAACTGGTGCCATTAACGCACAAGTTCTCTAAACGAAGTTGCGTCGGAATTGTTCACAACGAATGCACCCGTTCCACTCCATTGTACCCAAAACTCTTGTCTTGGGGCGTTTCAGACTGTTTCATTACTGCACAAAAGTCGATGCAAAACTGGCCGAACTGGTGCCATTAACGCACAAGTTCGCTAAACGAAGTTGCGTCGGAATGTTTCGCAACGAACGCACCTGATCCACTCCAATGCACCATAAACTCTTGTCTTGGGCCGTTTCAGACCGTTTCATTACTGCACCAAAGTTGATGCAAAACTGGGCCGAACTGGTGCCATTAACGCACAAGTTCGCTAAATAAAGTTGCGTCGGAATTTTTCGCAACGAACGCATCCGATCCACTCCATTGGACCCAAAACTGATGTCTTGGGGCATTTCAGACCGTTTCATTACTACACCAAAGTTGACGCAAAACTGGCCGAACTGGTGCCATTAACGCACAAGTTCGCTAAACGAAGTTGTGTCGGAACTTTTCGCAACGAACGCACCCGATCCACTCCATTGGACCCAAAACTCATGTTTTGGGGGGTTTCGGACTGTTTCGTTACTGCACGAAAGTCGATGGGGGGTTTCGGACTGTTTCGCAACGAACGCACCTGATCCACTCCAATGCACCATAAACTCTTGTCTTGGGGCGTTTCAGACCGTTTCATTACTGCACCAAAGTTGATGCAAAACTGGCCGAACTGGTGCCATTAACGCACAAGTTCGCTAAACGAAAGTTGCGTCGGAATTTTTCGCAACGAACGCATCCGATCCACTTCATTGGACCCAAAACTGATGTCTTGGGGCATTTCAGACCGTTTCATTACTGCACCAAATTTGATGCAAAACTGGCCGAACTGGTGCCATTAACGCACAAGTTCGCTAAACGAAGTTGTGTCGGAACTTTTCGCAACGAACGCACCCGATCCACTCCATTGGACCCAAAACTCATGTTTTGGGGGGTTTCAGACTGTTTCGTTACTGCACGAAAGTCGATGGGGGGTTTCGGACTGTTTCGCAATGAACGCACCTGATCCACTCCAATGCACCATAAACTCTTGTCTTGGGGCGTTTCAGACCGTTTCATTACTGCACCAAAGTTGATGCAAAACTGGGCCGAACTGGTGCCATTAACGCACAAGTTCGCTAAACGAAGTTGCGTCGGAATTTTTCGCAACGAACGCATCCGATCCACTCCATTGGACCCAAAACTGATGTCTTGGGGCATTTCAGACCGTTTCATTACTGCACCAAAGTTGATGCAAAACTGGCCGAACTGGTGCCATTAACGCACAAGTTCGCGAAACGAAGTTGTGCCGGTACTTTTCGCAACGAACGCACCCAATCCACTCCATTGGACCCAAAACTCATGTTTTGGGGGTTTCGGACTGTTTCGTTACTGCACGAAAGTCGACGGAAAACTGGCCGAACTGGTGCCATTAACGTACAAGTTCGCTAAACGATGTTGCGTCGGAATTTTTCGCAACGAACGCATCCGATCCACTTCATTGGACCCAATACTCATATTTTGGGGCCTTTCGGACCGTTTCGTTACTACACAAAAGTCGATGCAAAACTGGCCGAACTGGTGCCATTAACGCACAAGTTCGCTAAACGATGTGCGTCGGAATTTTTCACAACGAACGCATCCGATCCACTCCATTGGACCCAAAACTCATGTTTTGGGGCGTTTTGGACCGTTTCGTTACTGCACGAAAGTCAATGCAAAACTCGCCCGAACTGGTGCCATTAACGCACAAGTTCTCTAAACGAAGTTGCGTCGGAATTGTTCACAACGAATGCACCCGTTCCACTCCATTGTACCCAAAACTCTTGTCTTGGGGCGTTTCAGACTGTTTCATTACTGCACAAAAGTCGATGCAAAACTGGCCGAACTGGTGCCATTAACGCACAAGTTCGCTAAACGAAGTTGCGTCGGAATGTTTCGCAACGAACGCACCTGATCCACTCCAATGCACCATAAACTCTTGTCTTGGGGCGTTTCAGACCGTTTCATTACTGCACCAAAGTTGATGCAAAACTGGCCGAACTGGGTGCCATTAACGCACAAGTTCGCTAAATGAAGTTGCGTCGGAATTTTTCGCAACGAACGCATCCGATCCACTCCATTGGACCCAAAACTGATGTCTTGGGGCATTTCAGACCGTTTCATTACTACACCAAAGTTGACGCAAAACTGGCCGAACTGGTGCCATTAACGCACAAGTTCGCTAAACGAAGTTGTGTCGGAACTTTTCGCAACGAACGCACCCGATCCACTCCATTGGACCCAAAACTCATGTTTTGGGGGGTTTTCGGACTGTTTCGTTACTGCACGAAAGTCGATGGGGGGTTTCGGACTGTTTCGCAACGAACGCACCTGATCCACTCCAATGCACCATAAACTCTTGTCTTGGGGCGTTTCAGACCGTTTCATTACTGCACCAAAGTTGATGCAAAACTGGCCGAACTGGTGCCATTAACGCACAAGTTCGCTAAACGAAGTTGCGTCGGAATTTTTCGCAACGAACGCATCCGATCCACTTCATTGGACCCAAAACTGATGTCTTGGGGCATTTC
>CM064067.1:19363994-19411419 GCA_032594955.1 Panicum miliaceum
AGACCGTTTCATTACTGCACCAAAGTTGATGCAAAACTGGCCGAACTGGTGCCATTAACGCACAAGTTCGCTAAACGAAGTTGTGTCGGAACTTTTCGCAACGAACGCACCCGATCCACTCCATTGGACCCAAAACTCCTGTTTTGGGGGGTTTCGGACTGTTTCGTTACTGCACGAAAGTCGATGGGGGGTTTCGGACTGTGTCGCAACGAACGCACCTGATCCACTCCAATGCACCATAAACTCTTGTCTTGGGGCGTTTCAGACCGTTTCATTACTGCACCAAAGTTGATGCAAAACTGGCCGAACTGGTGCCATTAACGCACAAGTTCGCTAAACGAAGTTGCGTCGGAATTTTTCGCAACGAACGCATCCGATCCACTTCATTGGACCCAAAACTGATGTCTTGGGGCATTTCAGACCGTTTCATTACTGCACCAAAACTGGCCGAACTGGTGCCATTAACGCACAAGTTCGCGAAACGAAGTTGTGCCGGTACTTTTCGCAACGAACGCACCCAATCCACTCCATTGGACCCAAAACTCATGTTTTGGGGGGTTTCAGACTGTTTCGTTACTGCACGAAAGTCGATGGGGGGTTTCGGACTGTTTCGCAATGAACGCACCTGATCCACTCCAATGCACCATAAACTCTTGTCTTGGGGCGTTTCAGACCGTTTCATTACTGCACCAAAGTTGATGCAAAACTGGCCGAACTGGTGCCATTAACGCACAAGTTCGCTAAACGAAGTTGCGTCGGAATTTTTCGCAACGAACGCATCCGATCCACTCCATTGGACCAAAAACTGATGTCTTGGGGCATTTCAGACCGTTTCATTACTGCACCAAAGTTGATGCAAAACTGGCCGAACTGGTGCCATTAACGCACAAGTTCGCTAAACGAAGTTGTGTCGGTACTTTTCGCAACGAACGCACCCGATCCACTCCATTGGACCCAAAACTCATGTTTTGGGGGGTTTCGGACTATTTCGTTACTGCACGGAAGTCGATGGAAAACTGGCCGAACTGGTGCCATTAACGCACAAGTTCGCTAAACGATGTTGCGTCGGAATTTTTCGCAACGAACGCATCCGATCCACTTCATTGGACCCAATACTCATGTTTTGGGGCCTTTCGGACCGTTTCGTTACTACACAAAAGTCGATGCAAAACTGGCCGAACTCGTGCCATTAACGCACAAGTTCGCTAAACGATGTTGCGTCGGAATTTTTCGCAACGAACGCATCCGATCCACTCCATTGGACCCAAAAGTCATGTTTTGGGGCGTTTCGGACCGTTTCGTTACTGCACGAAAGTCAATGCAAAACTGGCCGAACTGGTGCCATTAACGCACAAGTTCGCTAAATGAAGTTGCGTCGGAATTTTTCGCAACGAACGCACCCGTTCCACTCCATTGTACCCAAAACTCATGTCTTGGGGCGTTTCAGACTGTTTCATTACTGCACAAAAGTCGATGCAAAACTGGCCGAACTGGTGCCATTAACGCACAAGTTCGCTAAACGAAGTTGCGTCGGAATGTTTCGCAACGAACGCACCTGATCCACTCCAATGCACCATAAACTCTTGTCTTGGGGCGTTTCAGACCGTTTCATTACTGCACCAAAGTTGATGCAAAACTGGCCGAACTGGTGCCATTAACGCACAAGTTCGCTAAACGAAGTTGCGTCGGAATTTTTCGCAACGAACGCATCCGATCCACTCCATTGGACCCAAAACTGATGTCTTGGGGCATTTCAGACCGTTTCATTACTACACCAAAGTTGATACAAAACTGGCCGAACTGGTGCCATTAACGCACAAGTTCGCTAAACGAAGTTGTGTCGGAACTTTTCGCAACGAACGCACCCGATCCACTCCATTGGACCCAAAACTCATGTTTTGGGGGGTTTCGGACTGTTTCGTTACTGCACGAAAGTCGATGGGGGGTTTCGGACTGTTTCGCAACGAACGCACCTGATCCACTCCAATGCACCATAAACTCTTGTCTTGGGGCGTTTCAGACCGTTTCATTACTGCACCAAAGTTGATGCAAAACTGTCCGAACTGGTGCCATTAACGCACAAGTTCGCTAAACGAAGTTGCGTCGGAATTTTTCGCAACGAACGCATCCGATCCACTTCATTGGACCCAAAACTGATGTCTTGGGGCATTTCAGACCGTTTCATTACTGCACCAAAGTTGATGCAAAACTGGCCGAACTGGTGCCATTAACGCACAAGTTCGCTAAACGAAGTTGTGTCGGAACTTTTCGCAACGAACGCACCCGATCCACTCCATTGGACCCAAAACTCCTGTTTTGGGGGGTTTCGGACTGTTTCGTTACTGCACGAAAGTCGATGGAAAACTGGCCGAACTGGTGCCATTAACGCAAAAGTTCGCTAAACGATGTTGCGTCGGAATTTTTCGCAACGAACGCATCCGATCCACTTCATTGGACCCAATACTCATGTTTTGGGGCCTTTTGGACCGTTTCGTTACTACACAAAAGTCGATGCAAAACTGGCCGAACTGGTGCCATTAACGCACAAGTTCGCTAAACGATGTTGCGTCGGAATTTTTCGCAACGAACGCATCCGATCCACTCCATTGGATCCAAAACTCATGTTTTGGGGCGTTTCGGACCGTTTCGTTACTGCACGAAAGTCAATGCAAAACTCGCCGAACTGGTGCCATTAACGCACAAGTTCGCTAAACGAAGTTGCGTCGGAATTTTTCGCAACGAATGCACCCGTTCCACTCCATTGTACCCAAAACTCATGTCTTGGGGCGTTTCAGACTGTTTCATTACTGTACAAAAGTCGATGCAAAACTGGCTGAACTGGTGACATTAACGCACAAGTTCGCTAAACGAAGTTGCGTCGGAATTTTTCGCAACGAACGCATCCGATCCACTCAATTGGACCCTAAACTCATATTTTGGGGCGTTTCGGACCGTTTCGTTACTGCACGAAAGTCGATGCAAAACTCGCCGAACTGGAGCCATTAACGCACAAGTTCGCTAAACGAAATTGCGTCGGAACTTTTCGCAATGAACGCACCCGTTCCACTCCATTGGACCCAAAACTGATGTCTTGGGGCGTTTCAGACCATTTCATTACTGCACCAAAGTCGATGCAAAACTCGCCGAACTGGTGCCATTAACGCACAAGTTCGCTAAACGAAGTTGCGTCGGAATGTTTCGCAACGAACGCACCTGATCCACTCCAATGCACCATAAACTCTTGTCTTGGGGCGTTTCAGACCGTTTCATTACTGCACCAAAGTTGATGAAAAACTGGCCGAACTGGTGCCATTAACGCACAAGTTCGCTAAACGAAGTTGCGTCGGAATTTTTCGCAACGAACGCATCCGATCCACTCCATTGGACCCAAAACTGATGTCTTGGGGCATTTCTGACCGTTTCATTACTGCACCAAAGTTGATGCAAAACTGGCCGAACTGGTGCCATTAACGCACAAGTTCGCTAAACGAAGTTGTGTCGGAACTTTTCGCAACGAACGCACCCGATCCATTCCATTGGACCCAAAACTCATGTTTTGGGGGGTTTCGGACTGTTTCGTTACTGCACGAAAGTCGATGGAAAACTGGCCGAACTGGTGCCATTAACGCACAAGTTCGCTAAACGATGTTGCGTCGGAATTTTTCGCAACGAACGCATCCGATCCACTTCATTGGACCCAATACTCATATTTTGGGGCCTTTTGGACCGTTTCGTTACTACACAAAAGTCGATGCAAAACTGGCCGAACTGGTGCCATTAACGCACAAGTTCGCTAAACGATGTTGCGTCGGAATTTTTCGCAACGAACGCATCCGATCCACTCCATTGGATCCAAAACTCATGTTTTGGGGCGTTTCGGACCGTTTCGTTACTGCACGAAAGTCAATGCAAAACTCGCCGAACTGGTGCCATTAACGCACAAGTTCGCTAAACGAAGTTGCGTCGGAATTTTTCGCAACGAACGCACCCGTTCCACTCCATTGTACCCAAAACTCATGTCTTGGGGCGTTTCAGACTGTTTCATTACTGTACAAAAGTCGATGCAAAACTGGCTGAACTGGTGACATTAACGCACAAGTTCGCTAAACGAAATTGCGTCGGAATTTTTCGCAACGAACGCATCCGATCCACTCAATTGGACCCTAAACTCATATTTTGGGGCGTTTCGGACCGTTTCGTTACTGCACGAAAGTCGATGCAAAACTCGCCGAACTGGAGCCATTAACGCACAAGTTCCCTAAACGAAATTGCGTCGGAACTTTTCGCAATGAACGCACCCGTTCCACTCCATTGGACCCAAAACTGATGTCTTGGGGCGTTTCAGACCATTTCATTACTGCACCAAAGTCGATGCAAAACTCGCCGAACTGGTGCCATTAACGCACAAGTTCGCTAAACGAAGTTGCGTCGGAATGTTTCGCAACGAACGCACCTGATCCACTCCAATGCACCATAAACTCTTGTCTTGGGGCGTTTCAGACCGTTTCATTACTGCACCAAAGTTGATGAAAAACTGGCCGAACTGGTGCCATTAACGCACAAGTTCGCTAAACGAAGTTGCGTCGGAATTTTTCGCAACGAACGCATCCGATCCACTCCATTGGACCCAAAACTGATGTCTTGGGGCATTTCTGACCGTTTCATTACTGCACCAATGTTGATGCAAAACTGGCCGAACTGGTGCCATTAACGCACAAGTTCGCTAAACGAAGTTGTGTCGGAACTTTTCGCAACGAACGCACCCGATCCACTCCATTGGACCCAAAACTCATGTTTTGGGGGGTTTCGGACTGTTTCGTTACTGCACGAAAGTCAATGGAAAACTGGCCGAACTGGTGCCATTAACGCACAAGTTCGCTAAACGATGTTGCGTCGGAATTTTTCGCAACGAACGCTTCCGATCCACATCATTGGACCCAATACTCATGTTTTGGGGCCTTTCGGACCGTTTCGTTACTACACAAAAGTCGATGCAAAACTGGCTGAACTGGTGCCATTAACGCACAAGTTCGCTAAACGATGTTGCGTCGGAATTTTTCGCAACGAACACATCCGATCCACTCCATTGGACCCAAAACTCATGTTTTGGGGCGTTTCGGACCGTTTCGTTACTGCACGAAAGTCGATGCAAAACTCGCCGAACTTGTGCCATTAACGCACAACTTCGCTAGACGAAGTTGCGTCGGAATTTTTCGCAACGAACGCACCTGATCCACTCCAATGCACCCAAAACTCTTGTCTTGGGGCGTTTCAGACCATTTCATTACTGCACAAAAGTTGATGGAAAACTGGCCGAACTGGTGCCATTTACGCACAAGTTCGCTAAACGAAGTTGCGTCGGAATTTTTCGCAACGAACGCACCGGATCCACACCATTGGACCCAAAACTCATGTTTTGGGGCGTTTCAGACCGTAGTAACTACACGAAATTCGATGCAAAACTTGCCGAACTGATGCCATTAATGATCAAGTTCGCTAAATGAAGTTGCATCAGAATTTTTCGCAACGAACGCACCCATTCCACTCCATTGGACCCAAAACTGATGTCTTGGGGCATTTCAGACCGTTTCATTACTGCACCAAAGTCGATGCAAAACTCGCTGAACTGGTGCCATTAACGCACAAGTTCGCTAAACGTAGTTGCGTCTGAATTTTTCGCAACGAACGCACTCGTTCCACTCTATTGGACCCAAAACTCATGTTTTGGGGCGTTTCGGACCATTTCGTTACTGCACGAAAGTCGATGCAAAACTCGCCGAACTGGTGCCATTAACGCACAAGTGCGCTAAACGAAGTTGCGTCGGTACTTTTCGCAACGAACGCACATGATCCACTCGATTGGACGCCAAACTCATGTTTTGGGGCGTTTCAGACTGTAGTTACTGCACGAAACTCGATGCAAAACTAGACGAACTGATGCCATTAATGGTCAAGTTCGCTAAATGAAGTTGCGTCAGAATTTTTCGCAACGAACGCACCCGTTCCATTCCATTGGACCCAAAACTCATGTCTTGGGGCGTTTCAGACTATTTCGTTACTACACAAAAGTCGATGCAAAAGTGGCCGAACTAGTGCCATTAACGCACAAGTTCGCTAAACGATGTTGCGTCGGAACTTTTCGCAACGAACGCATCCGATCCACTCCATTGGACCCAAAACTCATGTTTTGGGGGGTTTCGGACCGTTTCATTACTGCACCAAAGTTGATGCAAAACTGGCCGAACTGGTGCCATTAACGCACAAGTTCGCTAAACGAAGTTGTGTCGGAACTTTTCGCAACGAATGCACCCGATCCACTCCATTGGACCCAAAACTCATGTTTTGGGGGGTTTCAGACTGTTTCTTTACTGCACGAAAGTCGATGGGGGGTTTCGGACTGTTTCGCAATGAACACACCTGATCCACTCCAATGCACCATAAACTCTTGTCTTGGGGCGTTTCAGACCGTTTCATTACTGCACCAAAGTGGATGCAAAACTGGCCGAACTGGTGCCATTAACGCACAAGTTCGCTAAACAAAGTTGCGTCGGAATTTTTCGCAACGAACGCATCCGATCCACTCCATTGGACCCAAAACTGATGTCTTGGGGCATTTCAGACCGTTTCATTACTGCACCAAAGTTGATGCAAAACTGGCCGAACTGGTGCCATTAACGCACAAGTTCGCTAAACGAAGATGTGTCGGTACTTTTAGCAACGAACGCACCCGATCCACTCCATTGGACCCAAAACTCATGTTTTGGGGGGTTTCGGACTGTTTCGTTACTGCACGAAAGTCGATGGAAAACTGGCCGAATTGGTGCCATTAACGCACAAGTTCGCTAAACGATGTTGCGTCGGAATTTTTCGCAACGAACGCATCCGATCCACTTCATTGGACCCAATACTCATGTTTTGGGGCGTTTCGGACCGTTTCATTACTACACAAAAGTCGATGCAAAACTGGCCGAACTGGTGCCATTAACGCACAAGTTCGCTAAACGATGTTGCGTCGGAATTTTTCGCAACGAACGCATTCGATCCACTCCATTGGACCCAAAACTCATGTTTTGGGGCGTTTCGGACCGTTTCGTTACTGCACGAAAGTCAATGCAAAACTCGCCGAACTGGTGCCATTAACGCACAAGTTCTCTAAACGAAGTTGCGTCGGAATTTTTCACAACGAATGCACCGGTTCCACTCCATTGTACCCAAAACTCATGTCTTGGGGCGTTTCAGACTGTTTCATTACTGCACAAAAGTCGATGCAAAACTGGCCGAACTGGTGCCATTAACGCACAAGTTCGCTAAACGAAGTTGCGTCGAAATGTTTCGCAACGAACGCACCTGATCCACTCCAATGCACCATAAACTCTTGTCTTGGGGCGTTTCAGACCGTTTCATTACTGCACCAAAGTTGATGCAAAACTGGCCGAACTGGTGCCATTAACGCACAAGTTCGCTAAACGAAGTTGCGTCGGAATTTTTCGCAACGAACGCATCCGATCCACTCCATTGGACCCAAAACTGATGTCTTGGGGCATTTCAGACCGTTTCATTACTACACCAAAGTTGATGCAAAACTGGCTGAACTGGTGCCATTAACGCACAAGTTCGCTAAACGAAGTTGTGTCGGAACTTTTCGCAACGAACGCACCCGATCCACTCCATTGGACCCAAAACTCATGTTTTGGGGGGTTTCGGACTGTTTCGTTACTGCACGAAAGTCGATGGGGGGTTTCGGACTTTTTCGCAACGAACGCACCTGATCCACTCCAATGCACCATAAACTCTTGTCTTGGGGCGTTTCAGACCGTTTCATTACTGCACCAAAGTTGATGCAAAACTGGCCGAACTGGTGCCATTTACTCACAAGTTCGCTAAACGAAGTTGCGTCGGAATTTTTCGCAACGAACGCATCCGATCCACATCATTGGACCCAATACTCATGTTTTGGGGCCTTTCGGACCGTTTCGTTACTACACAAAAGTCGATGCAAAACTGGCCGAACTGGTGCCATTAACGCACAAGTTCGCTAAACGATGTTGCGTCGGAATTTTTCGCAACGAACGCATCCGATCCACTCCATTGGACCCAAAACTCATGTTTTGGGGCGTTTCAGACCGTAGTAACTACACGAAATTCGATGCAAAACTAGCCGAACTGATGCCATTAATGATCAAGTTCGCTAAATGAAGTTGCGTCAGAATTTTTCGCAACGAACGCACCCGTTCCACTCCATTGGACCCAAAACTGATGTCTTGGGGCATTTCAGACCGTTTCATTACTGCACCAAAGTCGATGCAAAACTCGCCGAACTGGTGCCATTAACGCACGAGTTCGCTAAACGATGTTGCGTCGGAATTTTTCGCAACGAACGCACCCGTTCCACTACATTGGACCCAAAACTGATGTCTTTGGGGTGTTTCGGACCATTTTGTTACGGCACGAAAGTCGATGCAAAACTCGCCGAACTGGTGCCATTAACGCACAAGTTCGCTAAACGAAGTTGTGTCGGAACTTTTCGCAACGAACGCACCCGTTCCACTCCATTAGACCCAAAACAGATGTTTTGGGGCGTTTCGGACCGTTTCGTTACTGCACGAAAGTCGATGCAAAACTCGTCGAACTGGTGCCATTAACGCACAAGTGCGCTAAACGAAGTTGCGTCGGAATTTTTCGCAACGAACGCGCCTGATCCACTCCAATGCACCCAAAACTCTTGTCTTGGGGCGTTTCAGACCGTTTCATTACTGCACAAAAGTTGATGCAAAACTGGCCGAACTGGTGCCATTAACGCACAAGTTCGCTAAACGAAGTTGCTTCGGAATTTTTCGCAACGAACGCATCCGATCCACTCCATTGGACCCAAAACTCATGTTTTGGGGCGTTTCGGACGGTTTCGTTACTGCACGAAAGTCGATGCAAGACTCGTCGAACTGGTGCCGTTAACGCACAAGTTCGCTAAACGAAGTTGCGTCGTAACTTTTTGCAACGAACGCACCCGTTCCACTCCATTGGACCCAAAACTGATGTCTTGGGGCGTTCCCGACCGTTTCATTACTGCACCAAAGTTGATGCAAAATTTGACGAACTGGTGCCATTAACGCACAAGTTCGCTAAACGAAGTTGCGTCGGAATTTTTCGCAACGAACGCACCCGATCCACTCCATTGGACCCAAAACTCATGTTTTGGGCGTTTCGGACGGTTTCGTTACTGCACGAAAGTCGATGCAAAACTCGCCGAACTGGTGCCATTAACGCACAAGTTCGCTAAACGAAGTTGCGTCGGAATTTTTCGCAACGAACGCACCTGATCCACTCCAATGCACCCAAAATTGTTGTCTTGGGGCGTTTCAGACCGTTTCTTTACTGCACAAAAGTTGATGCAAAACTGGCCGAACTGGTGCCATTAACGCACAAGTTCGCTAAACGAAGTTGCTTCGGAATTTTTCGCAACGAACGCATCCGATCCACTCCATTGGACCCAAAACTCATGTTTTGGGGCGTTTCGGACAGTTTCGTTACTGCACGAAAGTCGATGCAAGACTCGCCAAACTGGTGCCATTAACGCACAAGTTCGCTAAACGAAGTTGCGTCGGAACTTTTCGCAACGAACGCACCCGTTCCACTACATTGGACCCAAAACTGATGTCTTTGGGGTGTTTCGGACCATTTTGTTTCAGCACGAAAGTCGATGCAAAACTCGCCGAACTGGTTTCATTAACGCACAAGTTCGCTAAACGAAGTTGTGTCGGAACTTTTCGCAACGAACGCACCCGTTCCACTCCATTAGACCCAAAACTGATGTCTTGGGGCGTTTCAGATTGTTTCATTACTGTACCAAAGTTGATGCAAAACTGGCCGAACTGGTGCCATTAACAAACAAGTTCGCTAAACAAAGTTGCGTCCGAATTTTTTGCAACGAACGCATCCGATCCACTTCATTGGACCCAAAACTCACGTTTTGGGGCGTTTCGGACCGTTTAGTTACTGCACGAAACTCGATGCAAAACTAGCCGAACTGATGCCATTAACACACAAGTTCGCTAAACGAAGTTGCGTCAGAATTTTTCGCAAGGAACGCACCCGTTCCAATCCATTGGACCCAAAACTCATGTCTTGGGGCGTTTCAGACTGTTTCATTACTGCACAAAAGTCGATGCAAAACTCGTCGAACTGGTGGCATTAACGCACAAGTTCGCTAAACGAAGTTGCGTCGGAATTTATCGCAACGAACGCTCCTAATCCACTCCAATGCACCCAAAACTTTTGTCTTGGGGCGTTTCAGACCGTTTCATTACTGCACAAAAGTTGATGCAAAACTGGCCGAACTGGTGCCATTAACGCACAAGTTCGCTAAACGAAGTTGCTTCGGAATTTTTCGCAACGAACGCATCCGATCCACTCCATTGGACCCAAAACTCATGTTTTGGGGCGTTTCGGACGGTTTCGTTACTGCACGAAAGTCGATGCAAGACTCGCCGAACTGGTGCCATTAACGCACAAGTTCGCTAAACGAAGTTACGTCGGAACTTTTGGCAATGAACGCACCCGTTCCACTCCATTGGACCCAAAACTGATGTCTTGGGGCGTTCCCGACCGTTTCATTACTTCACCAAAGTTGATGCAAAACTTGACGAACTGGTGCCATTAACGCACAAGTTCGCTAAACGAAGTTGCGTCGGAATTTTTCGCAACGAACGCACCCGATCCACTCCATTGGACCCAAAACTCATGTTTTGGGGCGTTTTGAACCATTTCGTTACTGCACGAAAGTCGATGCAAAACTCGCCGAACTGGTGCCATTAACGCACAAGTTCGCTAAACGAAGTTGCGTCGGAATTTTTCGCAACGAACGCACCCTTCCACTCCATTGGACCCAAAACTTATGTTTTGGGGCATTTCAAACCATTTCGTTACTGCACGAAAGTCGATGCAAAACTCGCCGAACTGTGCCATTAACGCACAAGTGCGCTAAACGAAGTTGCGTCGGTACTTTTCGCAACGAACGCACATGATCCACTCCATTGGACGCCAAACTCATGTTTTGGGGCGTTTCAGACCATAGTTACTGCACGAAACTCGACGCAAAACTAGCCGAACTGATGCCATTAATGATCAAGTTCGCTAAATGAAGTTGCGTCAGAATTTTTCGCAAGGAACGCACCCGTTCCAATCCATTGGACCCAAAACTCATGTCTTGGGGCGTTTCAGACTGTTTCATTACTGCACAAAATTCGATGCAAAACTCGTCGAACTGGTGGCATTAACGCACAAGTTCGCTAAACGAAGTTGCGTCGGAATTTATCGCAACGAACGCTCCTGATCCACTCCAATGCACCCAAAACTTTTCTCTTGGGGCGTTTCAGACCGTTTCATTACTGCACAAAAGTTGATGCAAAACTGGCCGAACTGGTGCCATTAACGCACAAGTTCGCTAAACGAAGTTGTGTCGGAACTTTTCGCAACGAACGCACCCGATCCACTCCATTGGACCCAAAACTCATGTTTTGGGGGGTTTCGGACTGTTTCGTTACTGCACGAAAGTCGATGGGGGGTTTCGGACTTTTTCGCAACGAACGCACCTGATCCACTCCAATGCACCATAAACTCTTGTCTTGGGGCGTTTCAGACCGTTTCATTACTGCACCAAAGTTGATGCAAAACTGGCCGAACTGGTGCCATTTACTCACAAGTTCGCTAAACGAAGTTGCGTCGGAATTTTTCGCAACGAACGCATCCGATCCACATCATTGGACCCAATACTCATGTTTTGGGGCCTTTCGGACCGTTTCGTTACTACACAAAAGTCGATGCAAAACTGGCCGAACTGGTGCCATTAACGCACAAGTTCGCTAAACGATGTTGCGTCGGAATTTTTCGCAACGAACGCATCCGATCCACTCCATTGGACCCAAAACTCATGTTTTGGGGCGTTTCAGACCGTAGTAACTACACGAAATTCGATGCAAAACTAGCCGAACTGATGCCATTAATGATCAAGTTCGCTAAATGAAGTTGCGTCAGAATTTTTCGCAACGAACGCACCCGTTCCACTCCATTGGACCCAAAACTGATGTCTTGGGGCATTTCAGACCGTTTCATTACTGCACCAAAGTCGATGCAAAACTCGCCGAACTGGTGCCATTAACGCACGAGTTCGCTAAACGATGTTGCGTCGGAATTTTTCGCAACGAACGCACCCGTTCCACTACATTGGACCCAAAACTGATGTCTTTGGGGTGTTTCGGACCATTTTGTTACGGCACGAAAGTCGATGCAAAACTCGCCGAACTGGTGCCATTAACGCACAAGTTCGCTAAACGAAGTTGTGTCGGAACTTTTCGCAACGAACGCACCCGTTCCACTCCATTAGACCCAAAACAGATGTTTTGGGGCGTTTCGGACCGTTTCGTTACTGCACGAAAGTCGATGCAAAACTCGTCGAACTGGTGCCATTAACGCACAAGTGCGCTAAACGAAGTTGCGTCGGAATTTTTCGCAACGAACGCGCCTGATCCACTCCAATGCACCCAAAACTCTTGTCTTGGGGCGTTTCAGACCGTTTCATTACTGCACAAAAGTTGATGCAAAACTGGCCGAACTGGTGCCATTAACGCACAAGTTCGCTAAACGAAGTTGCTTCGGAATTTTTCGCAACGAACGCATCCGATCCACTCCATTGGACCCAAAACTCATGTTTTGGGGCGTTTCGGACGGTTTCGTTACTGCACGAAAGTCGATGCAAGACTCGTCGAACTGGTGCCGTTAACGCACAAGTTCGCTAAACGAAGTTGCGTCGTAACTTTTTGCAACGAACGCACCCGTTCCACTCCATTGGACCCAAAACTGATGTCTTGGGGCGTTCCCGACCGTTTCATTACTGCACCAAAGTTGATGCAAAATTTGACGAACTGGTGCCATTAACGCACAAGTTCGCTAAACGAAGTTGCGTCGGAATTTTTCGCAACGAACGCACCCGATCCACTCCATTGGACCCAAAACTCATGTTTTGGGCGTTTCGGACGGTTTCGTTACTGCACGAAAGTCGATGCAAAACTCGCCGAACTGGTGCCATTAACGCACAAGTTCGCTAAACGAAGTTGCGTCGGAATTTTTCGCAACGAACGCACCTGATCCACTCCAATGCACCCAAAATTGTTGTCTTGGGGCGTTTCAGACCGTTTCTTTACTGCACAAAAGTTGATGCAAAACTGGCCGAACTGGTGCCATTAACGCACAAGTTCGCTAAACGAAGTTGCTTCGGAATTTTTCGCAACGAACGCATCCGATCCACTCCATTGGACCCAAAACTCATGTTTTGGGGCGTTTCGGACAGTTTCGTTACTGCACGAAAGTCGATGCAAGACTCGCCAAACTGGTGCCATTAACGCACAAGTTCGCTAAACGAAGTTGCGTCGGAACTTTTCGCAACGAACGCACCCGTTCCACTACATTGGACCCAAAACTGATGTCTTTGGGGTGTTTCGGACCATTTTGTTTCAGCACGAAAGTCGATGCAAAACTCGCCGAACTGGTTTCATTAACGCACAAGTTCGCTAAACGAAGTTGTGTCGGAACTTTTCGCAACGAACGCACCCGTTCCACTCCATTAGACCCAAAACTGATGTCTTGGGGCGTTTCAGATTGTTTCATTACTGTACCAAAGTTGATGCAAAACTGGCCGAACTGGTGCCATTAACAAACAAGTTCGCTAAACAAAGTTGCGTCCGAATTTTTTGCAACGAACGCATCCGATCCACTTCATTGGACCCAAAACTCACGTTTTGGGGCGTTTCGGACCGTTTAGTTACTGCACGAAACTCGATGCAAAACTAGCCGAACTGATGCCATTAACACACAAGTTCGCTAAACGAAGTTGCGTCAGAATTTTTCGCAAGGAACGCACCCGTTCCAATCCATTGGACCCAAAACTCATGTCTTGGGGCGTTTCAGACTGTTTCATTACTGCACAAAAGTCGATGCAAAACTCGTCGAACTGGTGGCATTAACGCACAAGTTCGCTAAACGAAGTTGCGTCGGAATTTATCGCAACGAACGCTCCTAATCCACTCCAATGCACCCAAAACTTTTGTCTTGGGGCGTTTCAGACCGTTTCATTACTGCACAAAAGTTGATGCAAAACTGGCCGAACTGGTGCCATTAACGCACAAGTTCGCTAAACGAAGTTGCTTCGGAATTTTTCGCAACGAACGCATCCGATCCACTCCATTGGACCCAAAACTCATGTTTTGGGGCGTTTCGGACGGTTTCGTTACTGCACGAAAGTCGATGCAAGACTCGCCGAACTGGTGCCATTAACGCACAAGTTCGCTAAACGAAGTTACGTCGGAACTTTTGGCAATGAACGCACCCGTTCCACTCCATTGGACCCAAAACTGATGTCTTGGGGCGTTCCCGACCGTTTCATTACTTCACCAAAGTTGATGCAAAACTTGACGAACTGGTGCCATTAACGCACAAGTTCGCTAAACGAAGTTGCGTCGGAATTTTTCGCAACGAACGCACCCGATCCACTCCATTGGACCCAAAACTCATGTTTTGGGGCGTTTTGAACCATTTCGTTACTGCACGAAAGTCGATGCAAAACTCGCCGAACTGGTGCCATTAACGCACAAGTTCGCTAAACGAAGTTGCGTCGGAATTTTTCGCAACGAACGCACCCTTCCACTCCATTGGACCCAAAACTTATGTTTTGGGGCATTTCAAACCATTTCGTTACTGCACGAAAGTCGATGCAAAACTCGCCGAACTGTGCCATTAACGCACAAGTGCGCTAAACGAAGTTGCGTCGGTACTTTTCGCAACGAACGCACATGATCCACTCCATTGGACGCCAAACTCATGTTTTGGGGCGTTTCAGACCATAGTTACTGCACGAAACTCGACGCAAAACTAGCCGAACTGATGCCATTAATGATCAAGTTCGCTAAATGAAGTTGCGTCAGAATTTTTCGCAAGGAACGCACCCGTTCCAATCCATTGGACCCAAAACTCATGTCTTGGGGCGTTTCAGACTGTTTCATTACTGCACAAAATTCGATGCAAAACTCGTCGAACTGGTGGCATTAACGCACAAGTTCGCTAAACGAAGTTGCGTCGGAATTTATCGCAACGAACGCTCCTGATCCACTCCAATGCACCCAAAACTTTTGTCTTGGGGCGTTTCAGACCGTTTCATTACTGCACAAAAGTTGATGCAAAACTGGCCGAACTGGTGCCATTAACGCACAAGTTCGCTAAACGAAGTTGCTTCGGAATTTTTCGCAACGAACGCATCCGATCCACTCCATTGGACCCAAAACTCATGTTTTGGGGCGTTTCGGACGGTTTCGTTACTGCACGAAAGTCGATGCAAGACTCGCCGAACTGGTGCCATTAACGCACAAGTTCGCTAAACGAAGTTACGTCGGAACTTTTGGCAATGAACGCACCCGTTCCACTCCATTGGACCCAAAACTGATGTCTTGGGGCGTTCCCGACCGTTTCATTACTTCACCAAAGTTGATGCAAAACTTGACGAACTGGTGCCATTAACGCACAAGTTCGCTAAACGAAGTTGCGTCGGAATTTTTCGCAACGAACGCACCCGATCCACTCCATTGGACCCAAAACTCATGTTTTGGGGCGTTTCGAACCATTTCGTTACTGCACGAAAGTCGATGCAAAACTGGCCGAACTGGTGCCATTAACGCACAAGTTCGCTAAACAAAGTTGCGTCAGAATTTTTCGCAACGAACGCACTCGATCCACTCCATTGGACCCAAAACTCATGTTTTGGGGGGTTTCGGACTGTTTCGTTACTGCACGAAAGTCGATGCAAAACTCGCCGAACTGGTGCCATTAACGCACAAGTTCGCTAAACGAAGTTGCGTCGGAACTTTTCGCTACGAACGCACCCGTTCCACTCCATTGGATCCAAAACTGATGTCTTGGGGCGTTTCAGACTGTTTCAATACTGCACCAAAGTTGATGCAAAACTGGCCGAACTGGTGCCATTAACGCACAAGTTCGCTAAACAAAAATGCGTCGGAATTTTTCGCAACGAACGCATCCGATCCACTTCATTGGACCCAATACTCATGTTTTGGGGCATTTCGGACCGTTTGGTTACTACACGAATGTCGATGCAAGACTCGCCGAACTGGTGCCATTAACGCACAAGTTCGCTAAACGAAGTTCCGTCGGAACTTTTGGCAATGAACGCACCCGTTCCACTCCATTAGACCCAAAACTGATGTCTTGGGGCGTTCCCGACCGTTTCATTACTGCACCAAAGTTGATGCAAAACTTGACGAACTGGTGCCATTAACGCACAAGTTCGCTAAATGAAGTTGCGTCGGAATTTTGCGCAACGAACGCACTCGATCCACTCCATTGGACCCAAAACTCATGTTTTGGGGCGTTTCGAACCATTTCGTTACTGCACGAAAGTCGATGCAAAACTCGCCGAACTGGTGCCATTAACGCACAAGTTCGCTAAACAAAGTTGCGTCAGAATTTTTCGCAACGAACGCACTCGATCCACTCCATTGGACCCAAAACTCATGTTTTGGGGGGTTTCGGACTGTTTCGTTACTGCACGAAAGTCGATGCAAAACTCGCCGAACTGGTGCCATTAACGCACAAGTTCGCTAAACGAAGTTGCGTCGGAACTTTTCGCAACGAACGCACCCGATCCACTCCATTGGACCCAAAACTCATGTTTTGGGGGGTTTCAAACTATTTCGTTACTGCACGAAAGTCGATGCAAAACTCGCCGAACTGGTGCCATTAACGCACAAGTTCGCTAAACGAAGTTGCGTCAGAATTTTTCGCAACGAACGCACCCGATCCACTCCATTGGACCCAAAACTCATGTTTTGGGGGGTTTCAAACTATTTCGTTACTGCACGAAAGTCGATGCAAAACTCGCCGAACTGGTGCCATTAACGCACAAGTTCGCTAAACGAAGTTGCGTCGGAACTTTTCGCAACGAACGCACCCGTTCCACTCCATTGGATCCAAAACTGATGTCTTGGGGCGTTTCAGACTGTTTCATTACTGCACCAAAGTTGATGCAAAACTGGCCGAACTGGTGCCATTAACGCACAAGTTCGCTAAACAAAAATGCGTCGGAATTTTTCGCAACGAACGCATCCGATCCACTTCATTGGACCCAATACTCATGTTTTGGGGCATTTCGGACCGTTTGGTTACTACACGAAAGTCGATGCAAAACTCGCCGAACTGGTGCCATTAACGCACAAGTTCGCTAAACGAAGTTGCGTCGGAATTTTTCGCAACGAACGCATCCGATCCACTCCATTGGACCCTAAACTCATGTTTTGGATCGTTTCGGACCGTTTCGTTACTGCCCGAAAGTCGATGCAAAACTGGCCGAACTGGTGCCATTAACGCACAAGTTCGCTAAACGAAGTTGCTTCGGAATTTTTTGCAACGAACGCATCGATCCACTCCATTGGACCCAAAACTCATGTTTTGGGGGGTTTCGGACGGTTTCGTTACTGCACGAAAGTCGATGCAAAACTCGCCGAACTGGTGCCATTAACGCACAAGTTCGCTAAACGAAGTTGCGTTGGCACTTTTCGCAACGAACGCACCCGTTCCACTCCATTGGATCCAAAACTGATGTCTTGGGGCGTTTCAGACTGTTTCATTACTGCACCAATGTTGATGCAAAACTGGCCGAACTGGTGCCATTAACGCACAAGTTGGCTAAACGAAGTTGCCTCGGAATTTTTCGCAACGAACGCATCCGATCCACTCCATTGGACCCAAAACTCATGTTTTGGGGCGTTTCGGACAGTTTCGTTACTGCACGAAAGTCGATGCAAGACTCGCCGAACTGGTGCCATTAACGCACAAGTTCGCTAAACGAAGTTGCGTCGGAACTTTTCGCAACGAACGCACCCGTTCCACTACATTGGACTCAAAACTGATGTCTTTGGGGTGTTTCGAACCATTTTGTTACGGCACGAAGTCGATGCAAAACTCGCCGAACTGGTGCCATTAACGCACAAGTTCGCTAAACGAAGTTGTGTCGGAACTTTTCGCAACGAACGCACCCGTTCCACTCCATTAGACCCAAAACTGATGTCTTGGGGCGTTTCAGACTGTTTCATTACTGCATCAAAGTTGATGCAAAACTGGCCGAACTGGTGCCATTAACGCACAAGTTCGCTAAACAAAGTTGCGTCAGAATTTTTCGCAACGAACGCATCCGATCCACTTCATTGGACCCAAAACTCATGTTTTGGGGCGTTTCGGACCGTTTCGTTACTGCACGAAAGTCGATGCAAAACTCGTCGAACTGGTGCCATTAACGCACAAGTGCGCTAAATGAAGTTGCGTCGGAATTTTTCGCAACGAACGCACCCAATCCACTCCAATGCACCCAAAACTCTTGTCTTGGGGCGTTTCAGACCGTTTCATTACTGCACAAAAGTTGATGCAAAACTCGCCGAACTGTGCCATTAACGCACAAGTGCGCTAAACGAAGTTGCGTCGGTACTTTTCGCAACGAACGCACATGATCCACTCTATTGGACGCCAAACTCATGTTTTTTGGCGTTTCAGACCGTAGTTACTGCACGAAACTCGATGCAAAACTAGCCGAACTGATTCCATTAATGATCAAGTTCGCTAAATGAAGTTGCGTCAGAAATTTTCGCATGGAACGCACCCGTTCCAATCCATTGGACCCAAAACTCATGTCTTGGGGCGTTTCAGACTATTTCGTTACTACACAAAAGTCGATGCAAAAGTGGCCGAACTAGTGCCATTAACGCACAAGTTCGCTAAACGATGTTGCGTCGGAACTTTTCGCAACGAACGCATCCGATCCACTCCATTGGACCCAAAACTCATGTTTTGGGGGGTTTCGGACCGTTTCATTACTGCACCAAAGTTGATGCAAAACTGGCCGAACTGGTGCCATTAACGCACAAGTTCGCTAAACGAAGTTGCGTCAGAATTTTTCGCAAGGAACGCACCCGTTCCAATCCATTGGACCCAAAACTCATGTCTTGGGGCGTTTCAGACTGTTTCATTACTACACAAAAGTCGATGCAAAACTCGTCGAACTGGTGGCATTAACGCACAAGTTCGCTAAACGAAGTTGCGTCGGAATTTATCGCAACGAACGCTCCTGATCCACTCCAATGCACCCAAAACTTTTGTCTTGGGGCGTTTCAGACCGTTTCATTACTGCACAAAAGTTGATGCAAAACTGGCCGAACTGGTGCCATTAACGCACAAGTTCGCTAAACGAAGTTGCTTCGGAATTTTTCGCAACGAACGCATCCGATCCACTCCATTGGACCCAAAACTCATGTTTTGGGGCGTTTCGGACGGTTTCGTTACTGCACGAAAGTCGATGCAAGACTCGCCGAACAGGTGCCATTAACGCACAAGTTCGCTAAACGAAGTTACGTCGGAACTTTTGGCAATGAACGCACCCGTTCCACTCCATTGGACCCAAAACTGATGTCTTGGGGCGTTCCCGACCGTTTCATTACTTCACCAAAGTTGATGCAAAACTTGACGAACTGGTGCCATTAACGCACAAGTTCGCTAAACGAAGTTGCGTCGGAATTTTTCGCAACGAACGCACCCGATCCACTCCATTGGACCCAAAACTCATGTTTTGGGGCGTTTCGAACCATTTCGTTACTGCACGAAAGTCGATGCAAAACTCGCCGAACTGGTGCCATTAACGCACAAGTTCGCTAAACAAAGTTGCGTCAGAATTTTTCGCAACGAACGCACTCGATCCACTCCATTGGACCCAAAACTCATGTTTTGGGGGGTTTCGGACTGTTTCGTTACTGCACAAAAGTCGATGCAAAACTCGCCGAACTGGTGCCATTAACGCACAAGTTCGCTAAACGAAGTTGCGTCGGAACTTTTCGCTACGAACGCACCCGTTCCACTCCATTGGATCCAAAACTGATGTTTTGGGGCGTTTCAGACTGTTTCAATACTGCACCAAAGTTGATGCAAAACTGGCCGAACTGGTGCCATTAACGCACAAGTTCGCTAAACAAAAATGCGTCGGAATTTTTCGCAACGAACGCATCCGATCCACTTCATTGGACCCAATACTCATGTTTTGGGGCATTTCGGACCGTTTGGTTACTACACGAATGTCGATGCTAAACTCGCCGAACTGGTGCCATTAACGCACAAGTTCGCTAAATGAACTTGCGTCGGAATTTTTCGCAACGAACGCATCCGATCCACTCAATTGGACCCTAAACTCATGTTTTGGATCGTTTCGGACCGTTTCGTTACTGCCCGAAAGTCGATGCAAAACTGGCCGAACTGGTGCCATTAACGCACAAGTTCGCTAAACGAAGTTGCTTCGGAATTTTTTGCAACGAACGCATCGATCCACTCCATTGGACCCAAAACTCATGTTTTGGGGGGTTTCGGACGGTTTCGTTACTGCACGAAAGTCGATGCAAAACTCGCCGAACTGGTGCCATTAACGCACAAGTTCGCTAAACGAAGTTGCGTCGGCACTTTTCGCAACGAACGCACCCGTTCCACTCCATTGGATCCAAAACTGATGTCTTGGGGCGTTTCAGACTGTTTCATTACTGCACCAATGTTGATGCAAAACTGGCCGAACTGGTGCCATTAACGCACAAGTTGGCTAAACGAAGTTGCCTCGGAATTTTTCGCAACGAACGCATCCGATCCACTCCATTGGACCCAAAACTCATGTTTTCGGGCGTTTCGGACAGTTTCGTTACTGCACGAAAGTCGATGCAAGACTCGCCGAACTGGTGCCATTAACGCACAAGTTCGCTAAACGAAGTTGCGTCGGAACTTTTCGCAACGAACGCACCCGTTCCACTACATTGGACTCAAAACTGATGTCTTTGGGGTGTTTCGAACCATTTTGTTACGGCACGAAGTCGATGCAAAACTCGCCGAACTGGTGCCATTAACGCACAAGTTCGCTAAACGAAGTTGTGTCGGAACTTTTCGCAACGAACGCACCCGTTCCACTCCATTAGACCCAAAACTGATGTCTTGGGGCGTTTCAGACTGTTTCATTACTGCATCAAAGTTGATGCAAAACTGGCCGAACTGGTGCCATTAACGCACAAGTTCGCTAAACAAAGTTGCGTCGGAATTTTTCGCAACGAACGCATCCGATCCACTTCATTGGACCCAAAACTCATGTTTTGGGGCGTTTCGGACCGTTTCGTTACTGCACGAAAGTCGATGCAAAACTCGTCGAACTGGTGCCATTAACGCACAAGTGCGCTAAATGAAGTTGCGTCGGAATTTTTCGCAACGAACGCACCCAATCCACTCCAATGCACCCAAAACTCTTGTCTTGGGGCGTTTCAGACCGTTTCATTACTGCACAAAAGTTGATGCAAAACTCGCCGAACTGTGCCATTAACGCACAAGTGCGCTAAACGAAGTTGCGTCGGTACTTTTCGCAACGAACGCACATGATCCACTCCATTGGACGCCAAACTCATGTTTTTTGGCGTTTCAGACCGTAGTTACTGCACGAAACTCGATGCAAAACTAGCCGAACTGATTCCATTAATGATCAAGTTCGCTAAATGAAGTTGCGTCAGAAATTTTCGCATGGAACGCACCCGTTTCAATCCATTGGACCCAAAACTCATGTCTTGGGGCGTTTCAGACTGTTTCATTACTACACAAAAGTCGATGCAAAACTCGTCGAACTGGTGGCATTAACGCACAAGTTCGCTAAACGAAGTTGCGTCGGAATTTTTTGCAACGAACGCACCTGATCCACTCCAATGCACCCAAAACTCTTGTCTTGGGACGTTTCAGACCGTTTCATTACTGCACAAAAGTTGATGCAAAACTGGCCGAACTGGTGCCATTAACGCACAAGTTCGCTAAACGAAGTTGCTTCGGAATTTTTCGCAACCAACGCATCCGATCCACTCCATTGGACCCAAAACTCATGTTTTGGGGCATTTCGGACGGTTTCGTTACTGCACGAAAGTCGATGCAAGACTCGCCGAACTCGTGCCATTAACGCACAAGTTCGCTAAACGAAGTTACGTCGGAACTTTTGGCAATGAACGCACCCGTTCCACTCCATTGGACCCAAAACTGATGTCTTGGGGCTTTCCCGACCGTTTCATTACTGCACCAAAGTTGATGCAAAACTTGACGAACTGGTGCCATTAACGCACAAGTTCGCTAAACGAAGTTGTGTCGGAATTTTGCGCACCGAACGCTCCCGATCCACTCCATTGGACCCAAAACTCATGTTTTGAGGCGTTTCGAACCATTTCGTTACTGCACGAAAGTCGATGCAAAACTGGCTGAACTGGTGCCATTAACGCACAAGTTCGCTAAACAAAGTTGCGTCAGAATTTTTCGCAACGAACGCACCCGATCCACTCCATTGGACCCAAAACTCATGTTTTGGGGGGTTTCGAACTGTTTCGTTACTGCACGAAAGTCGATGCAAAACTCGCCGAACTGGTGCCATTAACGCACAAGTTCGCTAAACAAAGTTGCGTCGGAACTTTTCGCAACGAACGCACCCGTTCCACTCCATTGGATCCAAAACTGATGTCTTGGGGCGTTTCAGACTGTTTCATTACTGCACAAAAGTTGATGCAAAACTGGCCGAACTGGTGCCATTAACGCACAAGTTCGCTAAACAAAAATGCGTCGGAAATTTTCGCAACGAACGCATCCGATCCACTTCATTGGACGCAATACTCATGTTTTGGGGCATTTCGGACCGTTTGGTTACTACAGGAAAGTCGATGCAAAACTCGCCGAACTGGTGCCATTAACGCACAAGTTCGCTAAACGAAGTTGCGTCGGAATTTTTCACAACGAACGCACCAGATCCACTCCAATGCACCCAAAACTCTTGTCTTGGGGCGTTTCAGACCGTTTCATTACTGCACAAAAGTGGATGCAAAACTGGCCGAACTGGTGCCATTAATGCACAAGTTCGCTAAACGAAGTTGCTTCGGAATTTTTCGCAACGAACGCATCCGATCCACTCCATTGGACCCAAAACTCATGTTTTGGGCGTTTCGGACGGTTTCGTTACTGCACGAAAGTCGATGCAACACTCGCCGAACTGGTGCCATTAACGCACAAGTTCGCTAAACGAAGTTGCGTCGGATCTTTTCGCAACGAACGCACCCGTTCCACTACATTGGACCCAAAACTAATGTCTTTGGGGTGTTTCGGACAATTTTGTTACGGCACGAAGTCGATGCAAAACTCGCCGAACTGGTGCCATTAACGCACAAGTTCGCTAAACGAAGTTGCTTCGGAATTTTTCGCAACGAACGCATCCGATCCACTCCATTGGACCCAAAACTCATGTTTTGGGGCGTTTCGGACAGTTTCGTTACTGCACGAAAGTCGATGCAAGACTCGCCGAACTGGTGCCATTAACGCACAAGTTCGCTAAACGAAGTTGCGTCGGATCTTTTCGCAACGAACGCACCCGTTCCACTACATTGGACCCAAAACTAATGTCTTTGGGGTGTTTCGGACAATTTTGTTACGGCACGAAGTCGATGCAAAACTCGCCGAACTGGTGCCATTAACGCACAAGTTCGCTAAACGAAGTTGTGTCGGAACTTTTCGCAACGAACGCACCCGTTCCACTCCATTAGACCCAAAACTGATGTCTTGGGGCGTTTCAGACTGTTTCATTACTGCACGAAAGTTGATGCAAAACTGGCCGAACTGGTGCCATTAACGCACAAGTTCGCTAAACAAAGTTGCGTCGGAATTTTTCGCAACGAACGCATCCGATCCACTTCATTGGACCCAAAACTCATGTTTTGGGGCGTTTCGGACCGTTTCGTTACTGCACGAAAGTCGATGCAAAACTCGTCGAACTGGTGCCATTAACGCACAAGTGCGCTAAACGAAGTTGCGTCAGAATTTTTCGCAACGAACGCACCCGATCCACTCCAATGCACCCAAAACTCTTGTCTTGGGGCGTTTCAGACCGTTTCATTACTGCACAAAAGTTGATGCAAAACTGGCCGAACTGGTGCCATTAACGCACAAGTTCGCTAAACGAAGTTGCGTCGGAATTTTTCACAACGAACGCACCCGTTCCACTCCATTGGACGCCAAACTCATGTTTTGGGGCGTTTCGGACCATTTCGTTACTGCACGAAAGTCGATGCAAAACTCGCCGAACCGGTGCCATTAACGCACAAGTGCGCTAAACGAAGTTGCGTCGGAATTTTTCACAACGAACGCACCGGATCCACACCATTGGACCCAAAACTCATGTTTTGGGGCGTTTCAGACCGTAGTAACTACACGAAAGTCGATGCAAAACTGGCCGAACTGATGCCATTAATGATCAAGTTCGCTAAATGAAGTTGCGTCAGAATTTTTCGCAACGAACGCACCCGTTCCACTCCATTGGACCCAAAACTGATGTCTTGGGGCATTTCAGACCGTTTCATTACTGCACCAAAGTCGATGCAAAACTCGCCGAACTGGTGCCATTAACGCACGAGTTCGCTAAACGATGTTGCGTCGGAATTTTTCGCAACGAACGCACCCGTTCCACTACATTGGACCCAAAACTGATGTCTTTGGGGTGTTTCGGACCATTTTGTTACGGCACGAAAGTCGATGCAAAACTCGCCGAACTGGTGCCATTAACGCACAAGTTCGCTAAACGAAGTTGTGTCGGAACTTTTCGCAACGAACGCACCCGTTCCACTCCATTAGACCCAAAACAGATGTTTTGGGGCGTTTCGGACCGTTTCGTTACTGCACGAAAGTCGATGCAAAACTCGTCGAACTGGTGCCATTAACGCAGAAGTGCGCTAAACGAAGTTGGGTCGGAATTTTTCGCAACGAACGCACCTGATCCACTCCAATGCACCCAAAACTCTTGTCTTGGGGCGTTTCAGACCGTTTCATTACTGCACAAAAGTTGATGCAAAACTGGCCGAACTGGTGCCATTAACGCACAAGTTCGCTAAATGAAGTTGCTTCGGAATTTTTCGCAACGAACGCATCCGATCCACTCCATTGGACCCAAAACTCATGTTTTGGGGCGTTTCGGGCGGTTTCGTTACTGCACGAAAGTCGATGCAAGACTCGTCGAACTGGTGCCATTAACGCACAAGTACGCTAAACGATGTTGCGTCGTAACTTTTTGCAACGAACGCACCCGTTCCACTCCATTGGACCCAAAACTGATGTCTTGGGGCGTTCCCGACCGTTTCATTACTGCACCAAAGTTGATGCAAAATTTGACGAACTGGTGCCATTAACGCACAAGTTCGCTAAACGAAGTTGCGTCGGAATTTTTCGCAACGAACGCACCCGATCCACTCCATTGGACCCAAAACTCATGTTTTGGGCGTTTCGGACGGTTTCGTTACTGCACGAAAGTCGATGCAAAACTCGCCGAACTGGTGCCATTAACGCACAAGTTCGCTAAACGAAGTTGCGTCGGAATTTTTCGCAACGAACGCACCTGATCCACTCCAATGCACCCAAAATTTTTGTCTTGGGGCGTTTCAGACCGTTTCATTAATACACAAAAGTTGATGCAAAACTGGCCGAACTGGTGCCATTAACGCACAAGTTCGCTAAACGAAGTTGCTTCGGAATTTTTCGCAACAAACGCATCCGATCCACTCCATTGGACCCAAAACTCATGTTTTGGGGCGTTTCGGACAGTTTCGTTACTGCACGAAAGTCGATGCAAGACTCGCCGAACTGGTGCCATTAACGCACAAGTTCGCTAAACGAAGTTGCGTCGGAACTTTTCGCAACGAACGCACCCGTTCCACTACATTGGACCCAAAACTGATGTCTTTGGGGTGTTTCGGAATATTTTGTTTCGGCACGAAAGTCGATGCAAAACTCGCCGAACTGGTTTCATTAACGCACGAGTTCGCTAAACGAAGTTGTGTCGGAACTTTTCGCAACGAACGCACCCGTTCCACTCCATTAGACCCAAAACTGATGTCTTGGGGCGTTTCAGATTGTTTCATTACTGTACCAAAGTTGATGCAAAACTGGCCGAACTAGTGCCATTAACAAACAAGTTCGCTAAACAAAGTTGCGTCCGAATTTTTAGCAACGAACGCATCCGATCCACTTCATTGGACCCAAAACTCATGTTTTGGGGCGTTTCGGACCGTTTCGTTACTGCACGAAAGTCGATGCAAAACTCGTCGAACTGGTGCCATTAACACACAAGTGCGCTAAACGAAGTTGCGTCGGAAATTTTGGCAACGAGCGCACCCGTTCCACTCCATTGGACCCAAAACTGATGTCTTGGGGCGTTCCCGACCGTTTCATTACTGCACCAAAGTTGATGCAAAATTTGACGAACTGGTGCCATTAACGCACAAGTTCGCTAAACGAAGTTGCGTCGGAATTTTTCGCAACGAACGCACCCAATCCACTCCAATGCACCCAAAACTCTTGTCTTGGGGCGTTTCAGACCGTTTCATTACTGCACAAAAGTTGATGCAAAACTGGCCGAACTGGTGCCATTAACGCACAAGTTCGCTAAACGAAGTTGCTTCGGAATTTTTCGCAACGAACGCATCCGATCCACTCCATTGGATCCAAAACTCATGTTTTGGGGCGTTTCGGACGGTTTCGTTACTGCACGAAAGTCGATGCAAGACTCGCCGAACTGGTGCCATTAACGCACAAGTTCGCTAAACGAAGTTGCGACGGAACTTTTGGCAACGAACGCACCCGTTCCACTCCATTGGACCCAAAACTGATGTCTTGGGGCGTTCCCGACCGTTTCATTACTGCACCAAAGTTGATGCAAAATTTGACGAACTGGTGCCATTAACGCACAAGTTCGCTAAACGAAGTTGCGTCGGAATTTTTCGCAACGAACGCACCCGATCCACTCCATTGGACCCAAAACTCATGTTTTGGGGCGTTTCGAACCATTTCGTTACTGCACGAAAGTCGATGCAAAACTCGCCGAACTGGTGCCATTAACGCACAAGTTCGCTAAACGAAGTTGCGTCGGAATTTTTCGCAATGAACGCACCCTTCCACTCCATTGGACCCAAAACTTATGTTTTGGGGCGTTTCAAACCATTTCGTTACTGCACGAAAGTCGATGCAAAACTCGCCGAACTGTGCCATTAACGCACAAGTGCGCTAAACGAAGTTGCGTCGGTACTTTTCGCAACGAACGCACATGATCCACTCCATTGGACGCCAAACTCATGTTTTGGGGCGTTTCAGATCGTAGTTACTGCACGAAACTCGATGCAAAACTAGCCGAACTGATGCCATTAATGATCAAGTTCGCTAAATGAAGTTGCGTCAGAATTTTTCGCAAGGAACGCACCCGTTCCAATCCATTGGACCCAAAACTCATGTCTTGGGGCGTTTCAGACTGTTTCATTACTGCACAAAAGTCGATGCAAAACTCGTCGAACTGGTGGCATTAACGCACAAGTTCGCTAAACGAAGTTGCGTCGGAATTTATCGCAACGAACGCTCCTGATCCACTCCAATGCACCCAAAACTCTTGTCTTGGGGCGTTTCAGACCGTTTCATTACTGCACAAAAGTTGATGCAAAACTGGCCGAACTGGTGCCATTAACGCACAAGTTCGCTAAACGAAGTTGCTTCGGAATTTTTCGCAACGAACGCATCCGATCCACTCCATTGGACCCAAAACTCATGTTTTGGGGCGTTTCGGACGGTTTCGTTACTGCACGAAAGTCGATGCAAGACTCGCCGAACTGGTGCCATTAACGCACAAGTTCGCTAAACGAAGTTACGTCGGAACTTTTGGCAATGAACGCACCCGTTCCACTCCATTGGACCCAAAACTGATGTCTTGGGGCGTTCCCGACCGTTTCATTACTGCACCAAAGTTGATGCAAAACTTGACGAACTGGTGCCATTAACGCACAAGTTCGCTAAACGTTGTTGCGTCGGAATTTTTCGCAACGAACGCACCCGATCCACTCCATTGGACCCAAAACTCATGTTTTGGGGCGTTTCGAACCATTTCGTTACTGCACGAAAGTCGATGCAAAACTGGCCGAACTGGTGCCATTAACGCACAAGTTCGCTAAACGAAGTTGCGTCAGAATTTTTCGCCACGAACGCACTCGATCCACTCCATTGGACCCAAAACTCATGTTTTGGGGGGTTTCGGACTGTTTCGTTACTGCACGAAAGTCGATGCAAAACTCGCCGAACTGGTGCCATTAACGCACAAGTTCGCTAAACGAAGTTGCGTCGGAACTTTTCGCAATGAACGCACCCGTTCCACTCCATTGGATCCAAAACTGATGTCTTGGGGCGTTTCAGACTGTTTCAATACTGCACCAAAGTTGATGCAAAACTGGCCGAACTGGTGCCATCAACGCACAAGTTCGCTAAACAAAAATGCGTCGGAATTTTTCGCAACGAACGCATCCGATCCACTTCATTGGACCCAATACTCATGTTAATGGCGACCCGCTAAGGTTTGATTCCCGATCTTTCGATGAGAGGCGTGGATAACTCGATTGGTCGATGGAGGCGACGTTCACGGCCCGACTACAGCCTTCCAAGCTGCGCCTTAGCAACCGATACACCCCCTCCAATGGCTGTCGCGATCTTGTGGAGCGCGGCACCCGGCCACTAGGGCACTCGTCCTGCAAGCAATCGAAGAACTAGCAAGAACAAGTATGACAAGTACTGAATTTACTAGATATAAATGAAGGTTTCACACGCAATCTCAATAATGGTGGGGTTCCGAAGACAAGAAGACGGGCGGCTGATCCAGCACGCGCGCTTGCAAGCAAGTAGCGAAGGCTAAACTTGATCTAAACAAAACCCAAGCATCCTTGGCGGCGGCTAAGGGGTATAAGTACGTGGGAGGACGACCACAGGGGTGTTGGGGTCGTACTCCAACCCTAGGACGCGTCCGTAATGGACTCAACTTGATACACGGCCCATTGGACCAAAACAGGGTGACGCAGCACCATGGGCAGAAAAGGACTCTGTATTAATTTAACGATTGCGGCCGACTCGTAATAGATATGGCTATGAGGCCGGATCCGTTTGAAAGAAGACTTCATAAGCTTTCCACGAAGTACTTGAACGCCCCAATCCGAGTTCATATGCGACCGTGGTGTCCGTCACAAGTTGGTACTCTTCTGCAGTCCGAATCCAGCTTGCGCGAATCCGTTTCCCTTTCGGCCGCCTCCTTGGTTCCTAAGCAAAACAAGAGTACACGGGTCTCCATGGTCTAAACATGATGCACCTGAGCTTAGATTTGAACTCACCTGATGATTAAGTTGATGCGCACGAGCACGAGTAATAGGACCAGCAATAGGTACTTGTGTCGGAGTGGATGTATCGTTGGTGTTGGTGTCCTCATCATCCTCCCCTTCTTGCATTTGAGTCGTCCTCGACTCAAGCTCATCTTCCTCTCCCAAATATGGCTTCAAATCTGCAATGTTAAATGTGGGACTAACCCCAAAATCCGCAGGCAGATCGAGCTTATATGCATTATCATTGACTTTCTCTAGCACTTTAAATGGTCCATCAGCCCGAGGTAGCAATTTAGATTTTCTCAATTCAGGAAACCTTTCCTTTCTCAAATGCAGCCAAACTAAATCTCCAGGTTCAAACTTTAGTTCCTTCCTACCTTTATCACCAGCAATCTTGTATTTAGCATTCATGCGCTCTATGTTTTCTTTAGTTGTTTCATGCAGTTTTAACATCAATTCGGCACGCTTAGTAGCATCAAAATTCATTTTTTCAGAAAATGGCAAAGGCATTAAATCAATAGGAGCACGAGGCAAGAAACCATATACAATCTGAAATGGGCACATCTTTGTAGTAGAATGCAGCGATCGATTATAAGCGAATTCAATATGAGGCAAACAATCTTCCCACATCTTAATGTTCTTCTTTAAAACAGCCCTTAACATAGTAGACAAAGTCCTATTAACCACTTCAGTTTGACCATCAGTTTGCGGATGACATGTAGTAGAAAACAACAATTTAGTTCCCAATTTAGCCCATAAAGTCTTCCAAAAATAACTAAGAAATTTAGCATCACGATCAGAAACAATTGTGTTGGGCACACCATGCAAACGAACAATTTCCCGAAAGAACAAATCAGCAATGTGAGAAGCATCATCAGTTTTATGACATGGTATGAAATGGGCCATCTTAGAAAATCTATCAACAACCACAAACACACTATCACGTCCCTTCCTAGTCCTAGGCAATCCTAACACAAAATCCATAGAAATATCTTCCCAAGGAGCACTAGGAACAGGTAGAGGCAAATACAAACCATGTGGATTCAATCGTGATTTAGCCTTTTGACATGTCGTGCAGCGAGCAACAAATCTCTCCACATCTCTTCTCATCTTTGGCCAAAAGAAATGACCAGCAAGTATATCTTCCGTTTTCTTTGCTCCAAAATGCCCCATTAAGCCACCTCGATGCGCTTCCTGCAACAATAACAAGCGAACGGAGCTAGCTGGAATGCATAGCTTGTTAGCTCTAAAGACAAACCCATCACTAACGATGAATTTGTTCCATCCCTTCCCCTCTTTACAATGCAGCAACACATCTTTAAAATCAGCATCATTAACATATTGATCTTTAATCGTTTCCAATCCAAATATTTTGTAATCAAGTTGGTTCAACAAGGTGTATCTCCTAGACAATGCATCAACAATTATATTCTCTTTCCCTTTCTTGTGCTTAATAATATAAGGAAAAGATTCAATAAATTCAACCCACTTAGCATGTCTACGGTTCAATTTTCCTTGACTACGAATATGTTTTAAAGATTCATGATCTGAATGAATAACAAACTCTTTGGGCCATAGATAATGCTGCCATGTTTCTAATGTGCGAACAAGAGCATACAATTCCTTATCATAAGTAGAATAATTCAGAACAGGCCCGCTCAATTTTTCACTGAAATAAGCAATAGGTTTGCCTTCTTGTAACAAAACACCACCCAAACCAATGCCACTAGCATCACATTCAAGCTCAAAGGTTTTATTAAAATCAGGGAGTTGGAGGAGAGGTGCATGTGTCAACTTATCTTTCAGCGTGTTGAAGGAGTTCTCTTGTGTTTTACCCCAACTAAAAGGCACTCCCTTCTTTGTAAGCTCATTCAAAGGCGCGGCAATGGTGCTGAAGTCCTTCACAAAACGACGATAGAAACCAGCAAGTCCTAGGAAACTCCGCACTTGCGTGATAGTCTTCGGTATAGGCCATCCATGTATAGCTTCCACCTTGGCTTGATCAACCTCGATTCCCTGTGGAGTCACGACATAGCCAAGAAAAGACACTCGATCGGTGCAAAAGGTGCACTTCTCAAGGTTACCAAATAAACGTGCATCTCGTAAAGCATTAAAAACAGCACGTAAGTGATCAAGATGTTCATCGAAAGATTTGCTGTAAATCAATATATCATCAAAGTAGACAACAACAAATTTCCCAATGAAAGCACGCAGAACCTCATTCATTAATCTCATGAAAGTACTCGGTGCATTAGTTAACCCAAAAGGCATGACTAACCACTCATATAACCCGAACTTAGTTTTGAAAGCAGTTTTCCATTCATCTCCCAATTTCATACGAATCTGGTGGTACCCACTACGCAAATCAACTTTGGAAAACACAATAGCACCACTCAATTCATCAAGCATATCATCCAAACGAGGGATAGGGTGTCGATATCGAATTGTAATATTATTAATAGCCCTACAATCAACACACATACGCCATGTTCCATCCTTTTTAGGCACTAAAATAACTGGAACAGCACAAGGACTAAGAGACTCACGCACATAACCTTTGTCGAGTAGTTCTTGCACTTGTCGCTGAATTTCCTTAGTTTCTTCCGGATTTGTCCTGTATGGCGCACGGTTTGGCAATGATGCACCAGGAATAAGGTCAATTTGGTGCTCAATCCCTCGTATCGGTGGCAGCCCCGCTGGTATCTCACTTGGAAACACATCAGAATACTCCTGCAAAAGGTTAGCAACAGCCGGGGGCAAAGAATGCTGCATATCGTGAACTGAAATCAAAGCATTCTTGCACACCAAAGCATAGGCAACAGAAGTGGAAGCAATCAATTCATTAATATCAGACTTAGTAGCAAGCAAGCAATGTCCTTTCAATCTTATCTCATCTTCCCTGCTACTAACAGATTTGGCATTCTTATCGATCTCAGCTTTAGTTCTCTTAGCTTTAGCAACATCATCACGCACAATAGATTCAGGTGACATAGGAAGCAAAACGATTTTCTTATCATGATGTATAAGAGAATATTGATTTGATCTACCATGATGCATGCTATCGGTATCAAATTGCCATGGTCTACCTAGCAGAATATGACAAGCTTCCATAGGCACAACATCGCATTCAACAACATCATGATATGAACCAATAGCGAAATTAATTCGTACCAATCTCGTTACTATTGTTGAGCCACCGAATGTGATATGGATGTGGGTGCGGTTTTGTTGTAAGTGCAAGCTTCTCGACCATATCGCTGCTAGCCAAGTTGTTGCAGCTACCTCCATCAATTATCAAACGGCATGAACGCTCTTTAATAACACACTTTGTTTGGAATAGTGTATGCCGTTGATTTTGCTCCGCCTTTTCCATTTGTGCACTAAGTACACGCTGCACAATGAGGCTCTCATAATGATCTGCATCCTCCGCACCAATCTGCTCTTCTGGTTGTTCCTTAGTACCTGCATGGTCAGCAGCAAGCAAAGCAAGTGTATCTTCATCAAAATCACTAGCAGAGGAATACCCACCATCTCCTTTGACCACCAAAACGCGCTTGTTAGGGCAGTCACGTTGCACGTGGCCAAAGCCCTTGCATCGATGGCACTGAATATCTCTTGTCCTTCCCGTGGAGGCAACCGAAGATGCACTCGTGGCTGGTTTCTGGACAGTCGTGGTTGCTGAATTTGTCGGGGGAGCACGTGTCTTATCGTTGGATGGAGCGGGTATTGTCGACCGACTCGGGAATGTAGAAGGTGCAGGAGCTCGTCCGGTCAATGAGGTAGATGTGCGCGGCTGCCATGATGAAGGTTTTCCTGCAGAAATATTAGTTCTTGTACTAGCACGTCGTCCCAGCACTTCCCTTTCAGCTTTACAAGCAAGATGGAACAAACGGGTTACGTTAGTATAATCTTTATAAGCAAGAATGTCCTGAATTTCTCGATTCAAACCTCCTAAAAATCTAGCCATAGCAGGTTCCTCATCCTCCACTAAATTACAACGCAACACACCCATTTGTAATTCCTGATAGTATTCTTCTACACTTTTATTACCCTGTCTCAATTGTTGCAATCTATGTAACAGATCACGCGCATAGTAAGAAGGAACAAATCTAGCCCGCATGACCCGTTTCAAGGCATCCCAGGTTTGTGGAATATTATTAGGATTTTTCTTAGCATGTTCTATCCACCAAACAGAGGCAAAATCAGTAAATTCACTAGTAGCAGCCCTAACACGTATATTCTCTGGAAATTCATGACATGCAAACTTTTGATCAACAGCAATTTCCCAAGTAATGTATGCATCAGGATCGTATTTTCCATCAAAAGAAGGTATCTTAAATTTTATTTTACTGAAAGCATCATCATTATTATGTACCTCACGTCGTCGATGTCCACCCATACCTCTCCGATTAGTTCGCAGTCGTCGGCGACTAGGAGCATCTTGGTCATCTAGTTCAGTATCAGCGACATAATCATCCCAATTATCCTCGACACGCTCATCCTTCTTGTTTTCTCCCTCATGCCCATTTGCAGTTCTGGCATGCATCTCATCAAAACGCCTCAAAAGAGCAGCAAGGCTTTGGTCAATATGAGCGACCGACGTCTCCAGCCTTGTAAGCTTGGTGTTGGTGGCAAGCTGCGTGGCCTCCAACTGCCCAATCTTATCATTTGACACCAGCATATCTTCAGCAAGCCCATCTACATGCCTCCTCATCTTATTTTCAAAATGTTGTATGATTCCCTTTGTACGAGGAGAGTGACCTAAACTCCCATCACCCTCTGATCCTGTCATGGTTAGATGAACAAAGGAAACACGAAAATAGGTGAAGAAATAAGATCCTACAACTAATGGGATGTAGCTACTGCAAGGCGCTCACACTCAACCTGTTACACAAGCTCTTACCAATTCTTACCTTGCTCAACAGGAGGGGACGGCAACCAACAAGTCTGCAACCGTGGGATGAAGTGTATCGGTGCCGCAACAACAGGACCTGTCAAGCTGTAGTCGGATATGTGGAGCTATAGGTGGGCTGAAGCAAGGATGAACTAGCACCACGTTAGTTACAAAAGCAAGCTGAAAAATCGTTCAACGGCGGTACTATGCTGGTCCTAGCCTAGACCGTGCTAGAGACGCGAGCCTGGACACAAATGAAGTCACGAGACACCACCGAAGAACAAAAAAGATGCACAAAGAACAGCCCCTTTTTCTTCCCCTCTTTTTCTTCTTCTTCTTTTTTTTTTCTTTTTTTTTTCTTTCTTTTTTTTTCTCTTTTTTTTTTTATTCAGGGGATCCTCAAAACTGATTATATAACCTAAAAGACTTCAAAAGAGCCACACAGCACACAAACTTTTCTCTCTCTCTCTCTCTCTCTGGAGTAAGCCGAGGCTATATGTATTCGTGAAAAGTTGTGGTTTGAGTAAGCCGAGACTACTTCTGCCTTTCTGGAGCGTTACAAAATATGCAGTACAAGTGCGAAAAGCAATGGAATTTTATAACACGGCACAATAACCAATTGGGACTAGGAAATCGATCCCTACTCGAATCACAGCACCGCGTGCGATTCGGTCACAAACCAACACAGAATCTAACTCGGACTTGAACACGAATATGGACTCGGATTCCACCAACACGGAGTATGTATGGTAGCGCACGGTTGTGACTAGAACGTGACAAGAACTCGAAACTCTAAAGGACTAAAACTAAGACCAGCAACTCGACGCAACCGATGCAACCGAAAATTCAACAAGCCCTAACTAAGCAGTGCTAGCAAAGGCTCAAACGAGTTTATAGGACTGAAGGTAAACTAATCTACTATTTTTTTTTGGCTTTTCTGGACTATAGGAAAAATAAAACAGCGAAGAATTAGAAGTCTCTCACCGATAAACCTTGCTCTGATTACCAACTAATGGCGACCCGCTAAGGTTTGATTCCCGATCTTTCGATGAGAGGCGTGGATAACTCGATTGGTCGATGGAGGCGACGTTCACGGCCCGACTACAGCCTTCCAAGCTGCGCCTTAGCAACCGATACACCCCCTCCAATGGCTGTCGCGATCTTGTGGAGCGCGGCACCCGGCCACTAGGGCACTCGTCCTGCAAGCAATCGAAGAACTAGCAAGAACAAGTATGACAAGTACTGAATTTACTAGATATAAATGAAGGTTTCACACGCAATCTCAATAATGGTGGGGTTCCGAAGACAAGAAGACGGGCGGCTGATCCAGCACGCGCGCTTGCAAGCAAGTAGCGAAGGCTAAACTTGATCTAAACAAAACCCAAGCATCCTTGGCGGCGGCTAAGGGGTATAAGTACGTGGGAGGACGACCACAGGGGTGTTGGGGTCGTACTCCAACCCTAGGACGCGTCCGTAATGGACTCAACTTGATACACGGCCCATTGGACCAAAACAGGGTGACGCAGCACCATGGGCAGAAAAGGACTCTGTATTAATTTAACGATTGCGGCCGACTCGTAATAGATATGGCTATGAGGCCGGATCCGTTTGAAAGACGACTTCATAAGCTTTCCACGAAGTACTTGAACGCCCCAATCCGAGTTCATATGCGACCGTGGTGTCCGTCACAAGTTGGTACTGTTCTGCAGTCCGAATCCAGCTTGCGCGAATCCGTTTCCCTTTCGGCCGCCTCCTTGGTTCCTAAGCAAAACAAGAGTACACGGGTCTCCATGGTCTAAACATGATGCACCTGAGCTTAGATTTGAACTCACCTGATGATTAAGTTGATGCGCACGAGCACGAGTAATAGGACCAGCAATAGGTACTTGTGTCGGAGTGGATGTATCGTTGGTGTTGGTGTCCTCATCACATGTTTTGGGGCATTTCGGACCGTTTGGTTACTACACGAAAGTCGATGCAAAACTCGCCGAACTGGTGCCATTAACGCACAAGTTCGCTAAACGAACTTGCGTCGGAATTTTTCGCAACGAACGCACCTGATCCACTCCAATGCACCCAAAACTCTTGTCTTGGGGCGTTTCAGACCGTTTCATTACTGCACAAAAGTTGATGCAAAACTGGCCGAACTGGTGCCATTAACGCACAAGTTCGCTAAACGAAGTTGCTTCGGAATTTTTTGCATCGAACGCATCCGATCCACTCCATTGGACCCAAAACTCATGTTTTGGGGCGTTTCGGACGGTTTCGTTACTGCACGAAAGTCGATGCAAGACTCGCCGAACTGGTGCCATTAACGCACAAGTTCGCTAAACGAAGTTGCATCGGAATTTTACGCAACGAACGCACCCGATCCACTCCATTGGACCCAAAACTCATATTTTGGGGCGTTTCGAACCATTTCGTTACTGCACGAAAGTCGATGCAAAACTGGCTGAACTGGTGCCATTAACGCACAAGTTCGCTAAACAAAGTTGCGTCAGAATTTTTCGCAACGAACGCACCCGATCCACTCCATTGGACCCAAAACTCATGTTTTGGGGGGTTTCGAACTGTTTCGTTACTGCACGAAAGTCGATGCAAAACTCGCCGAACTGGTGCCATTAACGCACAAGTTCGCTAAACGAAGTTGCGTCGGAACTTTTCGCAACGAACGCACCCGTTCCACTCCATTGGATCCAAAACTGATGTCTTGGGGCGTTTCAGACTGTTTCATTACTGCACCAAAGTTGATGCAAAACTGGCCGAACTGGTGCCATTAACGCACAAGTTCGCTAAACAAAAATGCGTCGGAATTTTTCGCAACGAACGCATCCAATCCACTTCATTGGACCCAATACTCATGTTTTGGGGCATTTCGGACCGTTTGGTTACTACACGAAAGTCGATGCAAAACTCGCCGAACTGGTGCCATTAACGCACAAGTTCGCTAAACGAAGTTGCGTCGGAATTTTTCGCAACGAACGCATCCGATCCACTCCATTGGACCCTAAACTCATGTTTTGGATCGTTTCGGACCGTTTCGTTACTGCCCGAAAGTCGATGCAAAACTGGCCGAACTGGTGCCATTAACGCACAAGTTCGCTAAACGAAGTTGCTTCGGAATTTTTCGCAACGAACGCATCGATCCACTCCATTGGACCCAAAACTCATGTTTTGGGGGGTTTCGGACGGTTTCGTTACTGCACGAAAGTCGATGCAAAACTCGCCGAACTGGTGCCATTAACGCACAAGTTCGCTAAACGAAGTTGCGTCGGCACTTTTCGCAACGAACGCACCCGTTCCACTCCATTGGATCCAAAACTGATGTCTTGGGGCGTTTCAGACTGTTTCATTACTGCACCAATGTTGATGCAAAACTGGCCGAACTGGTGCCATTAACGCACAAGTTGGCTAAACGAAGTTGCCTCGGAATTTTTCGCAACGAACGCATCCGATCCATTCCATTGGACCCAAAACTCATGTTTTGGGGCGTTTCGGTCAGTTTCGTTACTGCACGAAAGTCGATGCAAGACTCGCCGAACTGGTGCCATTAACGCACAAGTTCGCTAAACGAAGTTGCGTCGGAACTTTTCGCAACGAACGCACCAGTTCCACTACATTGGACCCAAAACTGATGTCTTTGGGGTGTTTTGAACCATTTTGTTACGGCACGAAGTCGATGCAAAACTCGCCGAACTGGTACCATTAACGCACAAGTTCGCTAAACGAAGTTGTGTCGGAACTTTTCGCAACGAACGCACCCGTTCCACTCCATTAGACCCAAAACTGATGTCTTGGGGCGTTTCAGACTGTTTCATTACTGCATCAAAGTTGATGCAAAACTTGCCGAACTGGTGCCATTAACGCACAAGTTCGCTAAACAAAGTTGCGTCGGAATTTTTCGCAACGAACGCATCCGATCCACTTCATTGGACCCAAAACTCATGTTTTGGGGCGTTTCGGACCGTTTCGTTACTGCACGAAAGTCGATGCAAAACTCGTCGAACTGGTGCCATTAACGCACAAGTGCGCTAAACGAAGTTGCGTCGGAATTTTTCGCAACGAACGCACCCAATCCACTCCAATGCACCCAAAACTCTTGTCTTGGGGCGTTTCAGACCGTTTCATTACTGCACAAAAGTTGATGCAAAACTGGCCGAACTGGTGCCATTAACGCACAAGTTCGCTAAACGAAGTTGCTTCGGAATTTTTCACAACGAACGCATCCGATCCACTCCATTGGATCCAAAACTCATGTTTTGGGGCGTTTCGGACGGTTTCGTTACTGCACGAAAGTCGATGCAAGACTCGCCGAACTGGTGCCATTAACGCACAAGTTCGCTAAACGAAGTTGCGTCGAAACTTTTGGCAACGAACGCACCCGTTCAACTCCATTGGAACCAAAACAGATGTCTTGGGGCGTTCCCGACCGTTTCATTACTACACCAAAGTTGATGCAAAATTTGACGAACTGGTGCCATTAACGCACAAGTTCGCTAAACGAAGTTACGTCGGAATTTTTCGCAACGAACGCACCCGATCCACTCCATTGGACCCAAAACTCATGTTTTGGGGCATTTCGAACCATTTCGTTACTGCACGAAAGTCGATGCAAAACTCGCCGAACTGGTGCCATTAACGCACAAGTTCGCTAAACGAAATTGCGTTGGAATTTTTCGCAACGAACGCACCCGTTCCACTCCATTGGACCCAAAACTCATGTTTTGGGCCGTTTCAAACCATTTCGTTACTGCACGAAAGTCAATGCAAAACTCGCCGAACTGTGCCATTAACGCACAAGTGCGCTAAACGAAGTTGCGTCGATACTTTTCGCAACGAACGCACATGATCCACTCCATTGGACGCCAAACTCATGTTTTGGGGCGTTTCAGACCGTAGTTACTGCACGAAACTCGATGCAAAACTAGCCGAACTGATTCCATTAATGATCAAGTTCGCTAAATGAAATTGCGTCAGAATTTTTCGCAAGGAACGCACCCGTTCCAATCCATTGGACCCAAAACTCATGTCTTGGGGCGTTTCAGACTGTTTCATTACTGCACAAAAGTCGATGCAAAACTCGTCGAACTGGTGGCATTAACGCACAAGTTCGCTAAACGAAGTTGCGTCGGAATTTTTCGCAACGAACGCACCTGATCCACTCCAATGCACCCAAAACTCTTGTCTTGGGACGTTTCAGACCGTTTCATTACTGCACAAAAGTTGATGCAAAACTGGCTGAACTGGTGCCATTAACGCACAAGTTCGCTAAACGAAGTTGCTTCGGAATTTTTCGCAACGAACGCATCCGATCCACTCCATTGGACCCAAAACTCATGTTTTGGGGCGTTTCGGACGGTTTCGTTACTGCACGAAAGTCGATGCAAGACTCGCCGAACTAGTGCCATTAACGCACAAGTTCGCTAAACGAAGTTACGTCGGAACTTTTGGCAATGAACGCACCCGTTCCACTCCATTGGACCCAAAACTGATGTCTTGGGGCGTTCCCGACCGTTTCATTACTGCACCAAAGTTGATGCAAAACTTGACGAACTGGTGCCATTAACGCACAAGTTCGCTAAACGAAGTTGTGTCGGAATTTTGCGCAACGAACGCTCCCGATCCACTCCATTGGACCCAAAACTCATGTTTTGGGGCGTTTCGAACCATTTCGTTACTGCACAAAAGTCGATGCAAAACTGGCCGAACTGGTGCCATTAACGCACAAGTTTGCTAAACAAAGTTGCGTCAGAATTTTTCGCAACGAACGCACCCGATCCACTCCATTGGACCCAAAACTCATGTTTTGGGGGGTTTCGAACTGTTTCGTTACTGCACGAAAGTCGATGCAAAACTCGCCGAACTGGTGCCATTAACGCACAAGTTCGCTAAACAAAGTTGCGTCGGAACTTTTCGCAACGAACGCACCCGTTCCACTCCATTGGATCCAAAACTGATGTCTTGGGGCGTTTCAGACTGTTTCATTACTGCACAAAAGTTGATGCAAAACTGGCCGAACTGGTGCCATTAACGCACAAGTTCGCTAAACAAAAATGCGTCGGAAATTTTCGCAACGAACGCATCCGATCCACTTCATTTGACGCAATACTCATGTTTTGGGGCATTTCGGACCGTTTGGTTACTACAGGAAAGTCGATGCAAAACTCGCCGAACTGGTGCCATTAACGCACAAGTTCGCTAAACGAAGTTGCGTCGGAATTTTTCACAACGAACGCACCAGATCCACTCCAATGCACCCAAAACTCTTGTCTTGGGGCGTTTCAGACCGTTTCATTACTGCACAAAAGTTGATGCAAAACTGGCCAAACTGGTGCCATTAATGCACAAGTTCGCTAAACGAAGTTGCTTCGGAATTTTTCGCAACGAACGCATCCGATCCACTCCATTGGATCCAAAACTCATGTTTTGGGGCGTTTCGGACCGTTTCGTTACTGCACGAAAGTCGATGCAAAACTCGTCGAACTGGTGCCATTAACGCACAAGTTCGCTAAACGAAGTTGCGTTGGAATTTTTCGCAACGAACGCACCTGATCCACTCCAATGCACCCAAAACTTTTGTCTTGGGGCGTTTCAGACCGTTTCATTACTGCACAAAAGTTGATGCAAAACTGGCCGAAGTGGTGCCATTAACGCACAAGTTCGCTAAACGAAGTTGCTTCGGAATTTTTCGCAACGAACGCATCCGATCCACTCCATTGGACCCAAAACTCATGTTTTGGGGCGTTTCGGACAGTTTCGTTACTGCACGAAAGTCGATGCAAGACTCGCCGAACTGGTGCCATTAACGCACAAGTTCGCTAAACGAAGTTGCGTCGGAACTTTTCACAACGAACGCACTCGTTCCTCTACATTGGACCCAAAACTAATGTCTTTGGGGTGTTTCGGACCATTTTGTTACGGCACGAAGTCGATGCAAAACTCGCCGAACTGGTGCCATTAACGCACAAGTTCGCTAAACGAAGTTGTGTCGGAACTTTTCGCAACGAACGCACCCGTTCCACTCCATTAGACCCAAAACTGATGTCTTGGGGCGTTTCAGACTGTTTCATTACTGCACCAAAGTTGATGCAAAACTGGCCGAACTGGTGCCATTAACGCACAAGTTCGCTAAACAAAGTTGCGTCGGAATTTTTCGCAACGAACGCATCCGATCCACTTCATTGGACCCAAAACTCATGTTTTGGGGCGTTTCGGACCGTTTCGTTACTGCACGAAAGTCGATGCAAAACTCGTCGAACTGGTGCCATTAACGCACAAGTGCGCTAAACGAAGTTGCGTCGGAATTTTTCGCAACGAACGCACCCAATCCACTCCAATGCACCCAAAACTCTTGTCTTGGGGCGTTTCAGTCCGTTTCATTACTGCACAAAAGTTGATGCAAAACTGGCCGAACTGGTGCCATTAACGCACAAGTTCGCTAAACGAAGTTGCTTCGGAATTTTTCGCAACGAACGCATCCGATCCACTCCATTGGATCCAAAACTCATGTTTTGGGGCGTTTCGGACGGTTTCGTTACTGCACGAAAGTCGATGCAAGACTCGCCGAACTGGTGCCATTAACGCACAAGTTCGCTAAACAAAGTTGCGTCGGAACTTTTAGCAACGAACGCACCCGTTCCACTCCATTGGACCCAAAACTGATGTCTTGGGGCGTTCCCGACCGTTTCATTACTGCACCAAAGTTGATGCAAAATTTGACGAACTGGTGCCATTAACGCACAAGTTCGCTAAACGAAGTTGCGTCGGAATTTTTCGCAACGAACGCACCCGATCCACTCCATTGGACCGTAAACTCATGTTTTGGGGCGTTTCGAACCATTTCGTTACTGCACGAAAGTCGATGCAAAACTCGCCGAACTGGTGCCATTAACGCACAAGTTCGCTAAACGAAGTTGCGTCGGAATTTTTCGCAACGAACGCACCCGTTCCACTCCATTGGACCCAAAACTCATGTTTTGGGGCGTTTCAAACCATTTCGTTACTGCACGAAAGTCGATGCAAAACTCGCCGAACTGTGCCATTAACGCACAAGTGCGCTAAACGAAGTTGCGTCGGAATTTTTCGCAACGAACGCACCGGATCGACACCATTGGACCCAAAACTCATGTTTTGGGGCGTTTCAGACCGTAGTAACTACACGAAAGTCGATGCAAAACTGGCCGAACTGATGCCATTAATGATCAAGTTCGCTAAATGAAGTTGTGTCAGAATTTTTCGCAACGAACGCACCCGTTCCACTCCATTGGACCCAAAACTGATGTCTTGGGGCATTTCAGACCGTTTCATTACTGCACCAAAGTCGATGCAAAACTCGCCGAACTGGTGCCATTAACGCACGAGTTCGCTAAACGATGTTGCGTCGGAATTTTTCGCAACGAACGCACCCGTTCCACTACATTGGACCCAAAACTGATGTCTTTGGGGTGTTTCGGACCATTTTGTTACGGCACGAAAGTCGATGCAAAACTCGCCGAACTGGTGCCATTAACGCACAAGTTCGCTAAACGAAGTTGTGTCGGAACTTTTTGCAACGAACGCACCCGTTCCACTCCATTAGACCCAAAATAGATGTTTTGGGGTGTTTCGGACCATTTTGTTACGGCACGAAAGTCGATGCAAAACTCGTCGAACTGGTGCCATTAACGCACAAGTGCGCTAAACGAAGTTGCGTCGGAATTTTTCGCAACGAACGCACCTGATCCACTCCAATGCACCCAAAACTCTTGTCTTGGGGCGTTTCAGACCGTTTCATTACTGCACAAAAGTTGATGCAAAACTGGCCGAACTGGTGCGATTAACGCACAAGTTCGCTAAACGAAGTTGCTTCGGAATTTTTCGCAACGAACGCATCCGATCCACTCCATTGGACCCAAAACTCATGTTTTGGGGCGTTTCGGACGGTTTCGTTACTGCACGAAAGTCGATGCAAGACTCGTCGAACTGGTGCCATTAACGCACAAGTTCGCTAAACGAAGTTGCGTCGTAACTTTTTGCAACGAACGCACCCAATCCACTCTCCATTCGACCGTTTCATTACTGCACAAAAGTTGATGCAAAATTTGACGAACTGGTGACATTAACGCACAAGTTCGTTAAACGAAGTTGCGTCGGAATTTTTCGCAACGAACGCACCCGATCCACTCCATTGGACCCAAAACTCATGTTTTGGGCGTTTCGGACGGTTTCGTTACTGCACGAAAGTCGATGCAAAACTCGCCGAACTGGTGCCATTAACGCACAAGTTCGCTAAACGAAGTTGCGTCGGAATTTTTCGCAACGAACGCACCTGATCCACTCCAATGCACCCAAAATTGTTGTCTTGGGGCGTTTCAGACCGTTTCATTACTGCACAAAAGTTGATGCAAAACTGGCCGAACTGGTGCCATTAACGCACAAGTTCGCTAAACGAAGTTGCTTCGGAATTTTTTGCAACGAACGCATCCGATCCACTCCATTGGACCCAAAACTCATGTTTTGGGGCGTTTCGGACAGTTTCGTTACTGCACGAAAGTCGATGCAAGACTCGGCGAACTGGTGCCATTAACGCACAAGTTCGCTAAACGAAGTTGAGTCGTAACTTTTTGCAACGAACGCACCCGTTCCACTCCATTGGACCCAAAACTGATGTCTTGGGGCGTTCCCGACCGTTTCATTACTGCACCAAAGTTGATGCAAAATTTGACGAACTGGTGCCATTAACGCACAAGTTCGCTAAACGAAGTTGCGTCGGAATTTTTCGCAACGAACGCACCCGATCCACTCCATTGGACCCAAAACTCATGTTTTGGGCGTTTCGGACGGTTTCGTTACTGCACGAAAGTCGATGCGAAACTCGCCGAACTGGTGCCATTAACGCACAAGTTCGCTAAACGAAGTTGCGTCGGAATTTTTTGCAACGAATGCACCTGATCCACTCCAATGCACCCAAAATTGTTGTCTTGGGGCGTTTCAGACCGTTTCATTACTGCACAAAAGTTGATGCAAAACTGGCCGAACTGGTGCCATTAACGCACAAGTTCGCTAAACGAAGTTGCTTCGGAATTTTTCGCAACGAACGCATCCGATCCACTCCATTGGACCCAAAACTCATGTTTTGGGGCGTTTCGGACAGTTTCGTTACTGCACGAAAGTCGATGCAAGACTCGCCGAACTGGTGCCATTAACGCACAAGTTCGCTAAACGAAGTTGCGTCGGAACTTTTCGCAACGAACGCACCCGTTCCACTACATTGGACCCAAAACTGATGTCTTTGGGGTGTTTCGGACCATTTTGTTTCGGCACGAAAGTCGATGCAAAACTCGCCGAACTGGTTTCATGAACGCACAAGTTCACTAAACGAAGTTGCGTCGGAATTTATCGCAACGAACGCTCCTGATCCACTCCAATGCACCCAAAACTCTTGTCTTGGGGCGTTTCAGACCGTTTCATTACTGCACAAAAGTTGATGCAAAACTGGCCGAACTGGTGCCATTAACGCACAAGTTCGCTAAACGAAGTTGCTTCGGAATTTTTCGCAACGAACGCATCCGATCCACTCCATTGGACCCAAAACTCATATTTGGGGCGTTTCGGACGGTTTCGTTACTGCACGAAAGTCGATGCAAGACTCGCCGAACTGGTGCCATTAACGCACAAGTTCGCTAAACGAAGTTGCGTTGGAACTTTTAGCAACGAACGCACCCGTTCCACTCCATTGGACCCAAAACTGATGTCCTGGGGCGTTCCCGACCGTTTCATTACTGCACCAAAGTTGATGCAAAATTTGACGAACTGGTGCCATTAACGCACAAGTTCGCTAAACGAAGTTGCGTCGGAATTTTTCGCAACGAACGCACCCGATCCACTCCATTGGACCGAAAACTCATGTTTTGGGGCGTTTCGAACCATTTCGTTACTGCACGAAAGTCGATGCAAAACTTGCCGAACTGGTGTCATTAACACACAAGTTCGCTAAACGAAGTTGCGTCGGAATTTTTCGCAACGAACGCACCCGATCCACTCCATTGGACCCAAAACTCATGTTTTGGGGCGTTTCGAACCATTTCGTTACTGCACGAAAGTCGATGCAAAACTCGCCGAACTGGTGCCATTAACGCACAAGTTCGCTAAACGAAGTTGCGTCGGAATTTTTCGCAACGAACGCACCCTTCCACTCCATTGGACCCAAAACTCATGTTTTGGGGCGTTTCAAACCATTTCGTTACAGCACGAAAGTCGATGCAAAACTCGCCGAACTGTGCCATTAACGCACAAGTGCGCTAAACGAAGTTGCGTCGGAATTTTTCGCAACGAACGCACCGGATCCACACCATTGGACCCAAAACTCATGTTTTGGGGCGTTTCAGACCGTAGTAACTACACGAAAGTCGATGCAAAACTGGCCGAACTGATGCCATTAATGATCAAGTTCGCTAAATGAAGTTGTGTCAGAATTTTTCGCAACGAACGCACCCGTTCCACTCCATTGGACCCAAAACTGATGTCTTGGGGCATTTCAGACCGTTTCATTACTGCAACAAAGTCGATGCAAAACTCGCCGAACTGGTGCCATTAACGCACGAGTTCGCTAAACGATGTTGCGTCGGAATTTTTTGCAACGAACGCACCCGTTCCACTACATTGGACCCAAAACTGATGTCTTTGGGGTGTTTCGGACCATTTTGTTACGGCACGAAAGTCGATGCAAAACTCGCCGAACTGGTGCCATTAACGCACAAGTTCGCTAAACGAAGTTGTGTCGGAACTTTTCGCAACGAACGCACCCGTTCCACTCCATTAGACCCAAAACAGATGTTTTGGGGCGTTTCGGACCGTTTCGTTACTGCACGAAAGTCGATGCAAAACTCGTCGAACTGGTGCCATTAACGCACAAGTGCGCTAAACGAAGTTGCGTCGGAATTTTTCGCAACGAACGCACCTGATCCACTCCAATGCTCCCAAAACTCTTGTCTTGGGGCGTTTCAGACCGTTTCATTAGTGCACAAAAGTTGATGCAAAACTGGCCGAACTGGTGCCATTAACGCACAAGTTCGCTAAACGAAGTTGCTTCGGAATTTTTCGCAACGAACGCATCCGATCCACTCCATTGGACCCAAAACTCATGTTTTGGGGCGTTTCGGACGGTTTCGTTACTGCACGAAAGTCGATGCAAGACTCGTCGAACTGGTGCCATTAACGCACAAGTTCGCTAAACGAAGTTGCGTCGTAACTTTTTGCAATGAACGCACCCGTTCCACTCCATTGGACCCAAAACTGATGTTTTGGGGCGTTCCCGACCGTTTCATTACTGCACCAAAGTTGATGCAAAATTTGACGAACTGGTGCCATTAACGCACAAGTTCGCTAAACGAAGTTGCGTCGGAATTTTTCGCAACGAACGCACCCGATCCACTCCATTGGACCCAAAACTCATGTTTTGGGGCGTTTCGGACGGTTTCGTTACTGCACGAAAGTCGATGCAAGACTCGCCGAACTGGTGCCATTAACGCACAAGTTCGCTAAACGAAGTTACGTCGGAACTTTTGGCAATGAACGCACCGTTCCACTCCATTGGACCCAAAAACTGATGTCTTGGGGCGTTCCCGACCGTTTCATTACTGCACCAAAGTTGATGCAAAACTTGACGAACTGGTGCCATTAACGCACAAGTTCGCTAAACGAAGTTGCATCGGAATTTTCGCAACGAACGCACCCGATCCACTCCATTGGACCCAAAACTCATGTTTTGGGGCGTTTCGAACCATTTCGTTACTGCACGAAAGTCGATGCAAAACTGGCCGAACTGGTGCCATTAACGCACAAGTTCGCTAAACAAAGTTGCGTCAGAATTTTTCGCAACGAACGCACTCGATCCACTCCATTGGACCCAAAACTGATGTCTTTGGGGTGTTTCGAACCATTTTGTTACGGCCCGAAGTCGATGCAAAACTCGCCGAACTGGTGCCATTAACGCACAAGTTCGCTAAACGAAGTTGTGTCGGAACTTTTCGCAACGAACGCACCCGTTCCACTCCATTAGACCCAAAACTGATGTCTTGGGGCGTTTCGGACTGTTTCATTACTGCATCAAAGTTGATGCAAAACTGGCCGAACTGGTGCCATTAACGCACAAGTTCGCTAACAAAGTTGCGTCGGAATTTTTCGCATATGAACGCATCCGATCCACTTCATTGGACCCAAAACTCATGTTTTGGGGCGTTTCGGA
>CM064067.1:19411519-19517248 GCA_032594955.1 Panicum miliaceum
TTTGGGGCGTTTCAGACCGTAGTTACTGCACGAAAGTCGATGCAAAACTGGCCGAACTGATGCCATTAATGATCGAGTTCGCTAAATGAAGTTGCGTCATAATTTTTTCGCAATGAACGCACCCGTTCCACTCCATTGGACCCAAAACACATGTCTTGGGGCGTTTCAGGCTGTTTCTTTACTGCACAAAAGTCGATGCAAAACAAGCATGAACTGGTGCCATTAACGCACAAGTTCGCTAAACGAAGTTGCGTCGGAATTTTTCGCAACCAACGCATCCGATCCACTCCATTGGACCCAAAACTCATATTTTGGGGCGTTTCGTACCGTTTCGTTACTGCACGAAACTCGATGCAAAACTGGCCGAACTGGTGCCATTAACGCACAAGATCGCTAAATGAAGTTGCGTCAAAACTTTTCGCAACGAACGCACTTGATCCACTCCATTGGACGCCAAACTCATGTTTTGGGGTGTTTCGGACCGTTTTGGTACGGCACGAAAGTCGATGCAAAACTGGCCGAACCGGTGCCATTAACGCACAAGTTTGCTAAACGAAGTTGCGTCGGAATATTTCGCAACGAACGCATCCGATCCACTCCATTCGACCAAAACTCATGTTTTGGGGCGTTTCGGACCGTTTCGTTACTGCACGAAAGTCGATGCAAGACTCGCCGAACAGGTGCCATTAATGCACAAGTTCATTAAACGAAGTTGCGTTGGAACTTTTCGCAACGAACGCACCCGTTCCACTCCATTGGACCCAAAACTAATGTCTTGGGGCGTTTCAGACCGTTTCATTACTGCACCAAAGTTGATGCAAAAACTGGCCGAACTGGTGCCATTAATGCACAAGTTTGCTAAACGAATTCGCGTCGGAATTTTTCACAACGAATACACCCAATCCACTTCATTGGACCCAAAACTCATGTTTTGGGGCATTTCGTACTGTTTCGTTACTGCACGAAACTCGATGCAAAACTGGCCCGAACTGGTTCCATTAACGCACAGGATCGCTAAACGAAGTTGCGTCGGAACTTTTCGCAACGAACGCACTTGATCCACTCCATTGGACGCCAAAGTCATGTTTTGGGGTGTTTCGGACCATTTTGTTACGGCACGAAAGTCGATGCAAAAACTGGCCGAAACCGGTGCCTTTAACGCACAAGTTTGCTAAACGAATTTGCGTCGGAATTTTTCATAACGAATGCACCCAATCCACTCCATTGGACCCAAAACTCATGTTTTGGGGCATTTCGTACCGTTTTGTTACTGCACGAAACTCGATGCAAAACTGGCCAAACTGGTGCCATTAACGCACAAGATCGCTAAACGAAGTTTGCGTCGGAACTTTTCGCAACGAACGCACTTGATCCACTCCATTGGACGCCAAACTCATGTTTTGGGGTGTTTCGGACCGTTTTGTTACGGCACGAAAGTCGATGCAAAACTGGCCGAACCGGTGCCATTAACGCACAAGTTCGCTAAACGAAGTTGCGTCGGAATTTTTCGCAACGAACGCACCGGATCCACACCATTGGACCCAAAACTAATGTTTTGGTGCGTTTCAGACCGTAGTTACTGCACGAAAGTCGATGCAAAACTGGCCGAACTGATGCCATTAATGATCAAGTTCGCTAAATGAAGTTGCGTCAGAATTTTTCGCAACGAACGCACCCGTTCCACTCCATTGGACCCAAAACACATGTCTTGGGGCGTTTCAGACTATTTCATTACTGCACAAAAGTCGATGCAAAACAGGCCGAACTGGTGCCATTAACGCACAAGTTCGCTAAACGAAGTTGCATCGGAATTTTTCGCAACCAACGCATCCGATCCACTCCATTGGACCCAAAACTCATATTTTGGGGCGTTTCGTACCGTTTTGTTACTGCACGAAACTCGATGCAAAACTGGCCGAACTGGTGCCATTAACGCACAAGATCGCTAAATGAAGTTGCGTCGGAACTTTTCGCAACGAACGCACTTGATCCACTCCATTGGACGCCAAACTCATGTTTTGGGGTGTTTCGGACCGTTTTGGTACGGCACGAAAGTCGATGCAAAACTGGCCGAACCGGTGCCATTAACGCACAAGTTCGCTAAACGAAGTTGCGTCGGAATATTTCGCAACGAACGCATCCGATCCACTCCATTCGACCCAAAACTCATGTTTTGGGGCGTTTCGGACCGTTTCGTTACTGCACGAAAGTCGATGCAAGACTCGCCGAACTGGTGCCATTAACGCACAAGTTCGCTAAACGAAGTTGCGTTGGAACTTTTCGCAACGAACGCACCCGTTCCACTCCATTGGACCCAAAACTGATGTCTTGGGGCGTTTCAGACCGTTTCCTTACTGCACCAAAGTTGATGCAAAACTGGCCGAACTGGTGCCATTAACGCACAAGTTTGCTAAACGAATTCGCGTTGGAATTTTTCACAACGAATGCACCCAATCCACTTCATTGGACCCAAACTCATGTTTTGGGGCATTTCGTACTGTTTCGTTACTGCACGAAACTCGATGCAAAACTGGCCGAACTGGTTCCATTAACGCACAAGATCGCTAAACGAAGTTGCGTCAGAACTTTTCGCAACGAACGCACTTGATCCACTCCATTGGACGCCAAACTCATGTTTTGGGGTGTTTCGGACCATTTTGTTACGGCACGAAAGTCGATGCAAAACCGGCCGAACCGGGTGCCATTAACGCACAAGTTTGCTAAACGAATTTGCGTCGGAATTTTTCATAACGAATGCACCCAATCCACTCCATTGGACCCAAAACTCATGTTTCGGGGCATTTCGTACCGTTTTGTTACTGCACGAAACTCGATGCAAAACTGGCCGAACTGGTGCCATTAACGCACAAGATCGCTAAACGAAGTTGCGTCGGAACTTTTCGCAACGAACGCACTTGATCCACTCCATTGGACGCCAAACTCATGTTTTGGGGTGTTTCGGACCGTTTTGGTACGGCACGAAAGTCGATGCAAAACTGGCCGAACCAGTGCCATTAACGCACAAGTTCGCTAAACGATGTTGCGTCGGAATATTTCGCAACGAACGCATTCGATCCACTCCATTCGACCCAAAACTCATGTTTTGGGGCGTTTCGGACCGTTTCGTTACGGCACGAAAGTCGATGCAAAACTGGCCGAACTGGTGCCATTAACGCACAAGTTCGCTAAACGAAGTTGCGTCGGAATTTTTCGCAACGAACGGATCCGATCCACTCCATTGGACCCAAAACTCATGTTTTGGGGCGTTTCGGACCGTTTCGTTACTGCACGAAACTCGATGCAAAACTGGCCGAACCGGTGCCATTAACGCACAAGTTCGCTAAACGAAGTTGCGTCGGAATTTTTCGCAACGAACGCACCGGATCCACACCATTGGACCCAAAACTCATGTTTTGGGGCGTTTCAGACCGTAGTTACTGCACGAAAGTCGATGCAAAACTGGCCGAACTGATGCCATTAATGATCAAGTTCACTAAATGAAGTTGCGTCAGAATTTTTCGCAACGAACGCACCCGTTCCACTCCATTGGACCCAAAACTCATGTCTTGGGGCGTTTCAGACTGTTTCATTACTGCACAAAAGTCGATGCAAAACAGGCCGAACTGGTGCCATTAACGCACAAGTTCGCTAAACGAAATTGCGTCGGAATTTTTCGCAACCAACGCATCCGATCCACTCCATTGGACCCAAAACTCATATTTTGGGGCGTTTCGTACCGTTTTGTTACTGCACGAAACTCGATGCAAAACTGGCCGAACTGGTGCCATTAACGCACAAGATCGCTAAATGAAGTTGCGTCGGAACTTTTCGCAACGAACGCACTTGATCCACTCCATTGGACGCCAAACTCATGTTTTGGGGTGTTTCGGACCGTTTTGGTACGGCACGAAAGTCGATGCAAAACTGGCCGAACCGGTGCCATTAACGCACAAGTTCGCTAAACGAAGTTGCGTCGGAATATTTCGCAACGAACGCATCCGATCCACTCCATTCGACCCAAAACTCATGTTTTGGGGCGTTTCGGACCGTTTCGTTACTGCACGAAAGTCGATGCAAGACTCGCCGAACTGGTGCCATTAACGCACAAGTTCGCTAAACGAAGTTGCGTTGGAACTTTTCGCAACGAACGCACCCGTTCCACTCCATTGGACCCAAAACTGATGTCTTGGGGCGTTTCAGACCGTTTCCTTACTGCACCAAAGTTGATGCAAAACTGGCCGAACTGGTGCCATCAACGCACAAGTTCGCTAAACGAAGTTGCGTCGGAATTTTTCGCAACGAACGCATCCGATCCACTCCATTGGACCCAAAACTCATGTTTTGGGGCGTTTCGGACTGTTTCGTTACTGCACGAAAGTCGATGCAAGACTCGCCGAACTGGTGCCATTAACGCACAAGTTCGCTAAACGAAGTTGCGTTGGAACTTTTCGCAACGAACGCACCCGTTCCACTCCATTGGACCCAAAACTGATGTCTTGGGGCGTTTCAGACCGTTTCATTACTGCACCAAAGTTGATGCAAAACTGGCCGAACTGGTGCCATTAACGCACAAGTTTGCTAAACGAATTCGCGTCGGAATTTTTCACAACGAATGCACCCAATCCACTTCATTGGACCCAAAACTCATGTTTTGGGGCATTTCGTACTGTTTCGTTACTGCACGAAACTCGATGCAAAACTGGCCGAACTGGTTCCATTAACGCACAAGATCGCTAAACGAAGTTGCGTCGGAACTTTTCGCAACGATCGCACTTGATCCACTCCATTGGACGCCAAACTCATGTTTTGGGGTGTTTCGGACCATTTTGTTATGGCACGAAAGTCGATGCAAAACTGGCCGAACCGGTGCCATTAACGCACAAGTTTGCTAAACGAATTTGCGTTGGAATTTTTCATAACGAATGCACCCAATCCACTCCATTGGACCCAAAACTCATGTTTTGGGGCATTTCGTACCGTTTTGTTACTGCACGAAACTCGATGCAAAACTAGCCGAACTGGTGCCATTAACGCACAAGATCGCTAAACGAAGTTGCGTCGGAACTTTTCGCAACGAACGCACTTGATCCACTCCATTGGACGCCAAACTCATGTTTTGGGGGTGTTTCGGACCGTTTTGCTACGGCACGAAAGTCGATGCAAAACTGGCCGAACCGGTGCCATTAACGCACAAGTTCGCTAAACGAAGTTGCGTCGGAATTTTTCGCAACGAACGCACCGGATCCACACCATTGGACCCAAAACTCATGTTTTGGAGCGTTTCAGACCGTAGTTACTGCACGAAAGTCGATGCAAAACTAGCCGAACTGATGCCATTAATGATCAAGTTCGCTAAATGAAGTTGCGTCGGAATTTTTCGCAACGAACGCACCGGATCCACACCATTGGACCCAAAACTCATGTTTTGGGGCGTTTCAGACCGAAGTTACTGCATGAAAGTCGATGCAAAACTGGCCGAACTGGTGCCATTAATGCACAAGATCGCTAAATGAAGTTGCGTCGGAACTTTTCGCAACGAACGCACTTGATCCACTCCATTGGACGCCAAACTCATGTTTTGGGGTGTTTCGGACCGTTTTGGTACGGCACGAAAGTCGATGCAAAACTGGCCGAACCGGTGCCATTAACGCACAAGTTCGCTAAACGAAGTTGCGTCGGAATATTTCGCAACGAACGCACCGGATCCACACCATTGGACCCAAAACTCATGTTTTGGAGCGTTTCAGACCGTAGTTACTGCACGAAAGTCGATGCAAAACTAGCCGAACTGATGCCATTAATGATCAAGTTCGCTAAATGAAGTTGCGTCAGAATTTTTCGCAACGAACGCACCCGTTCCACTCCATTGGACCCAAAACTCATGTCTTGGGGCGTTTCAGACTGTTTCATTACTGCACAAAAGTCGATGCAAAACAGGCCGAACTGGTGCCATTCACGCACAAGTTCGGTAAACGAAGTTGCGTCGGAATTTTTCGCAACCAACGCATCCGATCCACTCCATTGGACCCAAAACTCATATTTTGGGGCGTTTCGTACCGTTTTGTTACTGCACGAAACTCGATGCAAAACTGGCCGAACTGGTGCCATTAACGCACAAGATCGCTAAATGAAGTTGCGTCGGAACTTTTCGCAACGAACGCACTTGATCCACTCCATTGGACGCCAAACTCATGTTTTGGGGTGTTTCGGACCGTTTTGGTACGGCACGAAAGTCGATGCAAAACTGGCCGAACCGGTGCCATTAACGCACAAGTTCGCTAAACGAAGTTGCGTCGGAATATTTCGCAACGAACGCATCCGATCCACTCCATTCGACCCAAAACTCATGTTTTGGGGCGTTTCGGACCGTTTCGTTACTGCGCGAAAGTCGATGCAACTCGCCGAACTGGTGCCATTAACGCACAAGTTCGCTAAACGAAGTTGCGTTGGAACTTTTCGCAACGAACGCACCCGTTCCACTCCATTGGACCCAAAACTGATGTCTTGGGGCGTTTCAGACCGTTTCCTTACTGCACCAAAGTTGATGCAAAACTGGCCGAACTGGTGCCATTAACGCACAAGTTTGCTAAACGAATTCGCGTCGGAATTTTTCACAACGAATGCACCCAATCCACTTCATTGGACCCAAAACTCATGTTTTGGGGCATTTCGTACTGTTTCGTTACTGCACGAAACTCGATGCAAAACTGGCCGAACTGGTTCCATTAACGCACAAGATCGCTAAACGAAGTTGCGTCGGAACTTTTCGCAACGAACGCACTTGATCCACTCCATTGGACGCCAAACTCATGTTTTGGGGTGTTTCGGACCATTTTGTTATGGCACGAAAGTCGATGCAAAACTGGCCGAACCGGTGCCATTAACGCACAAGTTTGCTAAACGAATTTGCGTTGGAATTTTTCATAACGAATGCACCCGATCCACTCCATTGGACCCAAAACTCATATTTTGGTGCGTTTCGTACCGTTTCGTTACTGCATGAAACTCGATGCAAAACTGGCCGAACTGGTGCCATTAATGCACAAGATCGCTAAATGAAGTTGCGTCGGAACTTTTCGCAACGAACGCACTTGATCCACTCCATTGGACGCCAAACTCATGTTTTGGGGTGTTTCGGACCGTTTTGGTAAGGCACGAAAGTCGATGCAAAACTGGCCGAACCGGTGCCATTAACGCACAAGTTCGCTAAACGAATTTGCGTCGGAATTTTTCGCAACGAACGCACCGGATCCACAACATTGGACCCAAAACTCATGTTTTGGGGCGTTTCAGACCGGAGTTACTGCACGAAAGTCGATGCAAAACTGGCCGAACTGATGCCATTAATGATCAAGTTCGCTAAATGAAGTTGCGTCAGAATTTTTCGCAACGAACGCACCCGTGCCACTCCATTGGACCCAAAACTCAAGTCTTGGGGCGTTTCAGACTGTTTCATTACTGCACAAAAGTCGATGCAAAACAGGCCGAACTGGTGCCATTAACGCACAAGTTCGCTAAACGAAGTTGCGTCGGAATTTTTCGCAACCAACGCATCCGATCCACTCCATTGGACCCAAAACTCATATTTTGGGGCGTTTCGTACCGTTTTGTTACTGCACGAAACTCGATGCAAAACTGGCCGAACTGGTGCCATTAACGCACAAGATCGCTAAATGAAGTTGCGTCGGAACTTTTCGCAACGAACGCACTTGATCCACTCCATTGGACGCCAAACTCATGTTTTGGGGTGTTTCAGACCGTTTTGGTACGGCACGAAAGTCGATGCAAAACTGGCCGAACCGGTGCCATTAACGCAAAAGTTCGCTAAACGAATTTGCGTCGGAATTTTTCATAACGAATGCACCCAATCCACTCCATTCGACCCAAAACTCATGTTTTGGGGCATTTCGTACCGTTTTGTTACTACACGAAACTCGATGCAAAACTGGCCGAACCGGTGCCATTAACGCACAAGTTCGCTAAACGAAGTTGCGTCGGAATATTTCGCAACCAACGCATCCGATCCACTCCATTCGACCCAAAACTCATGTTTTGGGGCGTTTCGGACCGTTTCGTTACTGCACGAAAGTCGATGCAACTCGCCGAACTGGTGCCATTAACGCACAAGTTCGCTAAACGAAGTTGCGTTGGAACTTTTCGCAACGAACGCACCCGTTCCACTCCATTGGACCCAAAACTGATGTCTTGGGGCGTTTCAGACCGTTTCCTTACTGCACCAAAGTTGATGCAAAACTGGCCGAACTGGTGCCATTAACGCACAAGTTTGCTAAACGAATTCGCGTTGGAATTTTTCACAACGAATGCACCCAATCCACTTCATTGGACCCAAACTCATGTTTTGGGGCATTTCGTACTGTTTCGTTACTGCACGAAACTCGATGCAAAACTGGCCGAACTGGTTCCATTAACGCACAAGATCGCTAAACGAAGTTGCGTCAGAACTTTTCGCAACGAACGCACTTGATCCACTCCATTGGACGCCAAACTCATGTTTTGGGGTGTTTCGGACCATTTTGTTACGGCACGAAAGTCGATGCAAAACCGGCCGAACCGGTGCCATTAACGCACAAGTTTGCTAAACGAATTTGCGTCGGAATTTTTCATAACGAATGCACCCAATCCACTCCATTGGACCCAAAACTCATGTTTCGGGGCATTTCGTACCGTTTTGTTACTGCACGAAACTCGATGCAAAACTGGCCGAACTGGTGCCATTAACGCACAAGATCGCTAAACGAAGTTGCGTCGGAACTTTTCGCAACGAACGCACTTGATCCACTCCATTGGACGCCAAACTCATGTTTTGGGGTGTTTCGGACCGTTTTGGTACGGCACGAAAGTCGATGCAAAACTGGCCGAACCAGTGCCATTAACGCACAAGTTCGCTAAACGATGTTGCGTCGGAATATTTCGCAACGAACGCATTCGATCCACTCCATTCGACCCAAAACTCATGTTTTGGGGCGTTTCGGACCGTTTCGTTACGGCACGAAAGTCGATGCAAAACTGGCCGAACTGGTGCCATTAACGCACAAGTTCGCTAAACGAAGTTGCGTCGGAATTTTTCGCAACGAACGGATCCGATCCACTCCATTGGACCCAAAACTCATGTTTTGGGGCGTTTCGGACCGTTTCGTTACTGCACGAAACTCGATGCAAAACTGGCCGAACCGGTGCCATTAACGCACAAGTTCGCTAAACGAAGTTGCGTCGGAATTTTTCGCAACGAACGCACCGGATCCACACCATTGGACCCAAAACTCATGTTTTGGGGCGTTTCAGACCGTAGTTACTGCACGAAAGTCGATGCAAAACTGGCCGAACTGATGCCATTAATGATCAAGTTCACTAAATGAAGTTGCGTCAGAATTTTTCGCAACGAACGCACCCGTTCCACTCCATTGGACCCAAAACTCATGTCTTGGGGCGTTTCAGACTGTTTCATTACTGCACAAAAGTCGATGCAAAACAGGCCGAACTGGTGCCATTAACGCACAAGTTCGCTAAACGAAATTGCGTCGGAATTTTTCGCAACCAACGCATCCGATCCACTCCATTGGACCCAAAACTCATATTTTGGGGCGTTTCGTACCGTTTTGTTACTGCACGAAACTCGATGCAAAACTGGCCGAACTGGTGCCATTAACGCACAAGATCGCTAAATGAAGTTGCGTCGGAACTTTTCGCAACGAACGCACTTGATCCACTCCATTGGACGCCAAACTCATGTTTTGGGGTGTTTCGGACCGTTTTGGTACGGCACGAAAGTCGATGCAAAACTGGCCGAACCGGTGCCATTAACGCACAAGTTCGCTAAACGAAGTTGCGTCGGAATATTTCGCAACGAACGCATCCGATCCACTCCATTCGACCCAAAACTCATGTTTTGGGGCGTTTCGGACCGTTTCGTTACTGCACGAAAGTCGATGCAAGACTCGCCGAACTGGTGCCATTAACGCACAAGTTCGCTAAACGAAGTTGCGTTGGAACTTTTCGCAACGAACGCACCCGTTCCACTCCATTGGACCCAAAACTGATGTCTTGGGGCGTTTCAGACCGTTTCCTTACTGCACCAAAGTTGATGCAAAACTGGCCGAACTGGTGCCATCAACGCACAAGTTCGCTAAACGAAGTTGCGTCGGAATTTTTCGCAACGAACGCATCCGATCCACTCCATTGGACCCAAAACTCATGTTTTGGGGCGTTTCGGACTGTTTCGTTACTGCACGAAAGTCGATGCAAGACTCGCCGAACTGGTGCCATTAACGCACAAGTTCGCTAAACGAAGTTGCGTTGGAACTTTTCGCAACGAACGCACCCGTTCCACTCCATTGGACCCAAAACTGATGTCTTGGGGCGTTTCAGACCGTTTCATTACTGCACCAAAGTTGATGCAAAACTGGCCGAACTGGTGCCATTAACGCACAAGTTTGCTAAACGAATTCGCGTCGGAATTTTTCACAACGAATGCACCCAATCCACTTCATTGGACCCAAAACTCATGTTTTGGGGCATTTCGTACTGTTTCGTTACTGCACGAAACTCGATGCAAAACTGGCCGAACTGGTTCCATTAACGCACAAGATCGCTAAACGAAGTTGCGTCGGAACTTTTCGCAACGATCGCACTTGATCCACTCCATTGGACGCCAAACTCATGTTTTGGGGTGTTTCGGACCATTTTGTTATGGCACGAAAGTCGATGCAAAACTGGCCGAACCGGTGCCATTAACGCACAAGTTTGCTAAACGAATTTGCGTTGGAATTTTTCATAACGAATGCACCCAATCCACTCCATTGGACCCAAAACTCATGTTTTGGGGCATTTCGTACCGTTTTGTTACTGCACGAAACTCGATGCAAAACTAGCCGAACTGGTGCCATTAACGCACAAGATCGCTAAACGAAGTTGCGTCGGAACTTTTCGCAACGAACGCACTTGATCCACTCCATTGGACGCCAAACTCATGTTTTGGGGGTGTTTCGGACCGTTTTGCTACGGCACGAAAGTCGATGCAAAACTGGCCGAACCGGTGCCATTAACGCACAAGTTCGCTAAACGAAGTTGCGTCGGAATTTTTCGCAACGAACGCACCGGATCCACACCATTGGACCCAAAACTCATGTTTTGGAGCGTTTCAGACCGTAGTTACTGCACGAAAGTCGATGCAAAACTAGCCGAACTGATGCCATTAATGATCAAGTTCGCTAAATGAAGTTGCGTCGGAATTTTTCGCAACGAACGCACCGGATCCACACCATTGGACCCAAAACTCATGTTTTGGGGCGTTTCAGACCGAAGTTACTGCATGAAAGTCGATGCAAAACTGGCCGAACTGGTGACATTAATGCACAAGATCGCTAAATGAAGTTGCGTCGGAACTTTTCGCAACGAACGCACTTGATCCACTCCATTGGACGCCAAACTCATGTTTTGGGGTGTTTCGGACCGTTTTGGTACGGCACGAAAGTCGATGCAAAACTGGCCGAACCGGTGCCATTAACGCACAAGTTCGCTAAACGAAGTTGCGTCGGAATATTTCGCAACGAACGCACCGGATCCACACCATTGGACCCAAAACTCATGTTTTGGAGCGTTTCAGACCGTAGTTACTGCACGAAAGTCGATGCAAAACTAGCCGAACTGATGCCATTAATGATCAAGTTCGCTAAATGAAGTTGCGTCAGAATTTTTCGCAACGAACGCACCCGTTCCACTCCATTGGACCCAAAACTCATGTCTTGGGGCGTTTCAGACTGTTTCATTACTGCACAAAAGTCGATGCAAAACAGGCCGAACTGGTGCCATTCACGCACAAGTTCGGTAAACGAAGTTGCGTCGGAATTTTTCGCAACCAACGCATCCGATCCACTCCATTGGACCCAAAACTCATATTTTGGGGCGTTTCGTACCGTTTTGTTACTGCACGAAACTCGATGCAAAACTGGCCGAACTGGTGCCATTAACGCACAAGATCGCTAAATGAAGTTGCGTCGGAACTTTTCGCAACGAACGCACTTGATCCACTCCATTGGACGCCAAACTCATGTTTTGGGGTGTTTCGGACCGTTTTGGTACGGCACGAAAGTCGATGCAAAACTGGCCGAACCGGTGCCATTAACGCACAAGTTCGCTAAACGAAGTTGCGTCGGAATATTTCGCAACGAACGCATCCGATCCACTCCATTCGACCCAAAACTCATGTTTTGGGGCGTTTCGGACCGTTTCGTTACTGCGCGAAAGTCGATGCAACTCGCCGAACTGGTGCCATTAACGCACAAGTTCGCTAAACGAAGTTGCGTTGGAACTTTTCGCAACGAACGCACCCGTTCCACTCCATTGGACCCAAAACTGATGTCTTGGGGCGTTTCAGACCGTTTCCTTACTGCACCAAAGTTGATGCAAAACTGGCCGAACTGGTGCCATTAACGCACAAGTTTGCTAAACGAATTCGCGTCGGAATTTTTCACAACGAATGCACCCAATCCACTTCATTGGACCCAAAACTCATGTTTTGGGGCATTTCGTACTGTTTCGTTACTGCACGAAACTCGATGCAAAACTGGCCGAACTGGTTCCATTAACGCACAAGATCGCTAAACGAAGTTGCGTCGGAACTTTTCGCAACGAACGCACTTGATCCACTCCATTGGACGCCAAACTCATGTTTTGGGGTGTTTCGGACCATTTTGTTATGGCACGAAAGTCGATGCAAAACTGGCCGAACCGGTGCCATTAACGCACAAGTTTGCTAAACGAATTTGCGTTGGAATTTTTCATAACGAATGCACCCGATCCACTCCATTGGACCCAAAACTCATATTTTGGTGCGTTTCGTACCGTTTCGTTACTGCATGAAACTCGATGCAAAACTGGCCGAACTGGTGCCATTAATGCACAAGATCGCTAAATGAAGTTGCGTCGGAACTTTTCGCAACGAACGCACTTGATCCACTCCATTGGACGCCAAACTCATGTTTTGGGGTGTTTCGGACCGTTTTGGTAAGGCACGAAAGTCGATGCAAAACTGGCCGAACCGGTGCCATTAACGCACAAGTTCGCTAAACGAATTTGCGTCGGAATTTTTCGCAACGAACGCACCGGATCCACAACATTGGACCCAAAACTCATGTTTTGGGGCGTTTCAGACCGTAGTTACTGCACGAAAGTCGATGCAAAACTGGCCGAACTGATGCCATTAATGATCAAGTTCGCTAAATGAAGTTGCGTCAGAATTTTTCGCAACGAACGCACCCGTGCCACTCCATTGGACCCAAAACTCAAGTCTTGGGGCGTTTCAGACTGTTTCATTACTGCACAAAAGTCGATGCAAAACAGGCCGAACTGGTGCCATTAACGCACAAGTTCGCTAAACGAAGTTGCGTCGGAATTTTTCGCAACCAACGCATCCGATCCACTCCATTGGACCCAAAACTCATATTTTGGGGCGTTTCGTACCGTTTTGTTACTGCACGAAACTCGATGCAAAACTGGCCGAACTGGTGCCATTAACGCACAAGATCGCTAAATGAAGTTGCGTCGGAACTTTTCGCAACGAACGCACTTGATCCACTCCATTGGACGCCAAACTCATGTTTTGGGGTGTTTCAGACCGTTTTGGTACGGCACGAAAGTCGATGCAAAACTGGCCGAACCGGTGCCATTAACGCAAAAGTTCGCTAAACGAATTTGCGTCGGAATTTTTCATAACGAATGCACCCAATCCACTCCATTCGACCCAAAACTCATGTTTTGGGGCATTTCGTACCGTTTTGTTACTACACGAAACTCGATGCAAAACTGGCCGAACTGGTGCCATTAACACACAAGTTTGCTAAACGAAGTTGCGTCGGAATTTTTCGCAACGAACGCACCTGATCCACTCCAATGCACCCAAAACTCTTGTCTTGGGGCGTTTCAGACCGTTTCATTACTGCACAAAAGTTGATGCAAAACTGGCCGAACTGGTGCCACTAACGCACAAGTTCGCTAAACGAAGTTGCGTCGGAATATTTCGCAACCAACGCATCCGATCCACTCCATTCGACCCAAAACTCATGTTTTGGGGCGTTTCGGACCGTTTCGTTACTGCACGAAAGTCGATGCAAGACTCGCCGAACAGGTGCCATTAACGCACAAGTTCGCTAAACGAAGTTGCGTCGGAATATTTCGCAACGAACGCACCGGATCCACACCATTGGACCCAAAACTCATGTTTTGGAGCGTTTCAGACCGTAGTTACTGCACGAAAGTCGATGCAAAACTAGCCGAACTGATGCCATTAATGATCAAGTTCGCTAAATGAAGTTGCGTCAGAATTTTTCGCAACGAACGCACCCGTTCCACTCCATTGGACCCAAAACTCATGTCTTGGGGCGTTTCAAACTGTTTCATTACTGCACAAAAGTCGATGCAAAACAGGCCGAACTGGTGCCATTAACGCACAAGTTCGGTAAACGAAGTTGCGTCGGAATTTTTCGCAACCAACGCATCCGATCCACTCCATTGGACCCAAAACTCATATTTTGGGGCGTTTCGTACCGTTTTGTTACTGCACGAAACTCGATGCAAAACTGGCCGAACTGGTGCCATTAACGCACAAGATCGCTAAATGAAGTTGCGTCGGAACTTTTCGCAACGAACGCACTTGATCCACTCCATTGGACGCCAAACTCAAGTTTTGGAGTGTTTCGGACCGTTTTGGTACGGCACGAAAGTCGATGCAAAACTGGCCGAACCGGTGCCATTAACGCACAAGTTCGCTAAACGAAGTTGCGTCGGAATATTTCGCAACCAACGCATCCGATCCACTCCATTCGACCCAAAACTCATGTTTTGGGGCGTTTCGGACCGTTTCGTTACTGCACGAAAGTCGATGCAACTCGCCGAACTGGTGCCATTAACGCACAAGTTCGCTAAACGAAGTTGCGTTGGAACTTTTCGCAACGAACGCACCCGTTCCACTCCATTGGACCCAAAACTGATGTCTTGGGGCGTTTCAGACCGTTTCCTTACTGCACCAAAGTTGATGCAAAACTGGCCGAACTGGTGCCATTAACGCACAAGTTTGCTAAACGAATTCGCATCGGAATTTTTCACAACGAATGCACCCAATCCACTTCATTGGACCCAAAACTCATGTTTTGGGGCATTTCGTACTGTTTCGTTACTGCACGAAACTCGATGCAAAACTGGCCGAACTGGTTCCATTAACGCACAAGATCGCTAAACGAAGTTGCGTCGGAACTTTTCGCAACGAACGCACTTGATCCACTCCATTGGACGCCAAACTCATGTTTTGGGGTGTTTCGGACCATTTTGTTATGGCACGAAAGTCGATGCAAAACTGGCCGAACCGGTGCCATTAACGCACAAGTTTGCTAAACGAATTTGCGTTGGAATTTTTCATAACGAATGCACCCGATCCACTCCGTTGGACCCAAAACTCATGTTTTGGGGCATTTCGTACCGTTTTGTTACTGCACGAAACTCGATGCAAAACTGGCCGAACTGGTGCCATTAACGCACAAGATCGCTAAACGAAGTTGCGTCGGAACTTTTCGCAACGAACGCACTTGATCCACTCCATTGGACGCCAAACTCATGTTTTGGGGTGTTTCGGACCGTTTTGCTACGGCACGAAAGTCGATGCAAAACTGGCCGAAACGGTGCCATTAACGCACAAGTTCGCTAAACGAAGTTGCGTCGGAATTTTTCGCAACGAACGCACCGGATCCACACCATTGGACCCAAAACTCATGTTTTGGGGCGTTTCAGACCGAAGTTACTGCACGAAAGTCGATGCAAAACTGGCCGAACTGATGCCATTAATGCACAAGATCGCTAAATGAAGTTGCGTCGGAACTTTTCGCAACGAACGCACTTGATCCACTCCATTGGACGCCAAACTCATGTTTTGGGGTGTTTCGGACCGTTTTGGTACGGCACGAAAGTCGATGCAAAACTGGCCGAACCAGTGCCATTAACGCACAAGTTCGCTAAACGAAGTTGCGTCGGAATATTTCGCAACGAACGCACCGGATCCACACCATTGGACCCAAAACTCATGTTTTGGGGCGTTTCAGACCGTAATTACTGCACGAAAGTCGATGCAAAACTAGCCGAACTGATGCCATTAATGATCAAGTTCGCTAAATGAAGTTGCGTCAGAATTTTTCGCAACGAACGCACCCGTTCCACTCCATTGGACCCAAAACTCATGTCTTGGGGCATTTCAGACTGTTTCATTACTGCACAAAAGTCGATGCAAAACAGGCCGAACTGGTGCCATTAACGCACAAGTTCGCTAAACGAAGTTGCATCGGAATTTTTCGCAACCAACGCATCCGATCCACTCCATTGGACCCAAAACTCATATTTTGGGGCGTTTCGTACCGTTTTGTTACTGCACGAAACTCGATGCAAAACTGGCCGAACTGGTGCCATTAACGCACAAGATCGCTAAATGAAGTTGCGTCGGAACTTTTCGCAACGAACGCACTTGATCCACTCCATTGGACGCCAAACTCATGTTTTGGGGTGTTTCGGACCTTTTTGTTACGGCACGAAAGTCGATGCAAAACTGGCCGAACCGGTGCCATTAACGCAAAAGTTCGCTAAATGAAGTTGCGTCGGAATTTTTCGCAACGAACGCACCGGATCCACACCATTGGACCCAAAACTCATGTTTTGGGGCGTTTCAGACCGTAGTTACTGCACGAAAGTCGATGCAAAACTGGCCGAACTGATGCCATTAATGATCAAGTTCACTAAATGAAGTTGCGTCAGAATTTTTCGCAACGAACGCACCCGTTCCACTCCATTGGACCCAAAACTCATGTCTTGGGGCGTTTCAGACTGTTTCATTACTGCACAAAAGTCGATGCAAAACAGGCCGAACTGGTGCCATTAACGCACAAGTTCGCTAAACGAAATTGCGTCGGAATTTTTCGCAACCAACGCATCCGATCCACTCCATTGGACCCAAAACTCATATTTTGGGGCGTTTCGTACCGTTTTGTTACTGCACGAAACTCGATGCAAAACTGGCCGAACTGGTGCCATTAACGCACAAGATCGCTAAATGAAGTTGCGTCGGAACTTTTCGCAACGAACGCACTTGATCCACTCCATTGGACGCCAAACTCATGTTTTGGGGTGTTTCGGACCGTTTTGGTACGGCACGAAAGTCGATGCAAAACTGGCCGAACCGGTGCCATTAACGCACAAGTTCGCTAAACGAAGTTGCGTCGGAATATTTCGCAACGAACGCATCCGATCCACTTGTGACAACCCTGGTAATTACATTTCCAAAATCAATGTCATTAGCCTAACTCTATGATTAAACCAACTAATGAAAGGGTGGAAAGAATTAAAACGAGTTCAGTTGGAATTCAAATTTAATTTGAGCACATTTGGTTACTTTTGAACTTTTAAAATTTAACTTTCAAAACCATAAGCCAAATGAGATTTTGCCTGAAACCAAAGTTGTAGAACTTTTTATTTTGAACAACTTTCGTGTTCAAAAGGTTTTGAAATTCAAATCAGAAAGAGGAGAAAACGCCCTGTTTGCACCCAGCCCCCTGAAACCTTTCGAATTCTTGCATCCAGGTCCCTCACCTCCCCCTCCTCTGCTGCACCGCGCGCTCGCCCGACAGCCGCACGCCACGTCGCCGGCGATTCCTGCCCCCACGCCGCGCCAAGCCAATGGCCGTCGCTCCCTGCCGCAGCGGCTTTGCCTCCCCCACGCCCACGCCTCTGCCCAACCCGAGTGCACCCAGCTGCGCGCGCCAGACCTCCGGCGCTCTGCTGCACCGCCGCGCCGCCAGCCACTGGCCGCCGCCCAGGCGCCCAACGGCGTGCCCCCGTCGTGCCGCCCGGCCCAGCCCTGCCTGGACCCCTCCTCCCTCCCTTGCGCCTATAAAAAGCCGAACAGAGCCCCCCCTCGCGCGCCTGGAAAGCCACCGCGCCTCCATTGCCGCCGGCGCCCCCACCTCGCCGCGGTTCCCTTTGCTCCGGCCCACCTCCGCCCGAGGCAAGCACTGAAACGGATTCCCCTCGACGCACTGAAGCTCCCCAGCCCGAGCCCCGCCACCCTCCTCGCCGGAGCGCCGCCGTCCGCGCCGCCCCTCCGCCGCCGCCCCTGCTCTCCGCGGCCAGCCCGCCACCGGCCATCCCAAGCCACTCCAAGACCACCAATAGGTGCGCCCTGGTTCCCTCTCCGTTCTCCCCCACCTTGCCCTCGCCGCCGACGACCGAGCTCGCCGGAATTTGGCCGGACAGGATGACCCCGCCGTGATTTTGCGACCAGGGACCACATTGCAAACGCCCAAATCTTTCTAGGGGGTTTTCTGCTAGTTTTCAGGGACCCCTCTGTAAAGAAAGTTTTAACCAAACTAGTGAATTTGTAAAATTCGTATAAAATCGTAGAAAATTCAGAAAAATGCAAACTCAACTGTTCTGGAATCCTCAGAACAAACTCTACCACTTTTGTTACAAAAGTTTTCTCAGAATCTCAAAATATTTTGCTCTACATTAAATAGAAGCTTTAATGGACTTATTTTGTACCCACTGTTCTAGAACAATGCTGACCCTAAATTTTGGGCAGTGAATTAGTTGCTTGATGTTTAGGACTGTGTAAGAAGATCAGGCCCAAATTCCATCTCTAGCTCTACTGTTTCTTAAACTTAGTTTTAATTCATGTGTAAGTAGAATGTTTTATCCCGGCAGTTAGGTGGTGAGTCACCCATTGAAACTTTTCCTATGCTAATATGTTGGTACCTAGAAGCCAGAGAAAAATTAGGAGACTTTTTATCTCACAGTAACCTACTTATTTGATTTATATGCTAATAACATACATTAAATCAAGAAAATAGTATCTTAGCTTGGAAAATTCTCAAATTTTTACTGGGAGATAAAATATGGTAGAGGTTGCTGTGTAAAAAGTTCCATGGACAAAAACCCTGTGTAGGGTCCTGTAAAAATGAATCTTTGAATAGCCTAGGTGTAGAATGTCATATTTTCTATGCTCTGGATACTGCATGATAAATCCTACAAAAATTACAGTAGCTTCTGCATGCTTAAGTGAGAGCTCTGTAAAAATCTTAGACTCATTTGTTGCACCAATTGTTCTGTACAAAAAGAACAAGTATCTAACAGCAACTATGAAATATATTTTTCGTAATTAATCTTTTACATAAAATTGGCTGAAAATTTTACAGTAAGCACATCTTTCCTTGATGTGCCTAAATCCAAAATTTCATGACCAGAAACTATACCTTGTAGTAATTACTCTCAAATCGTAATCAAGTGCCATTTCCACGACTTAAACTTGTGCACTCATGTAGAATCGACGACTCTCGCCGACGGAACTTACGAGCTGGTGCCCGCGTCCGAGAGTGAGCAGCGTGAAGCTCAAGCAAATCTAACTGAAGCTTTTGAAGACCGAGCCCAAGTTCGGAAGATCCCCAAGCGAACTGCGAAGGCAAGCCCCGGAGCATAACCCATTCTTTCCGAAATTATGCAACTCATCACTCTTTGCTTGTGCATTAAGTTTATAGGAGTTGGATGAAAACTTAGTTGCATGATGTCAGGAACCCTTGCTTGAAAACTAGATGTAAGGTTCGATAGAATGTTGTGCTAATAGGACTCCGGTAAAAGTCGAGTGATTTCCTGTCACTCGCGAGAAAATAGGAGTTGAATGACTACTACACACTGCAATCATAAGGACACGGACGGGTTATGTAACGATGGTTACGATTGAGGCCCGTCTGTCTAGTGAAAAATGCTAAGGCCGCAGGGTGTGGTAGTGATGGTTAAGTCTTGAACGTACTAAACACATGCCGAGATTATGGGAATCGGTAAGCTTAAGTACCTGATTGGCCCGGCAAGGGGACGGCATCCTACCCTTTGAACTTCGGTCCCATGTGCATATGGCGAGTGCAGAGAGTGGTCACGACCCGGCGCCGAACCGTGGCGTGGAGCTCTTGTACTCTCGGAGGGTAGCCCCGATCCACGACCCGGAAAGAAAGGGGAAAAGTTGCACGTGTGACTCTAGGGAGTAACCACGTGACGTGTGTTTGGGTTTCCCTTGCAAGGTTAAGAAATTCGATTCGAATCGTCCGTTTCTCACGGCTATTGAGACTGCTTAACCATTTTTACCCACAGAGTAAGAAGAGGAACAATGATGATGAATGAACTGGTTGGATGAAAAATTTAATGCTTCACCATGTATGCTTTAGATAGCTGCTTACCTAGACTGGCTAACGAAACTAGAATCTTGAGCTAAAAGTTGAAAGTAAGGACCCACTTGTAGATGCTTTTCGGCAAAACAAACCCCTGAGCCAAAAAGCCTGGCATGTCTAGAGTCGGTGGAGTAGTTTCCACTACACGGGTAAGTCTTGCTGAGTATTAGTATACTCAGTCTTGCTTGTGACTCGATTTCAGGTGAGCCCTTCGAAGATATGATTGCTAGCTTGGCTTGGCCCTGCACTCTTCCCCCTGGATGGTCGGTGGAATGGGATGCGCCCCCGTCCAACGGAGATGAGGCCGAGTGATGTCTCGTACGGGCTTCATCGAGACATCCTGTATCGTCGAGTAGTTTCCGTTGTTTATTTCCGCTGCAATTTAACTCTGAAGAACTTATTTATGTTAATTGAAGTACTTGTTTTCTAAACTCAGAACTAGGTCTGTAATATTGACTTATGCAAATGATGTAATACTTGCTGGAATGTGGTATTCTCTGGGCTCATCGTCGCATGAGCATTTGTATGTACGGCGCTCGATCCGTTCACCGTGGTTGTATCGGGAGGTTATACCCGACAGACCAGTGGATTACTCCGTTTGAAGTGTAAGGTTAACCGAGGATGCCTTAATGGTGATGGTTAATACACTTGAGCCGGATTAATTCAGGTGGTTCTGCCACACCACTCCATTCGACCCAAAACTCATGTTTTGGGGCGTTTCGGACCGTTTCGTTACTGCACGAAAGTCGATGCAAGACTCGCCGAACTGGTGCCATTAACGCACAAGTTCGCTAAACGAAGTTGCGTTGGAACTTTTCGCAACGAACGCACCCGTTCCACTCCATTGGACCCAAAACTGATGTCTTGGGGCGTTTCAGACCGTTTCCTTACTGCACCAAAGTTGATGCAAAACTGGCCGAACTGGTGCCATTAACGCACAAGTTTGCTAAACGAATTCGCGTCGGAATTTTTCACAACGAATGCACCCAATCCACTTCATTGGACCCAAAACTCATGTTTTGGGGCATTTCGTACTGTTTCGTTACTGCACGAAACTCGATGCAAAACTGGCCGAACTGGTTCCATTAACGCACAAGATCGCTAAACGAAGTTGCGTCGGAACTTTTCGCAACGAACGCACTTGATCCACTCCATTGGACGCCAAACTCATGTTTTGGGGTGTTTCGGACCATTTTGTTATGGCACGAAAGTCGATGCAAAACTGGCCGAACCGGTGCCATTAACGCACAAGTTTGCTAAACGAATTTGCGTTGGAATTTTTCATAACGAATGCACCCAATCCACTCCATTGGACCCAAAACTCATGTTTTGGGGCATTTCGTACCGTTTTGTTACTGCACGAAACTCGATGCAAAACTAGCCGAACTGGTGCCATTAACGCACAAGATCGCTAAACGAAGTTGCGTCGGAACTTTTCGCAACGAACGCACTTGATCCACTCCATTGGACGCCAAACTCATGTTTTGGGGGTGTTTCGGACCGTTTTGCTACGGCACGAAAGTCGATGCAAAACTGGCCGAACCGGTGCCATTAACGCACAAGTTCGCTAAACGAAGTTGCGTCGGAATTTTTCGCAACGAACGCACCGGATCCACACCATTGGACCCAAAACTCATGTTTTGGGGCGTTTCAGACCGAAGTTACTGCACGAAAGTCGATGCAAAACTGGCCGAACTGGTGCCATTAATGCACAAGATCGCTAAATGAAGTTGCGTCGGAACTTTTCGCAACGAACGCACTTGATCCACTCCATTGGACGCCAAACTCATGTTTTGGGGTGTTTCGGACCGTTTTGGTACGGCACGAAAGTCGATGCAAAACTGGCCGAACCGGTGCCATTAACGCACAAGTTCGCTAAACGAAGTTGCGTCGGAATATTTCGCAACGAACGCACCGGATCCACACCATTGGACCCAAAACTCATGTTTTGGAGCGTTTCAGACCGTAGTTACTGCACGAAAGTCGATGCAAAACTAGCCGAACTGATGCCATTAATGATCAAGTTCGCTAAATGAAGTTGCGTCAGAATTTTTCGCAACGAACGCACCCGTTCCACTCCATTGGACCCAAAACTCATGTCTTGGGGCGTTTCAGACTGTTTCATTACTGCACAAAAGTCGATGCAAAACTGGCCGAACTGGTGCCATTAACGCACAAGTTCGCTAAACGAAGTTGCGTCGGAATTTTTCGCAACCAACGCATCCGATCCACTACATTGGACCCAAAACTCATATTTTGGGGCGTTTCGTACCGTTTTGTTACTGCACGAAACTCGATGCAAAACTGGCCGAACTGGTGCCATTAACGCACAAGATCGCTAAATGAAGTTGCGTCGGAACTTTTCGCAACGAACGCACTTGATCCACTCCATTGGACGCCAAACTCATGTTTTGGGGTGTTTCGGACCGTTTTGGTACGGCACGAAAGTCGATGCAAAACTGGCCGAACCGGTGCCATTAACGCACAAGTTCGCTAAACGAAGTTGCGTCGGAACATTTCGCAACGAACGCATCCGATCCACTCCATTCGACCCAAAACTCATGTTTTGGGGCGTTTCGGACCGTTTCGTTACTGCACGAAAGTCGATGCAACTCGCCGAACTGGTGCCATTAACGCACTAGTTCGCTAAACGAAGTTGCGTTGGAACTTTTCGCAACGAACGCACCCGTTCCACTCCATTGGACCCAAAACTGATGTCTTGGGGCGTTTCAGACCGTTTCCTTACTGCACCAAAGTTGATGCAAAACTGGCCGAACTGGTGCCATTAACGCACAAGTTTGCTAAACGAATTCGCGTCGGAATTTTTCACAACGAATGCACCCAATCCACTTCATTGGACCCAAAACTCATGTTTTGGGGCATTTCGTACTGTTTCGTTACTGCACGAAACTCGATGCAAAACTGGCCGAACTGGTTCCATTAACGCACAAGATCGCTAAACGAAGTTGCGTCGGAACTTTTCACAACGAACGCACTTGATCCACTCCATTGGACGCCAAACTCATGTTTTGGGGTGTTTCGGACCATTTTGTTATGGCACGAAAGTCGATGCAAAACTGGCCGAACCGGTGCCATTAACGCACAAGTTTGCTAAACGAATTTGCGTTGGAATTTTTCATAACGAATGCACCCGATCCACTCCATTGGACCCAAAACTCATATTTTGGTGCGTTTCGTACCGTTTCGTTACTGCACGAAACTCGATGCAAAACTGGCCGAACTGGTGCCATTAATGCACAAGATCGCTAAATGAAGTTGCGTCGGAACTTTTCGCAACGAACGCACTTGATCCACTCCATTGGACGCCAAACTCATGTTTTGGGGTGTTTCGGACCGTTTTGGTAAGGCACGAAAGTCGATGCAAAACTGGCCGAACCGGTGCCATTAACGCACAAGTTCGCTAAACGAATTTGTGTCGGAATTTTTCGCAACGAACGCACCAGATCCACAACATTGGACCCAAAACTCATGTTTTGGGGCATTTCAGACCGTAGTTACTGCACGAAAGTCGATGCAAAACTGGCCGAACTGATGCCATTAATGATCAAGTTCGCTAAATGAAGTTGCGTCAGAATTTTTCGCAACGAACGCACCCGTTCCACTCCATTGGACCCAAAACTCAAGTCTTGGGGCGTTTCAGACTGTTTCATTACTGCACAAAAGTCGATGCAAAACAGGCCGAACTGGTGCCATTAACGCACAAGTTCGCTAAACGAAGTTGCGTCGGAATTTTTCGCAACCAACGCATCCGATCCACTCCATTGGACCCAAAACTCATATTTTGGGGCGTTTCGTACCGTTTTGTTACTGCACGAAACTCGATGCAAAACTGGCCGAACTGGTGCCATTAACGCACAAGTTTGCTAAACGAATTTGCGTTGGAATTTTTCATAACGAATGCACCCGATCCACTCCATTGGACCCAAAACTCATATTTTGGTGTGTTTCGTACCGTTTCGTTACTGCACGAAAGTCGATGCAAAACTGGCCGAACCGGTGCCATTAACGCACAAGTTCGCTAAACGAAGTTGCGTCGGAATATTTCGCAACCAACGCATCCGATCCACTCCATTCGACCCAAAACTCATGTTTTGGGGCGTTTCGGACCGTTTCGTTACTGCACGAAAGTCGATGCAACTCGCCGAACTGGTGCCATTAACGCACAAGTTCGCTAAACGAAGTTGCGTTGGAACTTTTCGCAACGAACGCACCCGTTCCACTCCATTGGACCCAAAACTGATGTCTTGGGGCGTTTCAGACCGTTTCCTTACTGCACCAAAGTTGATGCAAAACTGGCCGAACTGGTGCCATTAACGCACAAGTTTGCTAAACGAATTCGCGTCGGAATTTTTCACAACGAATGCACCCAATCCACTTCATTGGACCCAAAACTCATGTTTTGGGGCATTTCGTACTGTTTCGTTACTGCACGAAACTCGATGCAAAACTGGCCGAACTGGTTCCATTAACGCACAAGATCGCTAAACGAAGTTGCGTCGGAACTTTTCGCAACGAACGCACTTGATCCACTCCATTGGACGCCAAACTCATGTTTTGGGGTGTTTCGGACCATTTTGTTATGGCACGAAAGTCGATGCAAAACTGGCCGAACCGGTGCCATTAACGCACAAGTTTGCTAAACGAATTTGCGTTGGAATTTTTCATAACGAATGCACCCAATCCACTCCATTGGACCCAAAACTCATGTTTTGGGGCATTTCGTACCGTTTTGTTACTGCACGAAACTCGATGCAAAACTAGCCGAACTGGTGCCATTAACGCACAAGATCGCTAAACGAAGTTGCGTCGGAACTTTTCGCAACGAACGCACTTGATCCACTCCATTGGACGCCAAACTCATGTTTTGGGGGTGTTTCGGACCGTTTTGCTACGGCACGAAAGTCGATGCAAAACTGGCCGAACCGGTGCCATTAACGCACAAGTTCGCTAAACGAAGTTGCGTCGGAATTTTTCGCAACGAACGCACCGGATCCACACCATTGGACCCAAAACTCATGTTTTGGGGCGTTTCAGACCGAAGTTACTGCACGAAAGTCGATGCAAAACTGGCCGAACTGGTGCCATTAATGCACAAGATCGCTAAATGAAGTTGCGTCGGAACTTTTCGCAACGAACGCACTTGATCCACTCCATTGGACGCCAAACTCATGTTTTGGGGTGTTTCGGACCGTTTTGGTACGGCACGAAAGTCGATGCAAAACTGGCCGAACCGGTGCCATTAACGCACAAGTTCGCTAAACGAAGTTGCGTCGGAATATTTCGCAACGAACGCACCGGATCCACACCATTGGACCCAAAACTCATGTTTTGGAGCGTTTCAGACCGTAGTTACTGCACGAAAGTCGATGCAAAACTAGCCGAACTGATGCCATTAATGATCAAGTTCGCTAAATGAAGTTGCGTCAGAATTTTTCGCAACGAACGCACCCGTTCCACTCCATTGGACCCAAAACTCATGTCTTGGGGCGTTTCAGACTGTTTCATTACTGCACAAAAGTCGATGCAAAACTGGCCGAACTGGTGCCATTAACGCACAAGTTCGCTAAACGAAGTTGCGTCGGAATTTTTCGCAACCAACGCATCCGATCCACTACATTGGACCCAAAACTCATATTTTGGGGCGTTTCGTACCGTTTTGTTACTGCACGAAACTCGATGCAAAACTGGCCGAACTGGTGCCATTAACGCACAAGATCGCTAAATGAAGTTGCGTCGGAACTTTTCGCAACGAACGCACTTGATCCACTCCATTGGACGCCAAACTCATGTTTTGGGGTGTTTCGGACCGTTTTGGTACGGCACGAAAGTCGATGCAAAACTGGCCGAACCGGTGCCATTAACGCACAAGTTCGCTAAACGAAGTTGCGTCGGAACATTTCGCAACGAACGCATCCGATCCACTCCATTCGACCCAAAACTCATGTTTTGGGGCGTTTCGGACCGTTTCGTTACTGCACGAAAGTCGATGCAACTCGCCGAACTGGTGCCATTAACGCACAAGTTCGCTAAACGAAGTTGCGTTGGAACTTTTCGCAACGAACGCACCCGTTCCACTCCATTGGACCCAAAACTGATGTCTTGGGGCGTTTCAGACCGTTTCCTTACTGCACCAAAGTTGATGCAAAACTGGCCGAACTGGTGCCATTAACGCACAAGTTTGCTAAACGAATTCGCGTCGGAATTTTTCACAACGAATGCACCCAATCCACTTCATTGGACCCAAAACTCATGTTTTGGGGCATTTCGTACTGTTTCGTTACTGCACGAAACTCGATGCAAAACTGGCCGAACTGGTTCCATTAACGCACAAGATCGCTAAACGAAGTTGCGTCGGAACTTTTCGCAACGAACGCACTTGATCCACTCCATTGGACGCCAAACTCATGTTTTGGGGTGTTTCGGACCATTTTGTTATGGCACGAAAGTCGATGCAAAACTGGCCGAACCGGTGCCATTAACGCACAAGTTTGCTAAACGAATTTGCGTTGGAATTTTTCATAACGAATGCACCCAATCCACTCCATTGGACCCAAAACTCATGTTTTGGGGCATTTCGTACCGTTTTGTTACTGCACGAAACTCGATGCAAAACTAGCCGAACTGGTGCCATTAACGCACAAGATCGCTAAACGAAGTTGCGTCGGAACTTTTCGCAACGAACGCACTTGATCCACTCCATTGGACGCCAAACTCATGTTTTGGGGGTGTTTCGGACCGTTTTGCTACGGCACGAAAGTCGATGCAAAACTGGCCGAACCGGTGCCATTAACGCACAAGTTCGCTAAACGAAGTTGCGTCGGAATTTTTCGCAACGAACGCACCGGATCCACACCATTGGACCCAAAACTCATGTTTTGGGGCGTTTCAGACCGAAGTTACTGCACGAAAGTCGATGCAAAACTGGCCGAACTGGTGCCATTAATGCACAAGATCGCTAAATGAAGTTGCGTCGGAACTTTTCGCAACGAACGCACTTGATCCACTCCATTGGACGCCAAACTCATGTTTTGGGGTGTTTCGGACCGTTTTGGTACGGCACGAAAGTCGATGCAAAACTGGCCGAACCGGTGCCATTAACGCACAAGTTCGCTAAACGAAGTTGCGTCGGAATATTTCGCAACGAACGCACCGGATCCACACCATTGGACCCAAAACTCATGTTTTGGAGCGTTTCAGACCGTAGTTACTGCACGAAAGTCGATGCAAAACTAGCCGAACTGATGCCATTAATGATCAAGTTCGCTAAATGAAGTTGCGTCAGAATTTTTCGCAACGAACGCACCCGTTCCACTCCATTGGACCCAAAACTCATGTCTTGGGGCGTTTCAGACTGTTTCATTACTGCACAAAAGTCGATGCAAAACTGGCCGAACTGGTGCCATTAACGCACAAGTTCGCTAAACGAAGTTGCGTCGGAATTTTTCGCAACCAACGCATCCGATCCACTACATTGGACCCAAAACTCATATTTTGGGGCGTTTCGTACCGTTTTGTTACTGCACGAAACTCGATGCAAAACTGGCCGAACTGGTGCCATTAACGCACAAGATCGCTAAATGAAGTTGCGTCGGAACTTTTCGCAACGAACGCACTTGATCCACTCCATTGGACGCCAAACTCATGTTTTGGGGTGTTTCGGACCGTTTTGGTACGGCACGAAAGTCGATGCAAAACTGGCCGAACCGGTGCCATTAACGCACAAGTTCGCTAAACGAAGTTGCGTCGGAACATTTCGCAACGAACGCATCCGATCCACTCCATTCGACCCAAAACTCATGTTTTGGGGCGTTTCGGACCGTTTCGTTACTGCACGAAAGTCGATGCAACTCGCCGAACTGGTGCCATTAACGCACTAGTTCGCTAAACGAAGTTGCGTTGGAACTTTTCGCAACGAACGCACCCGTTCCACTCCATTGGACCCAAAACTGATGTCTTGGGGCGTTTCAGACCGTTTCCTTACTGCACCAAAGTTGATGCAAAACTGGCCGAACTGGTGCCATTAACGCACAAGTTTGCTAAACGAATTCGCGTCGGAATTTTTCACAACGAATGCACCCAATCCACTTCATTGGACCCAAAACTCATGTTTTGGGGCATTTCGTACTGTTTCGTTACTGCACGAAACTCGATGCAAAACTGGCCGAACTGGTTCCATTAACGCACAAGATCGCTAAACGAAGTTGCGTCGGAACTTTTCACAACGAACGCACTTGATCCACTCCATTGGACGCCAAACTCATGTTTTGGGGTGTTTCGGACCATTTTGTTATGGCACGAAAGTCGATGCAAAACTGGCCGAACCGGTGCCATTAACGCACAAGTTTGCTAAACGAATTTGCGTTGGAATTTTTCATAACGAATGCACCCGATCCACTCCATTGGACCCAAAACTCATATTTTGGTGCGTTTCGTACCGTTTCGTTACTGCACGAAACTCGATGCAAAACTGGCCGAACTGGTGCCATTAATGCACAAGATCGCTAAATGAAGTTGCGTCGGAACTTTTCGCAACGAACGCACTTGATCCACTCCATTGGACGCCAAACTCATGTTTTGGGGTGTTTCGGACCGTTTTGGTAAGGCACGAAAGTCGATGCAAAACTGGCCGAACCGGTGCCATTAACGCACAAGTTCGCTAAACGAATTTGTGTCGGAATTTTTCGCAACGAACGCACCAGATCCACAACATTGGACCCAAAACTCATGTTTTGGGGCATTTCAGACCGTAGTTACTGCACGAAAGTCGATGCAAAACTGGCCGAACTGATGCCATTAATGATCAAGTTCGCTAAATGAAGTTGCGTCAGAATTTTTCGCAACGAACGCACCCGTTCCACTCCATTGGACCCAAAACTCAAGTCTTGGGGCGTTTCAGACTGTTTCATTACTGCACAAAAGTCGATGCAAAACAGGCCGAACTGGTGCCATTAACGCACAAGTTCGCTAAACGAAGTTGCGTCGGAATTTTTCGCAACCAACGCATCCGATCCACTCCATTGGACCCAAAACTCATATTTTGGGGCGTTTCGTACCGTTTTGTTACTGCACGAAACTCGATGCAAAACTGGCCGAACTGGTGCCATTAACGCACAAGTTTGCTAAACGAATTTGCGTTGGAATTTTTCATAACGAATGCACCCGATCCACTCCATTGGACCCAAAACTCATATTTTGGTGTGTTTCGTACCGTTTCGTTACTGCACGAAAGTCGATGCAAAACTGGCCGAACCGGTGCCATTAACGCACAAGTTCGCTAAACGAAGTTGCGTCGGAATATTTCGCAACCAACGCATCCGATCCACTCCATTCGACCCAAAACTCATGTTTTGGGGCGTTTCGGACCGTTTCGTTACTGCACGAAAGTCGATGCAACTCGCCGAACTGGTGCCATTAACGCACAAGTTCGCTAAACGAAGTTGCGTTGGAACTTTTCGCAACGAACGCACCCGTTCCACTCCATTGGACCCAAAACTGATGTCTTGGGGCGTTTCAGACCGTTTCCTTACTGCACCAAAGTTGATGCAAAACTGGCCGAACTGGTGCCATTAACGCACAAGTTTGCTAAACGAATTCGCGTCGGAATTTTTCACAACGAATGCACCCAATCCACTTCATTGGACCCAAAACTCATGTTTTGGGGCATTTCGTACTGTTTCGTTACTGCACGAAACTCGATGCAAAACTGGCCGAACTGGTTCCATTAACGCACAAGATCGCTAAACGAAGTTGCGTTGGAACTTTTCGCAACGAACGCACCCGTTCCACTCCATTGGACCCAAAACTGATGTCTTGGGGCGTTTCAGACCGTTTCCTTACTGCACCAAAGTTGATGCAAAACTGGCCGAACTGGTGCCATTAACGCACAAGTTTGCTAAACGAATTCGCGTCGGAATTTTTCACAACGAATGCACCCAATCCACTTCATTGGACCCAAAACTCATGTTTTGGGGCATTTCGTACTGTTTCGTTACTGCACGAAACTCGATGCAAAACTGGCCGAACTGGTTCCATTAACGCACAAGATCGCTAAACGAAGTTGCGTCGGAACTTTTCGCAACGAACGCACTTGATCCACTCCATTGGACGCCAAACTCATGTTTTGGGGTGTTTCGGACCATTTTGTTATGGCACGAAAGTCGATGCAAAACTGGCCGAACCGGTGCCATTAACGCACAAGTTTGCTAAACGAATTTGCGTTGGAATTTTTCATAACGAATGCACCCGATCCACTCCATTGGACCCAAAACTCATATTTTGGGGCGTTTCGTACCGTTTCGTTACTGCACGAAACTCGATGCAAAACTGGCCGAACTGGTGCCATTAATGCACAAGATCGCTAAATGAAGTTGCGTCGGAACTTTTCGCAACGAACGCACTTGATCCACTCCATTGGACGCCAAACTCATGTTTTGGGGTGTTTCGGACCGTTTTGGTAAGGCACGGAAGTCGATGCAAAACTGGCCGAACCGGTGCCATTAACGCACAAGTTCGCTAAACGAAGTTGCGTCGGAATATTTCGCAACCAACGCATCCGATCCACTCCATTCGACCCAAAACTCATGTTTTGGGGCGTTTCGGACCGTTTCGTTACTGCACGAAAGTCGATGCAACTCGCCGAACTGGTGCCATTAACGCACAAGTTCGCTAAACGAAGTTGCGTTGGAACTTTTCGCAACGAACGCACCCGTTCCACTCCATTGGACCCAAAACTGAAGTCTTGGGGCGTTTCAGACCGTTTCCTTACTGCACCAAAGTTGATGCAAAACTGGCCGAACTGGTGCCATTAACGCACAAGTTTGCTAAACGAATTCGCGTCGGAATTTTTCACAACGAATGCACCCAATCCACTTCATTGGACCCAAAACTCATGTTTTGGGGCATTTCGTACTGTTTCGTTACTGCACGAAACTCGATGCAAAACTGGCCGAACTGGTTCCATTAACGCACAAGATCGCTAAACGAAGTTGCGTCGGAACTTTTCGCAACGAACGCACTTGATCCACTCCATTGGACGCCAAACTCATGTTTTGGGGTGTTTCGGACCATTTTGTTATGGCACGAAAGTCGATGCAAAACTGGCCGAACCGGTGCCATTAACGCACAAGTTTGCTAAACGAATTTGCGTTGGAATTTTTCATAACGAATGCACCCGATCCACTCCATTGGACCCAAAACTCATATTTTGGAGCGTTTCGTACCGTTTCGTTACTGCACGAAACTCGATGCAAAACTGGCCGAACCGGTGCCATTAACGCACAAGTTCGCTAAACGAATTTGCGTCGGAATTTTTCGCAACGAACGCACCGGATCCACACCATTGGACCCAAAACTCATGTTTTGGGGCGTTTCAGACCGTAGTTACTGCACGAAAGTCGATGCAAAACTGGCCGAACTGATGCTATTAATGATCAAGTTCGCTAAATGAAGTTGCGTCAGAATTTTTCGCAACGAACGCACCCGTTCCACTCCATTGGACCCAAAACTCATGTCTTGGGGCGTTTCAGACTGTTTCATTATTGCACAAAAGTCGATGCAAAACAGGCCGAACTGGTGCTATTAACGCACAAGTTCGCTAAACGAAGTTGCGTCGGAATTTTTCGCAACCAACGCATCCGATCCACTCCATTGGACCCAAAACTCATATTTTGGGGCGTTTCGTACCGTTTTGTTACTGCACGAAACTCGATGCAAAACTGGCCGAACTGGTGCCATTAACGCACAAGATCGCTAAATGAAGTTGCGTCGGAACTTTTCGCAACGAACGCACTTGATCCACTCCATTGGACGCCAAACTCATGTTTTGGGGTGTTTCGGACCGTTTTGGTACGGCACGAAAGTCGATGCAAAACTGGCCGAACCGGTGCCATTAACGCACAAGTTCGCTAAACGAAGTTGCGTCGGAATATTTCGCAACCAACGCATCCGATCCACTCCATTCGACCCAAAACTCATGTTTTGGGGCGTTTCGGACCGTTTCGTTACTGCACGAAAGTCGATGCAAGACTCGCCGAACTGGTGCCATTAACGCACAAGTTCGCTAAACGAAGTTGCGTTGGAACTTTTCGCAACGAACGCACCCGTTGCACTCCATTGGACCCAAAACTGATGTCTTGGGGCGTTTCAGACCGTTTCCTTACTGCACCAAAGTTGATGCAAAACTGGCCGAACTGGTGCCATTAACGCACAAGTTTGCTAAACGAATTCGCGTCGGAATTTTTCACAACGAATGCACCCAATCCACTTCATTGGACCCAAAACTCATGTTTTGGGGCATTTCGTACTGTTTCGTTACTGCACGAAACTCGATGCAAAACTGGCCGAACTGGTTCCATTAATGCACAAGATCGCTAAATGAAGTTGCGTCGGAACTTTTCGCAACGAACGCACTTGATCCACTCCATTTTACGCCAAACTCATGTTTTGGGGTGTTTCGGACCATTTTGTTAGGGCACGAAAGTCGATGCAAAACTGGCCGGACCGGTGCCATTAACGCACAAGTTTGCTAAACGAATTTGCGTCGGAGTTTTTCATAACGAATGCACCCAATCCACTCCATTGGACCCAAAACTCATGTTTTGGGGCATTTCGTACCGTTTTGTTACTGCACGAAACTCGATGCAAAACTGGCCGAACTGGTGCCATTAACGCACAAGATCGCTAAACGAAGTTGCGTCGGAACTTTTCGCAACGAACGCACTTGATCCACTCCATTGGACGCCAAACTCATGTTTTGGGGTGTTTCGGACCGTTTTGCTACGGCACGAAAGTCGATGCAAAACTGGCCGAACCGGTGCCATTAACGCACAAGTTTGCTAAACGAATTTGCGTCGGAATTTTTCGCAACGAACGCACCGGATCCACACCATTGGACCCAAAACTCATGTTTTGGGGCGTTTCAGACCGTAGTTACTGCACGAAAGTCGATGCAAAACTAGCCGAACTGATGCCATTAATGATCAAGTTCGCAACGAACGCACCCGTTCCATTCCATTGGACCCAAAACTCATGTCTTGGGGCGTTTCAGACTGTTTCATTACTGCACAAAAGTCGATGCAAAACAGGCCGAACTGGTGCCATTAACGCACAAGTTCGCTAAACGAAGTTGCGTCGGAATTTTTCGCAACCAACGCATCCGATCCACTCCATTGGACCCAAAACTCATATTTTGGGGCGTTTCGTACCGTTTTGTTACTGCACGAAACTCGATGCAAAACTGGCCGAACTGGTGCCATTAACGCACAAGATCGCTAAATGAAGTTGCGTCGGAACTTTTCGCAACGAACGCACTTGATCCACTCCATTGGACGCGAAACTCATGTTTTGGGGTGTTTCGGACCGTTTTGGTACGGCACGAAAGTCGATGCAAAACTGGCCGAACCGGTGCCATTAACGCACAAGTTCGCTAAACGAAGTTGCGTCGGAATATTTCGCAACCAACGCATCCGATCCACTCCATTCGACCCAAAACTCATGTTTTGGGGCGTTTCGGACCGTTTCGTTACTGCACGAAAGTCGATGCAAGACTCGCCGAACTGGTGCCATTAACGCACAAGTTCGCTAAACGAAGTTGCGTTGGAACTTTTCGCAACGAACGCACCCGTTCCACTCCATTGGACCCAAAACTGATGTCTTGGGGCGTTTCAGACCGTTTCCTTACTGCACCAAAGTTGATGCAAAACTGGCCGAACTGGTGCCATTAACGCACAAGTTTGCTAAACGAATTCGCGTCGGAATTTTTCACAACGAATGCACCCAATCCACTTCATTGGACACAAAACTCATGTTTTGGGGCATTTCGTACTGTTTCGTTACTGCACGAAACTCGATGCAAAACTGGCCGAACTGGTGCCATTAATGCACAAGATCGCTAAATGAAGTTGCGTCGGAACTTTTCGCAACGAACGCACTTGATCCACTCCATTTTACGCCAAACTCATGTTTTGGGGTGTTTCGGACCATTTTGTTACGGCACGAAAGTCGATGCAAAACTGGCCGGACCGGTGCCATTAACGCACAAGTTTGCTAAACGAATTTGCGTCGGAATTTTTCATAACGAATGCACCCAATCCACTCCATTGGACCCAAAACTCATGTTTTGGGGCATTTCGTACCGTTTTGTTGCTGCACGAAACTCGATGCAAAACTGGCCGAACTGGTGCCATTAACGCACAAGATCGCTAAACGAAGTTGCGTCGGAACTTTTCGCAACGAACGCACTTGATCCACTCCATTGGACGCCAAACTCATGTTTTGGGGTGTTTCGGACCGTAGTTATTGCACGAAAGACGATGCAAAACTGGCCGAACCGGTGCCATTAACGCACAAGTTCGCTAAACGAAGTTGCGTCGGAATTTTAAGCAACGAACGCACCGGATCCACACCATTGGACCCAAAACTCATGTTTTGGGGCGTTTCAGACCGTAGTTACTGCACGAAAGTCGATGCAAAACTGGCCGAACTGATGCCATTAATGATCAAGTTCGCTAAATGAAGTTGCGTCAGAATTTTTCGCAACGAACGCACCCGTTCCACTCCATTGGACCCAAAACACATGTCTTGGGGCGTTTCAGACTGTTTCATTACTGCACAAAAGTCGATGCAAAACTGGCCGAACTGGTGCCATTAACGCACAAGTTCGCTAAACGAAGTTGTGTCGGAACTTTTCGCAACGAACGCACTTGATCCACTCCATTGGACGCCAAACTCATGTTTTGGGGTGTTTCGGACCGTTTTGGTACGGCACGAAAGTCGATGCAAAACTGGCCGAACCGGTGCCATCAACGCACAAGTTCGCTAAACGAAGTTGCGTCGGAATTTTTCGCAACCAACGCATCCGATCCACTCCATTGGACCCAAAACTCATGTGTTGGGGCGTTTCGGGCCGTTTCGTTACTGCACGAAAGTCGATGCAAAACTGGCCGAACTGGTGCCATTAACACACAAGTTTGCTAAACGAAGTTGCGTCGGAATTTTTCCCAACGAACGCACCTGATCCACTCCAATGCACCCAAAGCTGATGTCTTGGGGCGTTTCAGACCGTTTCATTACTGCACCAAAGTTGATGCAAAACTGGCCGAACTGGTGCCATTAACGCAAAAGTTCGCTAAATGAAGTTGCGTCGGAATTTTTCGCAACGAACGCACCGGATCCACACCATTGGACCCAAAACTCATGTTTTGGGGCGTTTCAGACTGTAGTTACTGCACGAAAGTCGATGCAAAACTGGCCGAACTGATGCCATTAATGATCAAGTTCGCTAAATGAAGTTGCGTCAGAATTTTTCGCAACGAACGCACCCGTTCCACTCCATTGGACCCAAAACACATGTCTTGGGGCGTTTCAGACTGTTTCATTACTGCACAAAAGTCGATGCAAAACAGGCCGAACTGGTGCCATTAACGCACAAGTTCGCTAAACGAAGTTGCGTCGGAATTTTTCGCAACCAACGCATCCGATCCACTCCATTGGACCCAAAACTCATGTTTTGGGGCGTTTCGGACTGTTTCGTTACTGCACGAAAGTCGATGCAAGACTCGCCGAACTGGTGCCATTAACGCACAAGTTCGCTAAACGAAGTTGCGTTGGAACTTTTCGCAACGAACGCACCCGTTCCACTCCATTGGACCCAAAACTGATGTCTTGGGGCGTTTCAGACCGTTTCATTACTGCACCAAAGTTGATGCAAAACTGGCCGAACTGGTGCCATTAACGCACAAGTTCGCTAAACGAAGTTGCGTTGGAATTTTTCGCAACGAACGCACCTAATCCACTCCAATGCACCCAAAACTCTTGTCTTGGAGCGTTTCAGACCGTTTCATTACTGCACAAAAGTTGATGCAAAACTGGCCGAATAGGTCCCATTAACGCACAAGTTCGCTAAACGAAGTTGCGTCGGAATTTTTTGCAACGAACGCATCCGATCCACTCCATTGGACCCAAAACTCATGTTTTGGGGCGTTTCGGACGGTTTTGTTACTGCACGAAAGTCGATGCAAGACTCGCCGAACTTGTGCCATTAACGCACAAGTTCGCTAAACGAAGTTGCGTTGGAACTTTTCGCAACGAACGCACCCGTTCCACTCCATTGGACCCAAAACTCATGTCTTGGGGCGTTTCAGACTGTTTCATTACTGCACAAAAGTCGATCCAAAACTGGCCGAACTGGTGCCATTAACGCACATGTTCGCTAAACGAAGTTGTGTCGGAACTTTTCGCAACGAACGCACTTGATCCACTCCATTGGACGCCAAACTCATGTTTTGGGGTGTTTCGGACCGTTTTGGTACGGCACGAAAGTCGATGCAAAACTGGCCGAACCGGTGCCATTAATGCACAAGTTCGCTAAACGAAGTTGCGTCGGAATTTTTCGCAACCAACGCATCCGATCCACTCCATTTGACCCAAAACTCATGTGTTGGGGCGTTTCGGACCGTTTCGTTACTGCACGAAAGTCGATGCAAAACTGGCCGAACTGGTGCCATTAACACACAAGTTTGCTAAACGAAGTTGCGTCGGAATTTTTCGCAACGAACGCACCGGATCCACTCCAATGCACCCAAAACTCTTGTCTTGGGGCGTTTCAGACCGTTTCATTACTGCACAAATGTTGATGCAAAACTGGCCGAACTGGTGCCATTAACGCACAAGTTCGCTAAACGAAGTTGCGTCAGAATTTTTCGCAACGAACGCATCCGATCCACTCCATTGGACCCAAAACTCATGTTTTGGGACGTTTTCGGACTGTTTTGTTGCTGCACGAAACTCGATGCAAAACTGGCCGAACTGGTGCCATTAACGCACAAGATCGCTAAACGAAGTTGCGTCGGAACTTTTCGCAACGAACGCACTTGATCCACTCCATTGGACGCCAAACTCATGTTTTGGGGTGTTTCGGACCGTAGTTATTGCACGAAAGACGATGCAAAACTGGCCGAACCGGTGCCATTAACGCACAAGTTCGCTAAACGAAGTTGCGTCGGAATTTTAAGCAACGAACGCACCGGATCCACACCATTGGACCCAAAACTCATGTTTTGGGGCGTTTCAGACCGTAGTTACTGCACGAAAGTCGATGCAAAACTGGCCGAACTGATGCCATTAATGATCAAGTTCGCTAAATGAAGTTGCGTCAGAATTTTTCGCAACGAACGCACCCGTTCCACTCCATTGGACCCAAAACACATGTCTTGGGGCGTTTCAGACTGTTTCATTACTGCACAAAAGTCGATGCAAAACTGGCCGAACTGGTGCCATTAACGCACAAGTTCGCCTAAACGAAGTTGTGTCGGAACTTTTCGCAACGAACGCACTTGATCCACTCCATTGGACGCCAAACTCATGTTTTGGGGTGTTTCGGACCGTTTTGGTACGGCACGAAAGTCGATGCAAAACTGGCCGAACCGGTGCCATCAACGCACAAGTTCGCTAAACGAAGTTGCGTCGGAATTTTTCGCAACCAACGCATCCGATCCACTCCATTGGACCCAAAACTCATGTGTTGGGGCGTTTCGGGCCGTTTCGTTACTGCACGAAAGTCGATGCAAAACTGGCCGAACTGGTGCCATTAACACACAAGTTTGCTAAACGAAGTTGCGTCGGAATTTTTCCCAACGAACGCACCTGATCCACTCCAATGCACCCAAAGCTGATGTCTTGGGGCGTTCAGACCGTTTCATTACTGCACCAAAGTTGATGCAAAACTGGCCGAACTGGTGCCATTAACGCAAAAGTTCGCTAAATGAAGTTGCGTCGGAATTTTTCGCAACGAACGCACCGGATCCACACCATTGGACCCAAAACTCATGTTTTGGGGCGTTTCAGACCTTAGTTACTGCACGAAAGTCGATGCAAAACTGGCCGAACTGATGCCATTAATGATCAAGTTCGCTAAATGAAGTTGCGTCAGAATTTTTCGCAACGAACGCACCCGTTCCACTCCATTGGACCCAAAACACATGTCTTGGGGCGTTTCAGACTGTTTCATTACTGCACAAAAGTCGATGCAAAACTGCCGAACTGGTGCCATTAACGCACAAGTTCGCTAAACGAAGTTGCGTCGGAATTTTTCGCAACCAACGCATCCGATCCACTCCATTGGACCCAAAACTCATGTTTTGGGGCGTTTCGGACTGTTTCGTTACTGCACGAAAGTCGATGCAAGACTCGCCGAACTGGTGCCATTAACGCACAAGTTCGCTAAACGAAGTTGCGTTGGAACTTTTCGCAACGAACGCACCCGTTCCACTCCATTGGACCCAAAACTGATGTCTTGGGGCGTTTCAGACCGTTTCATTACTGCACCAAAGTTGATGCAAAACTGGCCGAACGCACAAGTTTGCTAAACGAATTTGCGTCGGAATTTTTCACAACGAATGCACCCAATCCACTCCATTGGACACGAAACTCATGTTTTGGGGCATTTCGTACCGTTTTGTTACTGCACGAAACTCGATGCAAAACTGGCCGAACTGGTGCCATTAACGCACAAGATCGCTACACGAAGTTGCGTCGGAACATTTCGCAACGACGCACTTGATCCACTCCATTGGACGCCAAACTCTTGTTTTGGGATGTTTCGGACCGTTTTGTTACGGCACGAAAGTCGATGCAAAACTGGCCGAACCGGTGCATTAACGCACAAGTTCGCTAAACGAAGTTGCGTTGGAATTTTTCGCAACGAACGCACCGGATCCACACCATTGGACCCAAAACTCATGTTTTGGGGCGTTTCAGACCGTAGTTACTGCACGAAAGTCGATGCAAAACTGGCCGAACTGATGCCATTAATGATCAAGTTCGCTAAATGAAGTTGCGTCAGAATTTTTCGCAACGAACGCACCCGTTCCACTCCATTGGACCCGAAACTCATGTTTTGGGGCGTTTCAGACCGTAGTTACTGCACGAAAGTCGATGCAAAACTGGCCGAACTGATGCCATTAATGATCAAGTTCGCTAAATGAAGTTGCGTCAGAATTTTTCGCAACGAACGCACCCGTTCCACTCCATTGGACCCAAAACTCATGTCTTGTGGCGTTTCAGACTCTTTCATTACTGCACAAAAGTCGATGCAAAACTGGCCGAACTGGTGCCATTAACGCACAAGTTCGCTAAACGAAGTTGCGTCGGAATTTTTCGCAACCAACGCATCCGATCCACTCAATTGGACCCAAAACTCATGTTTTGGGGCATTTCGGACCGTTTCGTTACTGCACGAAAGGCGATGCAAAACTCGCCGAACTGGTGCCACTAACGCACAAGTTTGCTAAACGAATTTGCGTCGGAATTTTTCACAACGAATGCACCCAATCCACTCCACTGGACCCAAAACTCATGTTTTGGGGCATTTCGTACCGTTTTGTTATTGCACGAAACTCGATGCAAAACTGGCCGAACCGGTGCCATTAACGCACAAGATCGCTAAACGAAGTTGCGTCGGAATTTTTCGCAACGAACGCACCGGATCCACACCATTGGACCCAAAACTCATGTTTTGGGGCGTTTTAGACCGTAGTTACTGCACGAAAGTCGATGCAAAACTGGCCGAACCGGTGCCATTAACGCACAAGTTCGCTAAACGAAGTTGCGTCGAAATTTTTCACAACGAACGCACTGGATCCACACCATTGGACCCAAAACTCATGTTTTGGGGCGTTTCAGACCATAGTTACTGCACGAAAGTCGATGCAAAACTGGCCGAACTGATGCCATTAATGATCAAGTTTGCTAAATGAAGTTGCGTCAGAATTTTTCGCAACGAACGCACCCGTTCCACTCCATTGGACCCAAAACTCATGTCTTGGGGCGTTTCAGACTGTTTCATTACTGCACAATAGTCGATGCAAAACTGGCCGAACCGGTGCCATTAACGCACAAGTTCGCTAAACGAAGTTGCGTCGGAATTTTTCGCAACGAACGCACCGGATCCACACCATTGGACCCAAAACTCATGTTTTTGGGCGTTTCAGACCATAGTTACTGCACGAAAGTCGATGCAAAACTGGCCGAACTGATGCCATTAATGATCAAGTTTGCTAAATGAAGTTGCGTCAGAATTTTTCGCAACGAACGCACCCGTTCCACTCCATTGGACCCAAAACTCATGTCTTGGGGCATTTCAGACTGTTTCATTACTGCACAAAAGTCGATGCAAGACTCGCCGAACTGGTGCCATTAACGCACAAGTTCGCTAAACGAAGTTGCGTCGGAACTTTTCGCAACGAACGCACCCGTTCCACTCCATTGGACCCAAAACTGATGTCTTGGGGCGTTTCGGACCGTTTCATTACTGCACCAAAGTTGATGCAAAACTGGATGAACTGGTGCCATTAACGCACAAGTTTGCTAAACGAATTTGCGTCGGAATTTTTCACAACGAATGCACCCAATCCACTCCATTGGACCCAAAACTCATGTTTTGGGGCACTTCGTACCGTTTTGTTACTCCACGAAACTCGATGCAAAACTGGCCGAACTGATGCCATTAATGATCAAGTTGGCTAAATGAAGTTGCGTCAGAATTTTTGGCAACGAACGCACCCGTTCCACTCCATTGGACCCAAAACGCATGTTTTGGGGCGTTTCAGACCGTAGTTACTGCATGAAAGTCGATGCAAAACTGGCCGAACTGATGCTATTAATGATCAAGTTTGCTAAATGAAGTTGCGTCAGAATTTTTCGCAACGAACGCACCCGTTCCACTCCATTGGACCCAAAACGCATGTTTTGGGGCGTTTCAGACCGTAGTTACTGCACGAAAGTCGATGCAAAACTGGCCGAACTGATGCCATTAATGATCAAGTTCGCTAAATGAAGTTGCGTCAGAATTTTTCGCAACGAACGCACCCGTTCCACTCCATTGGACCCAAAACTCATGTCTTGGGGCGTTTCAGACTGTTTCACTACTGCACAAAAGTCGATGCAAAACTGGCCGAACTGGTGCCATTAACGCACAAGATCGCTAAACGAAGTTGCGTCGGAACTTTTCGCAACGAACGCACTTGATCCAGTCCATTGGACGCCAAACTCTTGTTTTGGGGTGTTTCGGACCGTTTTGTTACGGCACGAAAGTCGATGCAAAACTGGCCGAACCGGTGCCATTAACGCACAAGTTCGCTAAACGAAGTTGCGTCGGAATTTTTCGCAACGAACGCACCGGATCCACACCATTGGACCCAAAACTCATGTTTTGGGCCGTTTCAGACCGTAGTTACTGCACGAAAGTCGATGCAAAACTGGCCGAACTGATGCCATTAATGATCAAGTTCGCTGAATGAAGTTGCGTCAGAATTTTTCGCAACGAACGCACCCGTTCCACTCCATTGGACCCAAAACTCATGTCTTGGGGCGTTTCAGACTGTTTCACTACTGCACAAAAGTCGATGCAAAACTGGCCGAACTGGTGCCATTAACGCACAAGATCGCTAAACGAAGTTGCGTCGGAACTTTTCGCAACGAACGCACTTGATCCACTCCATTGGACTCCAAACTCTTGTTTTGGGGTGTTTCGGACCGTTTTGTTACGGCACGAAAGTCGATGCAAAACTGGCCGAACCGGTGCCATTAACGCACAAGTTCGCTAAACGAAGTTGCGTCGGAATTTTTCGCAACGAACGCACCGGATCCACACCATTGGACCCAAAACTCATGTTTTGGGGCGTTTCAGACCGTAGTTACTGCACGAAAGTCGATGCAAAACTGGCCGAACTGATGCCATTAATGATCAAGTTTGCTAAATGAAGTTGCGTCAGAATTTTTCGCAACGAACGCACCCGTTCCACTCCATTGGACCCAAAACTCATGTCTTGGGGCGTTTCAGACTGTTTCATTACTGCACAAAAGTCGATGCAAGACTCGTCGAACTGGTGCCATTAACGCACAAGTTCGCTAAACGAAGTTGCGTCGGAATTTTTCGCAACGAACGCACCCGTTCCACTCCATTGGACCCAAAACTGATGTCTTGGGGCGTTTCAGGCCGTTTCATTACTGCACCAAAGTTGATGCAAAACTGGCCGAACTGGTGCCATTAACGCACAAGTTTGCTAAACGAATTTGCGTCGGAATTTTTCACAACGAATGCACCCAATCCACTCCATTGGACCCAAAACTCATGTTTTGGGGCACTTCGTACCGTTTTGTTACTACACGAAACTCGATGCAAAACTGGCCGAACTGGTGCCATTAACGCACAAGATCGCTAAACGAAGTTGCGTCAGAACTTTTCGCAACGAACGCACTTGATCCACTCCATTGGACGCCAAACTCATGTTTTGGGGCATTTCATACCGTAGTTACTGCACGAAAGTCGATGCAAAACTGGCCGAACTGATGCCATTAATGATCAAGTTCGCTAAATGAAGTTGCGTCAGAATTTTTCGCAACGAACGCACCCGTTCCACTCCATTGGACCCAAAACGCATGTTTTGGGGCGTTTCAGACCGTAGTTACTGCACGAAAGTCGATGCAAAACTGGCCGAACTGATGCCATTAATGATCAAGTTCGCTAAATGAAGTTGCGTCAGAATTTTTCGCAATGAACGCACCCGTTCCACTCCTAATGGCGACCCGCTAGGGTTTGATTCCCGATCTTTCGATGAGAGGCGTGGATAACTCGATTGGTCGATGGAGGCGACGTTCACGGCCCGACTACAGCCTTCCAAGCTGCGCCTTAGCAACCGATACACCCTCTCCAATGGCTGTCGCGATCTTGTGGAGCGCGGCACCCCGGCCACTAGGGCACTCGTCCTGCAAGCAATCGAAGAACTAGCAAGAACAAGTATGACAAGTACTGAATTTACTAGATATAAATGAAGGTTTCACACGCAATCTCAATAATGGTGGGGTTCCGAAGACAAGAAGACGGGCGGCTGATCCAGCACGCGCGCTTGCAAGCAAGTAGCGAAGGCTAAACTTGATCTAAACAAAACCCAAGCATCCTTGGCGGCGGCTAAGGGGTATAAGTACGTGGGAGGACGACCACAGGGGTGTTGGGGTCGTACTCCAACCCTAGGACGCGTCCGTAATGGACTCAACTTGATACACGGCCCATTGGACCAAAACAGGGTGACGCAGCACCATGGGCAGAAAAGGACTCTGTATTAATTTAACGATTGCGGCCGACTCGTAATAGATATGGCTATGAGGCCGGATCCGTTTGAAAGAAGACTTCATAAGCTTTCCACGAAGTACTTGAACGCCCCAATCCGAGTTCATATGCGACCGTGGTGTCCGTCACAAGTTGGTACTGTTCTGCAGTCCGAATCCAGCTTGCGCGAATCCGTTTCCCTTTCGGCCGCCTCCTTGGTTCCTAAGCAAAACAAGAGTACACGGGTCTCCATGGTCTAAACATGATGCACCTGAGCTTAGATTTGAACTCACCTGATGATTAAGTTGATGCGCACGAGCACGAGTAATAGGACCAGCAATAGGTACTTGTGTCGGAGTGGATGTATCGTTGGTGTTGGTGTCCTCATCATCCTCCCCTTCTTGCATTTGAGTCGTCCTCGACTCAAGCTCATCTTCCTCTCCCAAATATGGCTTCAAATCTGCAATGTTAAATGTGGGACTAACCCCAAAATCCGCAGGCAGATCAAGCTTATATGCATTATCATTGACTTTCTCTAGCACTTTAAATGGTCCATCAGCCCGAGGTAGCAATTTAGATTTTCTCAATTCAGAAAACCTTTCCTTTCTCAAATGCAGCCAAACTAAATCTCCAGGTTCAAACTTTAGTTCCTTCCTACCTTTATCACCAGCAATCTTGTATTTAGCATTCATGCGCTCTATGTTTTCTTTAGTTGTTTCATGCAGTTTTAACATCAATTCGGCACGCTTAGTAGCATCAAAATTCGTTTTTTCAGAAAATGGCAAAGGCATTAAATCAATAGGAGCACGAGGCAAGAAACCATATACAATCTGAAATGGGCACATCTTTGTAGTAGAATGCAGCGATCGATTATAAGCGAATTCAATATGAGGCAAACAATCTTCCCACATCTTAATGTTCTTCTTTAAAACAGCCCTTAACATAGTAGACAAAGTCCTATTAACCACTTCAGTTTGACCATCAGTTTGCGGATGACATGTAGTAGAAAACAACAATTTAGTTCCCAATTTAGCCCATAAAGTCTTCCAAAAATAACTAAGAAATTTAGCATCACGATCAGAAACAATTGTGTTGGGCACACCATGCAAACGAATAATTTCCCGAAAGAACAAATCAGCAATGTGAGAAGCATCATCAGTTTTATGACATGGTATGAAATGGGCCATCTTAGAAAATCTATCAACAACCACAAACACACTATCACGTCCCTTCCTAGTCCTAGGCAATCCTAACACAAAATCCATAGAAATATCTTCCCAAGGAGCACTAGGAACAGGTAGAGGCAAATACAAACCATGTGGATTCAATCGTGATTTAGCCTTTTGACATGTCGTGCAGCGAGCAACAAATCTCTCCACATCTCTTCTCATCTTTGGCCAAAAGAAATGACCAGCAAGTATATCTTCCGTTTTCTTTGCTCCAAAATGCCCCATTAAGCCACCTCGATGCGCTTCCTGCAACAATAACAAGCGAACGGAGCTAGCTGGAATGCATAGCTTGTTAGCTCTAAAGACAAACCCATCACTAACGATGAATTTGTTCCATCCCTTCCCCTCTTTACAATGCAGCAACACATCTTTAAAATCAGCATCATTAACATATTGATCTTTAATCGTTTCCAATCCAAATATTTTGTAATCAAGTTGGTTCAACAAGGTGTATCTCCTAGACAATGCATCAGCAATTATATTCTCTTTCCCTTTCTTGTGCTTAATAATATAAGGAAAAGATTCAATAAATTCAACCCACTTAGCATGTCTACGGTTCAATTTTCCTTGACTACGAATATGTTTTAAAGATTCATGATCTGAATGAATAACAAACTCTTTGGGCCATAGATAATGCTGCCATGTTTCTAATGTGCGAACAAGAGCATACAATTCCTTATCATAAGTAGAATAATTCAGAACAGGCCCGCTCAATTTTTCACTGAAATAAGCAATAGGTTTGCCTTCTTGTAACAAAACACCACCCAAACCAATGCCACTAGCATCACATTCAAGCTCAAAGGTTTTATTAAAATCAGGGAGTTGGAGGAGAGGTGCATGTGTCAACTTATCTTTCAGCGTGTTGAAGGAGTTCTCTTGTGTTTTACCCCAACTAAAAGGCACTCCCTTCTTTGTAAGCTCATTCAAAGGCGCGGCAATGGTGCTGAAGTCCTTCACAAAACGACGATAGAAACCAGCAAGTCCTAGGAAACTCCGCACTTGCGTGATAGTCTTCGGTATAGGCCATCCATGTATAGCTTCCACCTTGGCTTGATCAACCTCGATTCCCTGTGGAGTCACGACATAGCCAAGAAAAGACACTCGATCGGTGCAAAAGGTGCACTTCTCAAGGTTACCAAATAAACGTGCATCTCGTAAAGCATTAAAAACAGCACGTAAGTGATCAAGATGTTCATCGAAAGATTTGCTGTAAATCAATATATCATCAAAGTAGACAACAACAAATTTCCCAATGAAAGCACGCAGAACCTCATTCATTAATCTCATGAAAGTACTCGGTGCATTAGTTAACCCAAAAGGCATGACTAACCACTCATATAACCCGAACTTAGTTTTGAAAGCAGTTTTCCATTCATCTCCCAATTTCATACGAATCTGGTGGTACCCACTACGCAAATCAACTTTGGAAAACACAATAGCACCACTCAATTCATCAAGCATATCATCCAAACGAGGGATAGGGTGTCGATATCGAATTGTAATATTATTAATAGCCCTACAATCAACACACATACGCCATGTTCCATCCTTTTTAGGCACTAAAATAACTGGAACAGCACAAGGACTAAGAGACTCACGCACATAACCTTTGTCGAGTAGTTCTTGCACTTGTCGCTGAATTTCCTTAGTTTCTTCCGGATTTGTCCTGTATGGCGCACGGTTTGGCAATGATGCACCAGGAATAAGGTCAATTTGGTGCTCAATCCCTCGTATCGGTGGCAGCCCCGCTGGTATCTCACTTGGAAACACATCAGAATACTCCTGCAAAAGGTTAGCAACAGCCGGGGGCAAAGAATGCTGCATATCGTGAACTGAAATCAAAGCATTCTTGCACACCAAAGCATAGGCAATAGAAGTGGAAGCAATCAATTCATTAATATCAGACTTAGTAGCAAGCAAGCAATGTCCTTTCAATCTTATCTCATCTTCCCTGCTACTAACAGATTTGGCATTCTTATCGATATCAGCTTTAGTTCTCTTAGCTTTAGCAACATCATCACGCACAATAGATTCAGGTGACATAGGAAGCAAAACGATTTTCTTATCATGATGTATAAGAGAATATTGATTTGATCTACCATGATGCATGCTATCGGTATCAAATTGCCATGGTCTACCTAGCAGAATATGACAAGCTTCCATAGGCACAACATCGCATTCAACAACATCATGATATGAACCAATAGCGAAATTAATTCGTACCAATCTCGTTACCTTGACCTTACCACTATTGTTGAGCCACCGAATGTGATATGGATGTGGGTGCGGTTTTGTTGTAAGTGCAAGCTTCTCGACCATATCGCTGCTAGCCAAGTTGTTGCAGCTACCTCCATCAATTATCAAACGGCATGAACGCTCTTTAATAACACACTTTGTTTGGAACAGTGTATGCCGTTGATTTTGCTCCGCCTTTTCCATTTGTGCACTAAGTACACGCTGCACAATGAGGCTCTCATAATGATCTGCATCCTCTGCACCAATCTGCTCTTCTGGTTGTTCCTTAGTACCTGCATGGTCAGCAGCAAGCAAAGCAAGTGTATCTTCATCAAAATCACTAGCAGAGGAATACCCACCATCTCCTTTGACCACCAAAACGCGCTTGTTAGGGCAGTCACGTTGCACGTGGCCAAAGCCCTTGCATCGATGGCACTGAATATCTCTTGTCCTTCCCGTGGAGGCAACCGAAGATGCACTCGTGGCTGGTTTCTGGACAGTCGTGGTTGCTGAATTTGTCGGGGGAGCACGTGTCTTATCGTTGGATGGAGCGGGTATTGTCGACCGACTCGGGAATGTAGAAGGTGCAGGAGCTCGTCCGGTCAATGAGGTAGATGTGCGCGGCTGCCATGATGAAGGTTTTCCTGCAGAAATATTAGTTCTTGTACTAGCACGTCGTCCCAGCACTTCCCTTTCAGCTTTACAAGCAAGATGGAACAAACGGGTTACGTTAGTATAATCTTTATAAGCAAGAATGTCCTGAATTTCTCGATTCAAACCTCCTAAAAATCTAGCCATAGCAGGTTCCTCATCCTCCACTAAATTACAACGCAACACACCCATTTGTAATTCCTGATAGTATTCTTCTACACTTTTATTACTCTGTCTCAATTGTTGCAATCTATGTAACAGATCACGCGCATAGTAAGAAGGAACAAATCTAGCCCGCATGACCCGTTTCAAGGCATCCCAGGTTTGTGGAATATTATTAGGATTTTTCTTAGCATGTTCTATCCACCAAACAGAGGCAAAATCAGTAAATTCACTAGTAGCAGCCCTAACACGTATATTCTCTGGAAATTCATGACATGCAAACTTTTGATCAACAGCAATTTCCCAAGTAATGTATGCATCAGGATCGTATTTTCCATCAAAAGAAGGTATCTTAAATTTTATTTTACTGAAAGCATCATCATTATTATGTACCTCACGTCGTCGATGTCCACCCATACCTCTCCGATTAGTTCGCAGTCGTCGGCGACTAGGAGCATCTTGGCCATCTAGTTCAGTATCAGCGACATAATCATCCCAATTATCCTCGACACGCTCATCCTTCTTGTTTTCTCCCTCATGCCCATTTGCAGTTCTGGCATGCATCTCATCAAAACGCCTCAAAAGAGCAGCAAGGCTTTGGTCAATATGAGCGACCGACGTCTCCAGCCTTGTAAGCTTGGTGTTGGTGGCAAGCTGCGTGGCCTCCAACTGCCCAATCTTATCATTTGACACCAGCATATCTTCAGCAAGCCCATCTACATGCCTCCTCATCTTATTTTCAAAATGTTGTATGATTCCCTTTGTACGAGGAGAGTGACCTAAACTCCCATCACCCTCTGATCCTGTCATGGTTAGATGAACAAAGGAAACACGAAAATAGGTGAAGAAATAAGATCCTACAACTAATGGGATGTAGCTACTGCAAGGCGCTCACACTCAACCTGTTACACAAGCTCTTACCAATTCTTACCTTGCTCAACAGGAGGGGACGGCAACCAACAAGTCTGCAACCGTGGGATGAAGTGTATCGGTGCCGCAACAACAGGACCTGTCAAGCTGTAGTCGGATATGTGGAGCTATAGGTGGGCTGAAGCAAGGATGAACTAGCACCACGTTAGTTACAAAAGCAAGCTGAAAAATCGTTCAACGGCGGTACTATGCTGGTCCTAGCCTAGACCGTGCTAGAGACGCGAGCCTGGACACAAATGAAGTCACGAGACACCACCGAAGAACAAAAAAGATGCACAAAGAACAGCCCCTTTTTCTTCCCCTCTTTTTCTTCTTCTTCTTTTTTTTTTCTTTTTTTTTTCTTTTTTTTTCCTTCTTTTTTTTCTCTTTTTTTTCTTTTTTTTATTCAGGGGATCCTCAAAACTGATTATATAACCTAAAAGACTTCAAAAGAGCCACACAGCACACAAACTTCTCTCTCTCTCTCTCTCTCTCTGGAGTAAGCCGAGGCTATATGTATTCGTGAAAAGTTGTGGTTTGAGTAAGCCGAGACTACTTCTGCCTTTCTGGAGCGTTACAAAATATGCAGTACAAGTGCGAAAAGCAATGGAATTTTATAACACGGCACAATAACCAATTGGGACTAGGAAATCGATCCCTACTCGAATCACAGCACCGCGTGCGATTCGGTCACAAACCAACACAGAATCTAACTCGGACTTGAACACGAATATGGACTCGGATTCCACCAACACGGAGTATGTATGGTAGCGCACGGTTGTGACTAGAACGTGACAAGAACTCGAAACTCTAAAGGACTAAAACTAAGACCAGCAACTCGACGCAACCGATGCAACCGAAAATTCAACAAGCCCTAACTAAGCAGTGCTAGCAAAGGCTCAAACGAGTTTATAGGACTGAAGGTAAACTAATCTACTATTTTTTTTTGGCTTTTCTGGACTATAGGAAAAATAAAACAGCGAAGAATTAGAAGTCTCTCACCGATAAACCTTGCTCTGATTACCAACTAATGGCGACCCGCTAGGGTTTGATTCCCGATCTTTCGATGAGAGGCGTGGATAACTCGATTGGTCGATGGAGGCGACGTTCACGGCCCGACTACAGCCTTCCAAGCTGCGCCTTAGCAACCGATACACCCTCTCCAATGGCTGTCGCGATCTTGTGGAGCGCGGCACCCGGCCACTAGGGCACTCGTCCTGCAAGCAATCGAAGAACTAGCAAGAACAAGTATGACAAGTACTGAATTTACTAGATATAAATGAAGGTTTCACACGCAATCTCAATAATGGTGGGGTTCCGAAGACAAGAAGACGGGCGGCTGATCCAGCACGCGCGCTTGCAAGCAAGTAGCGAAGGCTAAACTTGATCTAAACAAAACCCAAGCATCCTTGGCGGCGGCTAAGGGGTATAAGTACGTGGGAGGACGACCACAGGGGTGTTGGGGTCGTACTCCAACCCTAGGACGCGTCCGTAATGGACTCAACTTGATACACGGCCCATTGGACCAAAACAGGGTGACGCAGCACCATGGGCAGAAAAGGACTCTGTATTAATTTAACGATTGCGGCCGACTCGTAATAGATATGGCTATGAGGCCGGATCCGTTTGAAAGAAGACTTCATAAGCTTTCCACGAAGTACTTGAACGCCCCAATCCGAGTTCATATGCGACCGTGGTGTCCGTCACAAGTTGGTACTGTTCTGCAGTCCGAATCCAGCTTGCGCGAATCCGTTTCCCTTTCGGCCGCCTCCTTGGTTGCTAAGCAAAACAAGAGTACACGGGTCTCCATGGTCTAAACATGATGCACCTGAGCTTAGATTTGAACTCACCTGATGATTAAGTTGATGCGCACGAGCACGAGTAATAGGACCAGCAATAGGTACTTGTGTCGGAGTGGATGTATCGTTGGTGTTGGTGTCCTCATCAACTCCATTGGACCCAAAACTCATGTCTTGGGGCGTTTCAGACTGTTTCATTACTGCACAATAGTCGATGCGAAACTGGCCGAACTGGTGCCATTAACGCACAAGTTCGCTAAACGAAGTTGCGTCGGAATTTTTCGCAACCAACGCATCCGATCCACTCCATTGGACCCAAAACTCATGTTTTGGGGCGTTTCGGACTGTTTCGTTACTGCACGAAAGTCGATGCAAGACTCGCCGAACTGGTGCCATTAACGCACAAGTTTGCTAAACGAAGTTGTGTCGGAACTTTTCGCAACGAACGCACCCGTTCCACTCCATTGGACCCAAAACTGATGTCTTGGGGCATTTCAGACCGTTTCATTACTGCACCAAAGTTGATGCAAAACTGGCCGAACTGGTGCCATTAACGCACAAGTTTGCTAAACGAATTTGCGTCGGAATTTTTCACAACGAATGCACCCAATCCACTCCATTGGACACGAAACTCATGTTTTGGGGCATTTCGTACCGTTTTGTTACTGCACGAAACTCGATGCAAAACTGGCCGAACTGGTGCCATTAATGCACAAGATCGCTACACGAAGTTGCGTCGGAACATTTCGCAACGACGCACTTGATCCACTCCATTGGACGCCAAACTCTTGTTTTGGGATGTTTCGGACCGTTTTGTTACGGCACGAAAGTCGATGCAAAACTGGCCGAACCGGTGCATTAACGCACAAGTTCGCTAAACGAAGTTGCGTTGGAATTTTTCACAACGATCGCACCGGATCCACACCATTGGACCCAAAACTCATGTTTTGGGGCGTTTCAGACCGTAGTTACTGCACGAAAGTCGATGCAAAACTGGCCGAACTGATGCCATTAATGATCAAGTTCGCTAAATGAAGTTGCGTCCGAATTTTTCGCAACGAACGCACCCGTTCCACACCATTGGACCCAAAACTCATGTTTTGGGGCGTTTCAGACCGTAGTTACTGCACGAAAGTCGATGCAAAACTGGCCGAACTAATGCCATTAATGATCAAGTTCGCTGAATGAAGTTGCGTTAGAATTTTTCGCAACGAACGCACCCGTTCCACTCCATTGGACCCAAAACTCATGTCTTGGGGCGTTTAAGACTGTTTCACTACTGCACAAAAGTCGATGCAAAACTGGCCGAACTGGTGCCATTAACGCACAAGATCGCTAAACGAAGTTGCGTCGGAACTTTTCGCAACGAACGCACTTGATCCACTCCATTGGACGCCAAACTCTTGTTTTGGGGTGTTTCGGACCGTTTTGTTACGGCACGAAAGTCGATGCAAAACTGGCCGAACCGGTGCCATTAACGCACAAGTTCGCTAAACGAAGTTGCGTCGGAATTTTTCGCAACGAATGCACCGGATCCACACCATTGGACCCAAAACTCATGTTTTGGGGCGTTTCAGACCGTAGTTACTGCACGAAAGTCGAGGCAAAACTAGCCGAACTGATGCCATTAATGATCAAGTTTGCTAAATGAAGTTGCGTCAGAATTTTTCGCAACGAACGCACCCGTTCCACTCCATTGGACCCAAAACTCATGTCTTGGGGCGTTTCAGACTGTTTCATTACTGCACAAAAGTCGATGCAAGACTCGCCGAACTGGTGCCATTAACGCACAAGTTCGCTAAACGAAGTTGCGTCGGAATTTTTCGCAACGAACGCACCCGTTCCACTCCATTGGACCCAAAACTGATGTCTTGGGGCGTTTCAGACCGTTTCATTACTGCACCAAAGTTGATGCAAAACTGGCCGAACTGGTGCCATTAACGCACAAGTTTGCTAAACGAATTTGCGTCGGAATTTTTCACAACGAATGCACCCAATCCACTCCATTGGACCCAAAACTCATGTTTTGGGGCACTTCGTACCGTTTTGTTACTCCACGAAACTCGATGCAAAACTGGCCGAACTGATGCCATTAATGATCAAGTTGGCTAAATGAAGTTGCGTCAGAATTTTTGGCAACGAACGCACCCGTTCCACTCCATTGGACCCAAAACGCATGTTTTGGGGCGTTTCAGACCGTAGTTACTGCATGAAAGTCGATGCAAAACTGGCCGAACTGATGCTATTAATGATCAAGTTTGCTAAATGAAGTTGCGTCAGAATTTTTCGCAACGAACGCACCCGTTCCACTCCATTGGACCCAAAACGCATGTTTTGGGGCGTTTCAGACCGTAGTTACTGCACGAAAGTCGATGCAAAACTGGCCGAACTGATGCCATTAATGATCAAGTTCGCTAAATGAAGTTGCGTCAGAATTTTTCGCAACGAACGCACCCGTTCCACTCCATTGGACCCAAAACTCATGTCTTCGGGCGTTTCAGACTGTTTCACTACTGCACAAAAGTCGATGCAAAACTGGCCGAACTGGTGCCATTAACGCACAAGATCGCTAAACGAAGTTGCGTCGGAACTTTTCGCAACGAACGCACTTGATCCACTCCATTGGACGCCAAACTCTTGTTTTGGGGTGTTTCGGACCGTTTTGTTACGGCACGAAAGTCGATGCAAAACTGGCCGAACCGGTGCCATTAACGCACAAGTTCGCTAAACGAAGTTGCGTCGGAATTTTTCGCAACGAACGCACCGGATCCACACCATTGGACCCAAAACTCATGTTTTGGGCCGTTTCAGACCGTAGTTACTGCACGAAAGTCGATGCAAAACTGGCCGAACTGATGCCATTAATGATCAAGTTTGCTAAATGAAGTTGCGTCAGAATTTTTCGCAACGAACGCACCCGTTCCACTCCATTGGACCCAAAACTCATGTCTTGGGGCGTTTCAGACTGTTTCATTACTGCACAAAAGTCGATGCAAGACTCGCCGAACTGGTGCCATTAACGCACAAGTTCGCTAAACGAAGTTGCGTCGGAATTTTTCGCAACGAACGCACCCGTTCCACTCCATTGGACCCAAAACTGATGTCTTGGGGCGTTTCAGACCGTTTCATTACTGCACCAAAGTTGATGCAAAACTGGCCGAACTGGTGCCATTAACGCACAAGTTTGCTAAACGAATTTGCGTCGGAATTTTTCACAACGAATGCACCCAATCCACTCCATTGGACCCAAAACTCATGTTTTGGGGCACTTCGTACCGTTTTGTTACTACACGAAACTCGATGCAAAACTGGCCGAACTGGTGCCATTAACGCACAAGATCGCTAAACGAAGTTGCGTCAGAACTTTTCGCAACGAACGCACTTGATCCACTCGATTGGACGCCAAACTCATGTTTTGGGGCATTTCAGACCGTAGTTACTGCACGAAAGTCGATGCAAAACTGGCCGAGCTGATGCCATTAAGGATCAACTTCGCTAAATGAAGTTGCGTCAGAATTTTTCGCAACGAACGCACCCGTTCCACTCCATTGGACCCAAAACGCATGTCTTGGGGCGTTTCAGACTGTTTCATTACTGCACAATAGTCGATGCAAAACTGGCCGAACCGGTGCCATTAACGCACAAGTTCGCTAAACGAAGTTGCGTCGGAATTTTTCGCAACGAACGCACCGGATCCACACCATTGGACCCAAAACTCATGTTTTGGGGCGTTTCAGACCGTAGTTACTGCACGAAAGTCGAGGCAAAACTGGCCGAACTGATGCCATTAATGATCAAGTTTGCTAAATGAAGTTGCGTCAGAATTTTTCGCAACGAACGCACCCGTTCCACTCCATTGGACCCAAAACTCATGTCTTGGGGCGTTTCAGACTGTTTCATTATTGCACAAAAGTCGATGCAAGACTCGCCGAACTGGTGCCATTAACGCACAAGTTCGCTAAACGAAGTTGCGTCGGAACTTTTCGCAACGAACGCACCCGTTCCACTCCATTGGACCCAAAACTGATGTCTTGGGGCGTTTCAGACCGTTTCATTACTGCACCAAAGTTGATGCAAAACTGGCCGAACTGGTGCCATTAACGCACAAGTTTGCTAAACGAATTTGCGTCGGAATTTTTCACAACGAATGCACCCAATCCACTCCATTGGACCCAAAACTCATGTTTTGGGGCACTTCGTACCGTTTTGTTACTACACGAAACTCGATGCAAAACTGGCCGAACTGGTGCCATTAACGCACAAGATCGCTAAACGAAGTTGCGTCAGAACTTTTCGCAACGAACGCACTTGATCCACTCGATTGGACGCCAAACTCATGTTTTGGGGCATTTCAGACCGTAGTTACTGCACGAAAGTCGATGCAAAACTGGCCGAGCTGATGCCATTAAGGATCAACTTCGCTAAATGAAGTTGCGTCAGAATTTTTCGCAACGAACGCACCCGTTCCACTCCATTGGACCCAAAACGCATGTCTTGGGGCGTTTCAGACTGTTTCATTACTGCACAATAGTCGATGCAAAACTGGCCGAACCGGTGCCATTAACGCACAAGTTCGCTAAACGAAGTTGCGTCGAAATTTTTCACAACGAACGCACCGGATCCACACCATTGGACCCAAAACTCATGTTTTGGGGCGTTTCAGACCATAGTTACTGCACGAAAGTCGATGCAAAACTGGCCGAACTGATGCCATTAATGATCAAGTTTGCTAAATGAAGTTGCGTCAGAATTTTTCGCAACGAACGCACCCGTTCCACTCCATTGGACCCAAAACTCATGTCTTGGGGCGTTTCAGACTGTTTCATTACTGCACAATAGTCGATGCAAAACTGGCCGAACTGGTGCCATTAACGCACAAGTTCGCTAAACGAAGTTGCGTCGGAATTTTTCGCAACCAACGCATCCGATCCACTCCATTGGACCCAAAACTCATGTTTTGGGGCATTTCGGACCGTTTCGTTACTGCACGAAAGTCGATGCAAAACTCGCCGAACTGGTGCCATTAACGCACAAGTTTGCTAAACGAATTTGCGTCGGAATTTTTCACAACGAATGCACCCAATCCACTCCATTGGACCCAAAACTCATGTTTTGGGGCATTTCGTACCGTTTTGTTACTGCACGAAAGTCGATGCAAAACTGGCCGAACCGGTGCCATTAACGCACAAGTTCGCTAAACGAAGTTGCGTCGGAATTTTTCGCAACGAACGCACCGGATCCACACCATTGGACCCAAAACTCTTGTTTTGGGGCGTTTTAGACCGTAGTTACTGCACGAAAGTCGATGCAAAACTGGCCGAACCGGTGCCATTAACGCACAAGTTCGCTAAACGAAGTTGCGTCGGAATTTTTCGCAACGAACGCACCGGATCCACACCATTGGACCCAAAACTCATGTTTTTGGGCGTTTCAGACCTTAGTTACTGCACGAAAGTCGATGCAAAACTGGCCGAACTGATGCCATTAATGATCAAGTTTGCTAAATGAAGTTGCGTCAGAATTTTTCGCAACGAACGCACCCGTTCCACTCCATTGGACCCAAAACTCATGTCTTGGGGCATTTCAGACTGTTTCATTACTGCACAAAAGTCGATGCAAGACTCGCCGAACTGGTGCCATTAACGCACAAGTTCGCTAAACGAAGTTGCGTCGGAACTTTTCGCAACGAACGCACCCGTTCCACTCCATTGGACCCAAAACTGATGTCTTGGGGCGTTTCAGACCGTTTCATTACTGCACCAAAGTTGATGCAAAACTGGATGAACTGGTGCCATTAACGCACAAGTTTGCTAAACGAATTTGCGTCGGAATTTTTCACAACGAATGCACCCAATCCACTCCATTGGACCCAAAACTCATGTTTTGGGGCACTTCGTACCGTTTTGTTACTCCACGAAACTCGATGCAAAACTGGCCGAACTGATGCCATTAATGATCAAGTTGGCTAAATGAAGTTGCGTCAGAATTTTTGGCAACGAACGCACCCGTTCCACTCCATTGGACCCAAAACGCATGTTTTGGGGCGTTTCAGACCGTAGTTACTGCATGAAAGTCGATGCAAAACTGGCCGAACTGATGCTATTAATGATCAAGTTTGCTAAATGAAGTTGCGTCAGAATTTTTCGCAACGAACGCACCCGTTCCACTCCATTGGACCCAAAACGCATGTTTTGGGGCGTTTCAGACCGTAGTTACTGCACGAAAGTCGATGCAAAACTGGCCGAACTGATGCCATTAATGATCAAGTTCGCTAAATGAAGTTGCGTCAGAATTTTTCGCAACGAACGCACCCGTTCCACTCCATTGGACCCAAAACTCATGTCTTGGGGCGTTTCAGACTGTTTCACTACTGCACAAAAGTCGATGCAAAACTGGCCGAACTGGTGCCATTAACGCACAAGATCGCTAAACGAAGTTGCGTCGGAACTTTTCGCAACGAACGCACTTGATCCACTCCATTGGACGCCAAACTCTTGTTTTGGGGTGTTTCGGACCGTTTTGTTACGGCACGAAAGTCGATGCAAAACTGGCCGAACCGGTGCCATTAACGCACAAGTTCGCTAAACGAAGTTGCGTCGGAATTTTTCGCAACGAACGCACCGGATCCACACCATTGGACCCAAAACTCATGTTTTGGGCCGTTTCAGACCGTAGTTACTGCACGAAAGTCGATGCAAAACTGGCCGAACTGATGCCATTAATGATCAAGTTTGCTAAATGAAGTTGCGTCAGAATTTTTCGCAACGAACGCACCCGTTCCACTCCATTGGACCCAAAACTCATGTCTTGGGGCGTTTCAGACTGTTTCATTACTGCACAAAAGTCGATGCAAGACTCGCCGAACTGGTGCCATTAACGCACAAGTTCGCTAAACGAAGTTGCGTCGGAATTTTTCGCAACGAACGCACCCGTTCCACTCCATTGGACCCAAAACTGATGTCTTGGGGCGTTTCAGACCGTTTCATTACTGCACCAAAGTTGATGCAAAACTGGCCGAACTGGTGCCATTAACGCACAAGTTTGCTAAACGAATTTGCGTCGGAATTTTTCACAACGAATGCACCCAATCCACTCCATTGGACCCAAAACTCATGTTTTGGGGCACTTCGTACCGTTTTGTTACTACACGAAACTCGATGCAAAACTGGCCGAACTGGTGCCATTAACGCACAAGATCGCTAAACGAAGTTGCGTCAGAACTTTTCGCAACGAACGCACTTGATCCACTCGATTGGACGCCAAACTCATGTTTTGGGGCATTTCAGACCGTAGTTACTGCACGAAAGTCGATGCAAAACTGGCCGAGCTGATGCCATTAAGGATCAACTTCGCTAAATGAAGTTGCGTCAGAATTTTTCGCAACGAACGCACCCGTTCCACTCCATTGGACCCAAAACGCATGTCTTGGGGCGTTTCAGACTGTTTCATTACTGCACAATAGTCGATGCAAAACTGGCCGAACCGGTGCCATTAACGCACAAGTTCGCTAAACGAAGTTGCGTCGACATTTTTCACAACGAACGCACCGGATCCACACCATTGGACCCAAAACTCATGTTTTGGGGCGTTTCAGACCATAGTTACTGCACGAAAGTCGATGCAAAACTGGCCGAACTGATGCCATTAATGATCAAGTTTGCTAAATGAAGTTGCGTCAGAATTTTTCGCAACGAACGCACCCGTTCCACTCCATTGGACCCAAAACTCATGTCTTGGGGCGTTTCAGACTGTTTCATTACTGCACAATAGTCGATGCAAAACTGGCCGAACTGGTGCCATTAACGCACAAGTTCGCTAAACGAAGTTGCGTCGGAATTTTTCGCAACCAACGCATCCGATCCACTCCATTGGACCCAAAACTCATGTTTTGGGGCATTTCGGACCGTTTCGTTACTGCACGAAAGTCGATGCAAAACTCGCCGAACTGGTGCCATTAACGCACAAGTTTGCTAAACGAATTTGCGTCGGAATTTTTCACAACGAATGCACCCAATCCACTCCATTGGACCCAAAACTCATGTTTTGGGGCATTTCGTACCGTTTTGTTACTGCACGAAAGTCGATGCAAAACTGGCCGAACCGGTGCCATTAACGCACAAGTTCGCTAAACGAAGTTGCGTCGGAATTTTTCGCAACGAACGCACCGGATCCACACCATTGGACCCAAAACTCTTGTTTTGGGGCGTTTTAGACCGTAGTTACTCCACGAAAGTCGATGCAAAACTGGCCGAACCGGTGCCATTAACGCACAAGTTCGCTAAACGAAGTTGCGTCGGAATTTTTCGCAACGAACGCACCGGATCCACACCATTGGACCCAAAACTCATGTTTTTGGGCGTTTTAGACCTTAGTTACTGCACGAAAGTCGATGCAAAACTGGCCGAACTGATGCCATTAATGATCAAGTTTGCTAAATGAAGTTGCGTCAGAATTTTTCGCAACGAACGCACCCGTTCCACTCCATTGGACCCAAAACTCATGTCTTGGGGCATTTCAGACTGTTTCATTACTGCACAAAAGTCGATGCAAGACTTGCCGAACTGGTGCCATTAACGCACAAGTTCGCTAAACGAAGTTGCGTCGGAACTTTTCGCAACGAACGCACCCGTTCCACTCCATTGGACCCAAAACTGATGTCTTGGGGCGTTTCAGACCGTTTCATTACTGCACCAAAGTTGATGCAAAACTGGATGAACTGGTGCCATTAACGCACAAGTTTGCTAAACGAATTTGCGTCGGAATTTTTCACAACGAATGCACCCAATCCACTCCATTGGACCCAAAACTCATGTTTTGGGGCACTTCGTACCGTTTTGTTACTCCACGAAACTCGATGCAAAACTGGCCGAACTGATGCCATTAATGATCAAGTTGGCTAAATGAAGTTGCGTCAGAATTTTTGGCAACGAACGCACCCGTTCCACTCCATTGGACCCAAAACGCATGTTTTGGGGCGTTTCAGACCGTAGTTACTGCATGAAAGTCGATGCAAAACTGGCCGAACTGATGCTATTAATGATCAAGTTTGCTAAATGAAGTTGCGTCAGAATTTTTCGCAACGAACGCACCCGTTCCACTCCATTGGACCCAAAACGCATGTTTTGGGGCGTTTCAGACCGTAGTTACTGCACGAAAGTCGATGCAAAACTGGCCGAACTGATGCCATTAATGATCAAGTTCGCTAAATGAAGTTGCGTCAGAATTTTTCGCAACGAACGCACCCGTTCCACTCCATTGGACCCAAAACTCATGTCTTGGGGCGTTTCAGACTGTTTCACTACTGCACAAAAGTCGATGCAAAACTGGCCGAACTGGTGCCATTAACGCACAAGATCGCTAAACGAAGTTGCGTCGGAACTTTTCGCAACGAACGCACTTGATCCACTCCATTGGACGCCAAACTCTTGTTTTGGGGTGTTTCGGACCGTTTTGTTACGGCACGAAAGTCGATGCAAAACTGGCCGAACCGGTGCCATTAACGCACAAGTTCGCTAAACGAAGTTGCGTCGGAATTTTTCGCAACGAACGCACCGGATCCACACCATTGGACCCAAAACTCATGTTTTGGGCCGTTTCAGACCGTAGTTACTGCACGAAAGTCGATGCAAAACTGGCCGAACTGATGCCATTAATGATCAAGTTCGCTAAATGAAGTTGCGTCAGAATTTTTCGCAACGAACGCACCCGTTCCACTCCATTGGACCCAAAACTCATGTCTTGGGGCGTTTCAGACTGTTTCATTACTGCACAAAAGTCGATGCAAGACTCGCCGAACTGGTGCCATTAACGCACAAGTTCGCTAAACGAAGTTGCGTCGGAACTTTTCGCAACGAACGCACTTGATCCACTCCATTGGACTCCAAACTCTTGTTTTGGGGTGTTTCGGACCGTTTTGTTACGGCACGAAAGTCGATGCAAAACTGGCCGAACCGGTGCCATTAACGCACAAGTTCGCTAAACGAAGTTGCGTCGGAATTTTTCGCAACTAACGCACCGGATCCACACCATTGGACCCAAAACTCATGTTTTGGGGCGTTTCAGACCGTAGTTACTGCACGAAAGTCGATGCAAAACTGGCCGAACTGATGCCATTAATGATCAAGTTTGCTAAATGAAGTTGCGTCAGAATTTTTCGCAACGAACGCACCCGTTCCACTCCATTGGACCCAAAACTCATGTCTTGGGGCGTTTCAGACTGTTTCATTACTGCACAAAAGTCGATGCAAGACTCGCCGAACTGGTGCCATTAACGCACAAGTTCGCTAAACGAAGTTGCGTCGGAATTTTTCGCAACGAACGCACCCGTTCCACTCCATTGGACCCAAAACTGATGTCTTGGGGCGTTTCAGACCGTTTCATTACTGCACCAAAGTTGATGCAAAACTGGCCGAACTGGTGCCATTAACGCACAAGTTTGCTAAACGAATTTGCGTCGGAATTTTTCACAACGAATGCACCCAATCCACTCCATTGGACCCAAAACTCATGTTTTGGGGCACTTCGTACCGTTTTGTTACTACACGAAACTCGATGCAAAACTGGCCGAGCTGGTGCCATTAACGCACAAGATCGCTAAACGAAGTTGCGTCAGAACTTTTCGCAACGAACGCACTTGATCCACTCCATTGGACGCCAAACTCATGTTTTGGGGCATTTCATACCGTAGTTACTGCACGAAAGTCGATGCAAAACTGGCCGAACTGATGCCATTAATGATCAAGTTCGCTAAATGAAGTTGCGTCAGAATTTTTCGCAACGAACGCACCCGTTCCACTCCATTGGACCCAAGACGCATGTTTTGGGGCGTTTCAGACCGTAGTTACTGCACGAAAGTCGATGCAAAACTGGCCGAACTGATGCCATTAATGATCAAGTTCGCTAAATGAAGTTGCGTCAGAATTTTTCGCAATGAACGCACCCGTTCCACTCCATTGGACCCAAAACTCATGTCTTGGGGCGTTTCAGACTGTTTCATTACTGCACAATGGTCGATGCGAAACTGGCCGAACTGGTGCCATTAACGCACAAGTTCGCTAAACGAAGTTGCGTCGGAATTTTTCGCAACCAACGCATCCGATCCACTCCATTGGACCCAAAACTCATGTTTTGGGGCGTTTCGGACTGTTTCGTTACTGCACGAAAGTCGATGCCAGACTCGCCGAACTGGTGCCATTAACGCACAAGTTCGCTAAACGAAGTTGTGTCGGAACTTTTCGCAACGAACGCACCCGTTCCACTCCATTGGACCCAAAACTGATGTCTTGGGGCATTTCAGACCGTTTCATTACTGCACCAAAGTTGATGCAAAACTGGCCGAACTGGTGCCATTAACGCACAAGTTTGCTAAACGAATTTGCGTCGGAATTTTTCACAACGAATGCACCCAATCCACTCCATTGGACACGAAACTCATGTTTTGGGGCATTTCGTACCGTTTTGTTACTGCACGAAACTCGATGCAAAACTGGCCGAACTGGTGCCATTAATGCACAAGATCGCTACACGAAGTTGCGTCGGAACATTTCGCAACGACGCACTTGATCCACTCCATTGGACGCCAAACTCTTGTTTTGGGATGTTTCGGACCGTTTTGTTACGGCACGAAAGTCGATGCAAAACTGGCCGAACCGGTGCATTAACGCACAAGTTCGCTAAACGAAGTTGCGTTGGAATTTTTCGCAACGATCGCACCGGATCCACACCATTGGACCCAAAACTCATGTTTTGGGGCGTTTCAGACCGTAGTTACTGCACGAAAGTCGATGCAAAACTGGCCGAACTGATGCCATTAATGATCAAGTTCGCTAAATGAAGTTGCGTCCGAATTTTTCGCAACGAACGCACCCGTTCCACTCCATTGGACCCAAAACTCATGTTTTGGGGCGTTTCAGACCGTAGTTACTGCACGAAAGTCGATGCAAAACTGGCCGAACTAATGCCATTAATGATCAAGTTCGCTGAATGAAGTTGCGTTAGAATTTTTCGCAACGAACGCACCCGTTCCACTCCATTGGACCCAAAACTCATGTCTTGGGGCGTTTAAGACTGTTTCACTACTGCACAAAAGTCGATGCAAAACTGGCCGAACTGGTGCCATTAACGCACAAGATCGCTAAACGAAGTTGCGTCGGAACTTTTCGCAACGAACGCACTTGATCCACTCCATTGGACGCCAAACTCTTGTTTTGGGGTGTTTCGGACCGTTTTGTTACGGCACGAAAGTCGATGCAAAACTGGCGAACCGGTGCCATTAACACACAAGTTCGCTAAACGAAGTTGCGTCGGAATTTTTCGCAACGAACGCACCGGATCCACACCATTGGACCCAAAACTCATGTTTTGGGGCGTTTCAGACCGTAGTTACTGCACGAAAGTCGAGGCAAAACTAGCCGAACTGATGCCATTAATGATCAAGTTTGCTAAATGAAGTTGCGTCAGAATTTTTCGCAACGAACGCACCCGTTCCACTCCATTGGACCCAAAACTCATGTCTTGGGGCGTTTCAGACTGTTTCATTAATTGCACAAAAGTCGATGCAAGGACTCGCCGAACTGGTGCCATTAACGCACAAGTTCGCTAAACGAAGTTGCGTCGGAACTTTTCGCAACGAACGCACCCGTTCCACTCCATTGGACCCAAAACTGATGTCTTGGGGCGTTTCAGACCGTTTCATTACTGCACCAAAGTTGATGCAAAACTGGCCGAACTGGTGCCATTAACGCACAAGTTTGCTAAACGAATTTGCGTCGGAATTTTTCACAACGAATGCACCCAATCCACTCCATTGGACCCAAAACTCATGTTTTGGGGCACTTCGTACCGTTTTGTTACTACACGAAACTCGATGCAAAACTGGCCGAACTGGTGCCATTAACGCACAAGATCGCTAAACGAAGTTGCGTCAGAACTTTTCGCAACGAACGCACTTGATCCACTCGATTGGAAGCCAAACTCATGTTTTGGGGCATTTCAGACCGTAGAGTTACTGCACGAAAGTCGATGCAAAACTGGCCGAGCTGATGCCATTAATGATCAACTTCGCTAAATGAAGTTGCGTCAGAATTTTTCGCAACGAACGCACCCGTTCCACTCCATTGGACCCAAAACGCATGTTTTGGGGCGTTTCAGACCGTAGTTACTGCACGAAAGTCGATGCAAAACTGGCCGAACCGGTGCCATTAACGCACAAGTTCGCTAAACGAAGTTGCGTCGGAATTTTTCCGCAACGAACGCACCGGATCCACACCATTGGACCCAAAACTCATGTTTTGGGGCGTTTCAGACCGTAGTTACTGCACGAAAGTCGATGCAAAACTGGCCGAACTGATGCCATTAATGATCAAGTTTGCTAAATGAAGTTGCGTCAGAATTTTTCGCAACGAACGCACCCGTTCCACTCCATTGGACCCAAAACTCATTGGGGCGTTTCAGACTGTTTCATTACTGCACAAAAGTCGATGCAAGACTCGCCGAACTGGTGCCATTAACGCACAAGTTCGCTAAACGAAGTTGCGTCGGAACTTTTCGCAACGAACGCACCCGTTCCACTCCATTGGACCCAAAACTGATGTCTTGGGGCGTTTCAGACCGTTTCATTACTGCACCAAAGTTGATGCAAAACTGGCCGAACTGGTGCCATTAACGCACAAGTTTGCTAAACGAATTTGCGTCGGAATTTTTCACAACGAATGCACCCAATCCACTCCATTGGACCCAAAACTCATGTTTTGGGGCACTTCGTACCGTTTTGTTACTACACGAAACTCGATGAAAACTGGCCGAACTGGTGCCATTAACGCACAAGATCGCTAAACGAAGTTGCGTCAGAACTTTTCGCAACGAACGCACTTGATCCACTAGATTGGACGCCAAACTCATGTTTTGGAGCATTTCAGACCGTAGTTACTTCACGAAAGTGGATGCAAAACTGGCCGAACTGATGCCATTAATGATCAAGTTCGCTAAATGAAGTTGCGTCAGAATTTTTCGCAACGAACGCACCCGTTCCACTCCATTGGACCTAAAACGCATGTTTTGGGGCGTTTCAGACCGTAGTTACTGCACGAAAGTCGATGCAAAACTGGCCGAACCGGTGCCATTAACGCACAAGTTCGCTAAACGAAGTTGCGTCGGAATTTTTCGCAACGAACGCACCGGATCCACACCATTGGACCCAAAACTCATGTTTTGGGGCGTTTCAGACCGTAGTTACTGCACGAAAGTCGATGCAAAACTGGCCGAACTGATGCCATTAATGATCAAGTTTGCTAAATGAAGTTGCGTCAGAATTTTTCGCAACGAACGCACCCGTTCCACTCCATTGGACCCAAAACTCATGTCTTGGGGCGTTTCAGACTGTTTCATTACTGCACAAAAGTCGATGCAAGACTCGCCGAACTGGTGCCATTAACGCACAAGTTCGCTAAACGAAGTTGCGTCGAAACTTTTCGCAACGAACGCACCCGTTCCACTCCATTGGACCCAAAACTGATGTCTTGGGGCGTTTCAGACCGTTTCATTACTGCACCAAAGTTGATGCAAAACTGGCCGAACTGGTGCCATTAACGCACAAGTTTGCTAAACGAATTTGCGTCGGAATTTTTCACAACGAATGCACCCAATCCACTCCATTGGACCCAAAACTCATGTTTTGGGGCACTTCGTACCGTTTTGTTACTCCACGAAACTCGATGCAAAACTGGCCGAACTGGTGCCATTAACGCACAAGATCGCTAAACGAAGTTGTGTCAGAACTTTTCGCAACGAATGCACTTGATCCACTCCATTGGACGCCAAACTCATGTTTGGGGCATTTCAGACCATAGTTACTGCACGAAAGTCGATGCAAAACTGGCCGAACTGATGCCATTAATGATCAAGTTCGCTAAATGAAGTTGCGTTAGAATTTTTTGCAACGAACGCACCCGTTCCACTCCATTGGACCCAAAACGCTTGTTTTGGGGCGTTTCAGACCGTAGTTACTGCACGAAAGTCGATGCAAAACTGGCCGAACTGATGCCATTAATGATCAAGTTCGCTAAATGAAGTTGCGTCAGAATTTTTCGCAACGAACGCACCCGTTCCACTCCATTGGACCCAAAACGCATGTTTTGGGGCGTTTCAGACCGTAGTTACTGCACGAAAGTCGATGCAAAACTGGCCGAACTGATGCCATTAATGATCAAGTTCGCTAAATGAAGTTGCGTCAGAATTTTTCGCAACGAACGCAATCGTTCCACTCCATTGGACCCAAAACTCATGTCTTGGGGCGTTTCAGACTGTTTCATTACTGCACAATAGTCGATGCAAAACTGGCCGAACTGGTGCCATTAACGCACAAGTTCGCTAAACGAAGTTGCGTCGGAATTTTTCGCAACCAACGCATCCGATCCACTCCATTGGACCCAAAACTCATGTTTTGGGGCGTATCGGACTGTTTCGTTACTGCACGAAAGTCGATGCAAGACTCGCCGAACTGGTGCCATTAACGCACAAGTTCGCTAAACGAAGTTGCGTCGGAACTTTTCGCAACGAACGCACCCGTTCCACTCCATTGGACCCAAAACTGATGTCTTGGAGCATTTCAGACCGTTTGATTACTGCACCAAAGTTGATGCAAAACTGGCCGAACTAATGCCATTAACGCACAAGTTTGCTAAACGAATTTGCGTCGGAATTTTTCACAACGAATGCACCCAATCCACTCCATTGGACCCAAAACTCATGTTTTGGGGCATTTCGTACCGTTTTGTTACTGCACGAAACTCGATGCAAAACTGGCCGAACTGGTGCCATTAACGCACAAGATCGCTACACGAAGTTGCATCGGAACTTTTCGCAACGAACGCACTTGATCCACTACATTGGACGCCAAACTCTTGTTTTGGGGTGTTTTGGACCGTTTTGTTACGGCACGAAAGTTGATGCAAAACTGGCCGAACCGGTGCATTAACGCACAAGTTCGCTAAACGAAGTTGCGTCGGAATTTTTCGCAACGAACGCACCGGATCCACACCATTGGACCCAAAACTCATGTTTTGGGGCGTTTCAGACCGTAGTTACTGCACGAAAGTCGATGCAAAACTGGCCGAACTGATGCCATTAATGATCAAGTTCGCTAAATGAAGTTGCGTCCGAATTTTTCGCAACGAACGCACCCGTTCCACACCATTGGACCCAAAACTCATGTTTTGGGGCGTTTCAGACCGTAGTTACTGCACGAAAGTCGATGCAAAACTGGCCGAACTGATGCCATTAATGATCAAGTTCGCTGAATGAAGTTGCGTCAGAATTTTTCGCAACGAACGCACCCGTTCCACTCCATTGGACCCAAAACTCATGTCTTGGGGCGTTTAAGACTGTTTCACTACTGCACAAAAGTCGATGCAAAACTGGCCGAACTGGTGCCATTAACGCACAAGATCGCTAAACGAAGTTGCGTCGGAACTTTTCGCAACGAACGCACATGATCCACTCCATTGGACGCCAAACTCTTGTTTTGGGGTGTTTCGGACCGTTTTGTTACGGCACGAAAGTCGATGCAAAACTGGCCGAACCGATGCCAATAACGCACAAGTTCGCTAAACGAAGTTGCGTCGGAATTTTTCGCAACGAACGCACCGGATCCACACCATTGGACCCAAAACTCATGTTTTGGGGCGTTTCAGACCGTAGTTACTGCACGAAAGTCGATGCAAAACTAGCTGAACTGATGCCATTAATGATCAAGTTTGCTAAATGAAGTTGCGTCAGAATTTTTCGCAACGAACGCACCCGTTCCACTCCATTGGACCCAAAACTCATGTCTTGGGGCGTTTCAGACTGTTTCATTACTGCACAAAAGTCGATGCAAGACTCGCCAAACTGGTGCCATTAACGCACAAGTTCGCTAAACGAAGTTGCGTCGGAACTTTTCGCAACGAACGCACCCGTTCCACTCCATTGGACCCAAAACTGATGTCTTGGGGCGTTTCAGACCGTTTCATTACTGTACCAAAGTTGATGCAAAACTGGCCGAACTGGTGCCATTAACGCACAAGTTTGCTAAACGAATTTGCGTCGGAATTTTTCACAACGAATGCACCCAATCCACTCCATTGGACCCAAAACTCATGTTTTGGGGCACTTCGTACCGTTTTGTTACTACACGAAACTCGATGCAAAACTGGCCGAACTGGTGCCATTAACGCACAAGATCGCTAAACGAAGTTGTGTCAGAACTTTTCGCAACGAACGCACTTGATCCACTCGATTGGACGCCAAACTCATGTTTTGGGGCATTTCAGACCGTAGTTACTGCACGAAAGTCGATGCAAAACTGGCCGAACTGATGCCATTAATGATCAAGTTCGCTAAATGAAGTTGCGTCAGAATTTTTCGCAACGAACGCACCCGTTCCACTCCATTGGACCCAAAACTCATGTCTTGTGGCGTTTCAGACTCTTTTATTACTGCACAAAAGTCGATGCAAAACTGGCCGAACTGGTGCCATTATCGCACAAGTTCGCTAAACGAAGTTGCGTCGGAATTTTTCGCAACCAACGCATCCGATCTACTCCATTGAACCCAAAACTCATGTTTTGGGGCATTTCGGACCGTTTCGTTACTGCACGAAAGACGATGCAAAACTCGCCGAACTGGTGCCATTAACACACAAGTTTGCTAAACGAATTTGCGTCGGAATTTTTCACAACGAATGCACCCAATCCACTCCATTGGACCCAAAACTCATGTTTTGGGGCATTTCGTACCGTTTTGTTACTGCACGAAACTTGATGCAAAACTGGCCGAACCGGTGCCATTAACGCACAAGTTCGCTAAACGAAGTTGTGTCGGAATTTTTCGCAACGAACGCACCGGATCCACACCATTGGACCCAAAACTCATGTTTTGGGGCGTTTTAGACCGTAGTTACTGCACGAAAGTCGATGCAAAACTGGCCGAACCGGTGCCATTAACGCACAAGTTCGCTAAACGAAGTTGCGTCGGAATTTTTCGCAACGAACGCACCGGATCCACACCATTGGACCCAAAACTCATGTTTTGGGGCGTTTCAGACCGTAGTTACTGCACGAAAGTCGATGCAAAACTGGCCGAACTGATGCCATTAATGATCAAGTTTGCTAAATGAAGTTGCGTCAGAATTTTTCGCAACGAACGCACCCGTTCCACTCCATTGGACCCAAAACTCATGTCTTGGGGCGTTTCAGACTGTTTCATTACTGCACAAAAGTCGATGCAAGACTCGCCGAACTGGTGCCATTAACGCACAAGTTCGCTAAACGAAGTTGCGTCGGAACTTTTCGCAACGAACGCACCCGTTCCACTCCATTGGACCCAAAACTGATGTCTTGGGGCGTTTCAGACCGTTTCATTACTGCACCAAAGTTGATGCAAAACTGGCCGAACTGGTGCCATTAACGCACAAGTTTGCTAAACGAATTTGCGTCGGAATTTTTCACAACGAATGCACCCAATCCACTCCATTGGACCCAAAACTCATGTTTTGGGGCACTTCGTACCGTTTTGTTACTACACGAAACTCGATGCAAAACTGGCCGAACTGGTGCCATTAACGCACAAGATCGCTAAACGAAGTTGCGTCAGAACTTTTCGCGACGAACGCACCCGTTCCACTCCATTGGACCCAAAACTCATGTCTTGGGGCGTTTCAGACTGTTTCACTACTGCACAAAAGTCGATGCAAAACTGGCCGAACTGGTGCCATTAACGCTCAAGATCGCTAAACGAAGTTGCGTCGGAACTTTCCGCAACGAACGCACTTGATCCACTCCATTGGACGCCAAACTCTTGTTTTGGGGTGTTTCGGACCGTTTTGTTACGGCACGAAAGTCGATGCAAAACTGGCCGAACTGGTGCCATTAACGCACAAGTTCGCTAAACGAAGTTGCGTCGGAATTTTTCGCAACGAACGCACCGGATCCAGGCGTTTCAGACCGTAGTTACTGCACGAAAGTCGATGCAAAACTGGCCGAACTGATGCCATTAATGATCAAGTTCGCTAAATGAAGTTGCGTCAGAATTTTTCGCAACGAACGCACCCGTTCCACTCCATTAGACCCAAAACTCATGTCTTGGGGCGTTTAAGACTGTTTCACTACTGCACAAAAGTCGATGCAAAACTGGCCGAACTGGTGCCATTAACGCACAAGATCGCTAAACGAAGTTGCGTCGGAACTTTTCGCAACGAACGCACTTGATCCACACCATTGGACACCAAACTCTTGTTTTGGGGTGTTTCGGACCGTTTTGTTACGGCACGAAAGTCGATGCAAAACTGGCCGAACCGGTGCCATTAACGCACAAGTTCGCTAAACGAAGTTGCGTCGGAATTTTTCGCAACGAACGCACCGGATCCACACCATTGGACCCAAAACTCATGTCTTGGGGCGTTTCAGACCGTAGTTACTGCACGAAAGTCGAGGCAAAACTAGCCGAACTGGTGCCATTAACGCACAAGTTTGCTAAATGAAGTTGCGTCAGAATTTTTCGCAACGAACGCACCCGTTCCACTCCATTGGACCCAAAACTCATGTCTTGGGGCGTTTCAGACTGTTTCATTACTGCACAAAAGTCGATGCAAGACTCGCCGAACTGGTGCCATTAACGCACAAGTTCGCTAAACGAAGTTGCGTCGGAACTTTTCGCAACGAACGCACCCGTTCCACTCCATTGGACCCAAAACTGATGTCTTGGGGCGTTTCAGACCGTTTCATTACTGCACCAAAGTTGATGCAAAACTGGCCGAACTGGTGCCATTAACGCACAAGTTTGCTAAACGAATTTGCGTCGGAATTTTTCACAACGAATGCACCCAATCCACTCCATTGGACCCAAAACTCATGTTTTGGGGCACTTCGTACCGTTTTGTTACTACACGAAACTCGATGCAAAACTGGCCGAACTGGTGCCATTAACGCACAAGATCGCTAAACGAAGTTGCGTCAGAACTTTTCGCGACGAACGCACCCGTTCCACTCCATTGGACCCAAAACTCATGTCTTGGGGCGTTTCAGACTGTTTCACTACTGCACAAAAGTCGATGCAAAACTGGCCGAACTGGTGCCATTAACGCTCAAGATCGCTAAACGAAGTTGCGTCGGAACTTTCCGCAACGAACGCACTTGATCCACTCCATTGGACGCCAAACTCTTGTTTTGGGGTGTTTCGGACCGTTTTGTTACGGCACGAAAGTCGATGCAAAACTGGCCGAACTGGTGCCATTAACGCACAAGTTCGCTAAACGAAGTTGCGTCGGAATTTTTCGCAACGAACGCACCGGATCCACACCATTGGACCCAAAACTCATGTTTTGGGGCGTTTCAGACCGTAGTTACTGCACGAAAGTCGATGCAAAACTGGCCGAACTGATGCCATTAATGATCAAGTTCGCTAAATGAAGTTGCGTCAGAATTTTTCGCAACGAACGCACCCGTTCCACTCCATTAGACCCAAAACTCATGTCTTGGGGCGTTTAAGACTGTTTCACTACTGCACAAAAGTCGATGCAAAACTGGCCGAACTGGTGCCATTAACGCACAAGATCGCTAAACGAAGTTGCGTCGGAACTTTTCGCAACGAACGCACTTGATCCACACCATTGGACGCCAAACTCTTGTTTTGGGGTGTTTCGGACCGTTTTGTTACGGCACGAAAGTCGATGCAAAACTGGCCGAACCGGTGCCATTAACGCACAAGTTCGCTAAACGAAGTTGCGTCGGAATTTTTCGCAACGAACGCACCGGATCCACACCATTGGACCCAAAACTCATGTTTTGGGGCGTTTCAGACCGTAGTTACTGCACGAAAGTCGAGGCAAAACTAGCCGAACTGATGCCATTAATGATCAACTTTGCTAAATGAAGTTGCGTCAGAATTTTTCGCAACGAACGCACGCGTTCCACTCCATTGGACCCAAAACTCATGTCTTGGGGCGTTTCAGACTGTTTCATTAGTGCACAAAAGTCGATGCAAGACTCGCCGAACTGGTGCCATTAACGCACAAGTTCGCTAAACGAAGTTGCGTCGGAACTTTTCGCAACGAACGCACCCGTTCCACTCCATTGGACCCAAAACTGATGTCTTGGGGCGTTTCAGACCGTTTCATTACTGCACCAAAGTTGATGCAAAACTGGCCGAACTGGTGCCATTAACGCACAAGTTTGCTAAACGAATTTGCGTCGGAATTTTTCACAACGAATGCACCCAATCCACTCCATTGGACCCAAAACTCATGTTTTGGGGCACTTCGTACCGTTTTGTTACTACACGAAACTCGATGCAAAACTGGCCGAACTGGTGCCATTAACGCACAAGATCGCTAAACGAAGTTGCGTCAGAACTTTTCGCGACGAACGCACCCGTTCCACTCCATTGGACCCAAAACTCATGTCTTGGGGCGTTTCAGACTGTTTCACTACTTCACAAAAGTCGATGCAAAACTGGCCGAACTGGTGCCATTAACGCTCAAGATCGCTAAACGAAGTTGCGTCGGAACTTTTCGCAACGAACGCACTTGATCCACTCCATTGGACGCCAAACTCTTGTTTTGGGGTGTTTCGGACCGTTTTGTTACGGCACGAAAGTCGATGCAAAACTGGCCGAACCGGTGCCATTAACGCACAAGTTTGCTAAACGAAGTTGCGTCGGAATTTTTCGCAACGAACGCACCGGATCCACACCATTGGACCCAAAACTCATGTTTTGGGGCGTTTCAGACCGTAGTTTCTGCACGAAAGTCGATGCAAAACTGGCCGAACTGATGCCATTAATGATCAAGTTCGCTAAACGAACGCAACCGTTCCACTCCATTGGACCCAAAACTCATGTCTTGGGGCGTTTCAGACTGTTTCATTACTGCATAATAGTCGATGCAAAACTGGCCGAACTGGTGCCATTAACGCACAAGTTCGCTAAACGAAGTTGCGTCGGAATTTTTCGCAACCAACGCATCCGATCCACTCCATTGGACCCAAAACTCATGTTTTGGGGCGTATCGGACTGTTTCGTTACTGCACGAAAGTCGATGCAAGACTCGCCGAACTGGTGCCATTAACGCACAAGTTCGCTAAACGAAGTTGCGTCGGAACTTTTCGCAACGAACGCACCCGTTCCACTCCATTGGACCCAAAACTGATGTCTTGGGGCATTTCAGACCGTTTCATTACTGCACCAAAGTTGATGCAAAACTGGCCGAACTAATGCCATTAACGCACAAGTTTGCTAAACGAATTTGCGTCGGAATTTTTCACAACGAATGCACCCAATCCACTCCATTGGACCCAAAACTCATGTTTTGGGGCATTTCGTACCGTTTTGTTACTGCACGAAACTCGATGCAAAACTGGCCGAACTGGTGCCATTAACGCACAAGATCGCTACACGAAGTTGCATCGGAACTTTTCGCAACGAACGCACTTGATCCACTACATTGGACGCCAAACTCTTGTTTTGGGGTGTTTTGGACCGTTTTGTTACGGCACGAAAGTTGATGCAAAACTGGCCGAACCGGTGCATTAACGCACAAGTTCGCTAAACGAAGTTGCGTCGGAATTTTTCGCAACGAACGCAACGGATCCACACCATTGGACCCAAAACTCATGTTTTGGGGCGTTTCAGACCGTAGTTACTGCACGAAAGTCGATGCAAAACTGGCCGAACTGATGCCATTAATGATCAAGTTCGCTAAATGAAGTTGCGTCCGAATTTTTCGCAACGAACGCACCCGTTCCACACCATTGGACCCAAAACTCATGTTTTGGGGCGTTTCAGACCGTAGTTACTGCACGAAAGTCGATGCAAAACTGGCCGAACTGATGCCATTAATGATCAAGTTCGCTGAATGAAGTTGCGTCAGAATTTTTCGCAACGAACGCACCCGTTCCACTCCATTGGACCCAAAACTTATGTCTTGGGGCGTTTAAGACTGTTTCACTACTGCACAAAAGTCGATGCAAAACTGGCCGAACTGGTGCCATTAACGCACAAGATCGCTAAACGAAGTTGCGTCGGAACTTTTCGCAACGAACGCACTTGATCCACTCCATTGGACGCCAAACTCTTGTTTTGGGGTGTTTTGGACCGTTTTGTTACGGCACGAAAGTCGATGCAAAACTGGCCGAACCGATGCCATTAACGCACAAGTTCGCTAAACGAAGTTGCGTCGGAATTTTTTGCAACGAACGCACCGGATCCACACCATTGGACCCAAAACTCATGTTTTGGGGCGTTTCAGACCGTAGTTACTGCACGAAAGTCGATGCAAAACTAGCCGAACTGATGCCATTAATGATCAAGTTTGCTAAATGAAGTTGCGTCAGAATTTTTCGCAACGAACGCACCCGTTCCACTCCATTGGACCCAAAACTCATGTCTTGGGGCGTTTCAGACTGTTTCATTACTGCACAAAAGTCGATGCAAGACTCGCCGAACTGGTGCCATTAACGCACAAGTTCGCTAAACGAAGTTGCGTCGGAACTTTTCGCAACGAACGCACCCGTTCCACTCCATTGGACCCAAAACTGATGTCTTGGGGCGTTTCAGACCGTTTCATTACTGCACCAAAGTTGATGCAAAACTGGCCGAACTGGTGCCATTAACGCACAAGTTTGCTAAACGAATTTGCGTCAGAATTTTTCACAACGAATGCACCCAATCCACTCCATTGGACCCAAAACTCATGTTTTGGGGCACTTCGTACCGTTTTGTTACTACACGAAACTCGATGCAAAACTGGCCGAACTGGTGCCATTAACGCACAAGATCGCTAAACGAAGTTGCGTCAGAACTTTTCGCGACGAACGCACCCGTTCCACTCCATTGGACCCAAAACTCATGTCTTGGGGCGTTTCAGACTGTTTCACTACTTCACAAAAGTCGATGCAAAACTGGCCGAACCGGTGCCATTAACGCTCAAGATCGCTAAACGAAGTTGCGTCGGAACTTTTCGCAACGAACGCACTTGATCCACTCCATTGGACGCCAAACTCTTGTTTTGGGGTGTTTCGGACCGTTTTGTTACGGCACGAAAGTCGATGCAAAACTGGCCGAACCGGTGCCATTAACGCACAAGTTCGCTAAACGAAGTTGCGTCGGAATTTTTCGCAACGAACGCACCGGATCCACACCATTGGACCCAAAACTCATGTTTTGGGGCGTTTCAGACCGTAGTTACTGCACGAAAGTCGATGCAAAACTGGCCGAACTGATGCCATTAATGATCAAGTTCGCTAAATGAAGTTGCGTCAGAATTTTTCGCAACGAACGCAACCGTTCCACTCCATTGGACCCAAAACTCATGTCTTGGGGCGTTTCAGACTGTTTCATTACTGCACAATAGTCGATGCAAAACTGGCCGAACTGGTGCCATTAACGCACAAGTTCGCTAAACGAAGTTGCGTCGGAATTTTTCGCAACCAACGCATCCGATCCACTCCATTGGACCCAAAACTCATGTTTTGGGGCGTATCGGACTGTTTCGTTACTGCACGAAAGTCGATGCAAGACTCGCCGAACTGGTGCCATTAACGCACAAGTTCGCTAAACGAAGTTGCGTCGGAACTTTTCGCAACGAACGCACCCGTTCCACTCCATTGGACCCAAAACTGATGTCTTGGGGCATTTCAGACCGTTTCATTACTGCACCAAAGTTGATGCAAAACTGGCCGAACTAATGCCATTAACGCACAAGTTTGCTAAACGAATTTGCGTCGGAATTTTTCACAACGAATGCACCCAATCCACTCCATTGGACCCAAAACTCATGTTTTGGGGCATTTCGTACCGTTTTGTTACTGCACGAAACTCGATGCAAAACTGGCCGAACTGGTGCCATTAACGCACAAGATCTCTACACGAAGTTGCATCGGAACTTTTCGCAACGAACGCACTTGATCCACTACATTGGACGCAAAACTCATGTTTTGGGGCGTTTCAGACCGTAGTTACTGCACGAAAGTCGATGCAAAACTGGCCGAACTGATGCCATTAATGATCAAGTTCGCTAAATGAAGTTGCGTCCGAATTTTTCGCAACGAACGCACCCGTTCCACACCATTGGACCCAAAACTCATGTGTTGGGGCGTTTCAGACCGTAGTTACTGCACGAAAGTCGATGCAAAACTGGCCGAACTGATGCCATTAATGATCAAGTTCGCTGAATGAAGTTGCGTCAGAATTTTTCGCAACGAACGCACCCGTTCCACTCCATTGGACCCAAAACTCATGTCTTGGGGCGTTTAAGACTGTTTCACTACTGCACAAAAGTCGATGCAAAACTGGCCGAACTGGTGCCATTAACGCACAAGATCGCTAAACGAAGTTGCGTCGGAACTTTTCGCAACGAACGCACTTGATCCACTCCATTGGACGCCAAACTCTTGTTTTGGGGTGTTTCGGACCGTTTTGTTACGGCACGAAAGTCGATGCAGAACTGGCCGAACCGATGCCATTAACGCACAAGATCGCTAAACGAAGTTGCGTCGGAACTTTTCGCAACGAACGCACTTGATCCACTCCATTGGACCCAAAACTCATGTTTTGGGGCGTTTTCGACCGTAGTTACTGCACGAAAGTCGATGCAAAACTGGCCGAACCGGTGCCATTAACGCACAAGTTCGCTAAACGAAGTTGCGTCGGAATTTTTCGCAACGAACGCACCGGATCCACACCATTGGACCCAAAACTCATGTTTTGGGGCGTTTCAGACCGTAGTTACTGCACGAAAGTCGAGGCAAAACTAGCCGAACTGATGCCATTAATGATCAAGTTTGCTAAATGAAGTTGCGTCAGAATTTCTCGCAACGAACGCACCCGTTCCACTCCATTGGACCCAAAACTCATGTCTTGGGGCGTTTCAGACTGTTTCATTACTGCACAAAAGTCGATGCAAGACTCGCCGAACTGGTGCCATTAACGCACAAGTTCGCTAAACGAAGTTGCGTCGGAACTTTTCGCAACGAACGCACCCGTTCCACTCCATTGGACCCAAAACTGATGTCTTGGGGCGTTTCAGACCGTTTCATTACTGCACCAAAGTTGATGCAAAACTGGCCAAACTGGTGCCATTAACGCACAAGTTTGCTAAACGAATTTGCGTCGGAATTTTTCACAACGAATGCACCCAATCCACTCCATTGGACCCAAAACTCATGTTTTGGGGCACTTCGTACCGTTTTGTTACTACACGAAACTCGATGCAAAACTGGCCGAACTGGTGCCATTAACGCACAAGATCGCTAAACGAAGTTGCGTCAGAACTTTTCGCAACGAACGCACTTGATCCACTCGATTGGACGCCAAACTCATGTTTTGGGGCATTTCAGACCGTAGTTACTGCACGAAAGTCGATGCAAAACTGGCCGAACTGATGCCATTAATGATCAAGTTCGCTAAATGAAGTTGCGTCAGAATTTTTCGCAACGAACGCACCCGTTCCACTCCATTGGACCCAAAACTCATGTCTTGTGGCGTTTCAGACTCTTTCATTACTGCACAAAAGTCGATAAAAAACTGGCCGAACTGGTGCATTAACGCACAAGTTCGCTAAACGAAGTTGCGTCGGAATTTTTCGCAACCAACGCATCCGATCCACTCCATTGAACCCAAAACTCATGTTTTGGGGCATTTCGGACCGTTTCGTTACTGCACGAAAGACGATGCAAAACTCGCCGAACTGGTGCCATTAACGCACAAGTTTGCTAAACGAATTTGCGTCGGAATTTTTCACAACGAATGCACCCAATCCACTCCATTGGACCCAAAACTCATGTTTTGGGGCATTTCGTACCGTTTTGTTACTGCACGAAACTCGATGCAAAACTGGCCGAACCGGTGCCATTAACGCACAAGTTCGCTAAACGAAGTTGCGTCGGAATTTTTCGCAACGAACGCACCGGATCCACACCATTGGACCCAAAACTCATGTTTTGGGGCGTTTTAGACCGTAGTTACTGCACGAAAGTCGATGCAAAACTGGCCGAACCGGTGCCATTAACGCACAAGTTCGCTAAACGAAGTTGCGTCGGAATTTTTCGCAACGAACGCACCGGATCCACACCATTGGACCCAAAACTCATGTTTTGGGGCGTTTCAGACCGTAGTTACTGCACGAAAGTCGATGCAAAACTGGCCGAACTGATGCCATTAATGATCAAGTTTGCTAAATGAAGTTGCGTCAGAATTTTTCGCAACGAACGCACCCGTTCCACTCCATGATGTGGACATCACCAGAATGGATACACCCACATGTAATAAACACACATGGAAGGTATGGAGGACCAAAGAAGTTGATTGGGGACCAAGCCTAAGTCTTCCCAATGTTCTCCATCAGGCCACCACGTCACTTTTGGTGCAAGGAAAGAAAGAGTCCATGTCCAACACGTTTTGGAGGCTGGATTCGGACTGCAGAACAGCACCAACTTGTGACGGACACCACGGTCGCATACGGACTCGGATAGGGACGTTCAAGTACTTCGTGGAAAGCTTATGAAGTCTAGATTCATATGGATCCGGACTCAAGTCCATATCTCTCCTGATTCGTCCGCAATGACCAAAATACTACCGACTGGTTTTCTGTCTAAAGGTGCTGCGACATCTTAATTTGGCCCGATGGGCTTTGTATCAAGTCGGGTCCATTAGGGACGCGTCCTAGGGTTGGAGTGCGACTCAAACACCCTCTTGGTCGTCCTCCTAGGTATTAATAAGGGTTAGAGCCACCATGAACAGATTGGGGGTTTTTGTTTTGTTGAAAGTTTAGCCATTGCTACTTCCTTGTAGACGCGTGTGTCGACTAGACCATCCGTTCTACTCGATTCGGAACCCCACCTTGTTGATTCCAGATTGGTTATTATCTCCATATTTGCAATTGAGTTGCTTGTTCTACTTGTTCTTGCTGGTTCTTCGATTGCTTGCAGGACAGGTGCCCTAGTGGCCGGGTGTCGCGCTCCACAAGATCGCGGCAGCCATTGGAGGTGGTGTATCGGTTGCTAAGGCGCAGCATCCTTGGAAGGCTGTAGTCGGGCCGTGAACGTCGCCTCCATCTCAAATCGATTTATCCCCTGCCTCTCATCGAAAGATCGGGAACAAACCCTAGCGGGTTCACATTAGTTGGTAATCAGAGCAAGGTTTATCGGTGAGAGACTTCTAATTCTTCGCTGTTTTATTTTTCCTATAGTCCAGAAAAGCCAAAAAAAAATAGTAGATTAGTTTACCTTCAGTCCTATAAACTCGTTTGAGCCTTTGCTAGCACTGCTTAGTTAGGGCTTGTTGAATTTTCGGTTGCATCGGTTGCGTCGAGTTGCTGGTCTTAGTTTAGTCCTTTAGAGTTTCGAGTTCTTGTCACCTCTTTTTGTCTCGGAGTGTTCATCAGTGGAAGAAAACTTTCATTGTTTCTGTGTCCGGTCTCCGATTTGCGAGTTTTAGTACAATCTGGAAAGCGTAACTCGTGATCTTTCCAACGGATCTGACCTGGGTCACAAACTCCATCTAAGTGCTCCAGAATCGACTTGGAGATTTGTGCGTCTGGCTGCGTGAAACAAGTTTCGTCAATCTGAGTTGGTAGCAGCTATATGCAGTAATCCTGTTGCGTTGTTTGTCAAACAAAGGATTTTAGTCCTCTACAAAAAAAAGAAGAAGAAAAAAAAGAAAACAAAGTGAAAAAAACAGAAAAGAAAAGAAAAGAAACGAAAAAGAAGAAAGGGGCTGATCCATCTTTTGTGTTCCTGCTGTTTCGGTTGGTGCTTTGTGACTTCATTTGTGTCCAGGCTCGCGCCTCTAGTACGGTCTATGCTAGGACCAGCACAGTACCACCGTTGAACAATTATTCAGCTTGCTTTTCTGACTAACGTGGTGCTAGTATTTTCCCTTGATCAGCCCACCTACAGCTCCACATACTCGACTATAGCTTGACAGTTTTCTGTTGCTAAGGCACCGATACACTTCTTTCAAGGTGCTTGACTTGTTGGTTGCCGACTCATCCTGTTTTGCTTGGTAAGAACTGGTAAGAGCTTGTATTAAACAAGTTGAGTTTGAGAGAATTACAACCGACACATTCTAGTAGTTGACAGGAGGATACATATTATTTTTGTGTTCTTGTTTTCTACTGATCATGGCAGGTGATACAGTGATTTTTGAGCGGAGCAAACAACAACAAAATATTCTGGATATTATTCAATGCTTGCCTTTATATCCTGGTGAGTTTGATCCTAAAGCTTACATTGATTGGGAGCTAAAAGTAGATAATGAATTTGATGAGCATGACCTGTCGGAGAAACAAATGATTTATATTGCCTCTAATATTTTAACAGAAAATGCTTTGCTAGAATGGAAATATATTTGTAGGCATAACATTATTCCGCAAACTTGGAAAGAATTCAAAATACATTTTAGAGATGCCTATATTCCTGCATATTATGTTGATCATTTGCTTACCAAACTAGAGAAATTAAAACAGGGTAGTAGGACTGTGAAACAATACTACCATGATTTTAAAATTTGTGTCATGTTTGGTGGATTGGATGAATGCATGGAAGATGTTATGAATAGGTTCATGAGAGGGCTCAATTCTGAAATTCGAAACTTGTTAATTGGCAAGTCCTATTGCTATATCGGTCAATTGTTTTGTCTTGCTCTCCATGCTGAAAAAGAAATTCTTTCATTTGTGAATACTTGCAAGAATGATGTGACTCATAGTGTCCAAACTTTGTCCACTCTACATGCTAACAAAGAGCAACGAATAGTGGAACCTGCTGCTGATTCAACTTTTTCACAAGATGAATTACTTGTTGTTTCTTATGATAAAGAGGACTTGTGTGCTAATACTTCTTTTACTCATATACCAGAATTAATGAATAAGTGTGATATTTTTGGTTTGGAACCATACGAATGTGCTGTAGATAATCCTTCTCATCCTATTACTTGTGTACAAGATGAACTGAAATTGTTGTCTTCTTTAAATACTTTGGGTTATATTGAATTTAATATTCTGTGTAATCTAAATTGTCTAAAAGAGAAGGTTCAATTAGATTCTAATTTGCCAAGTTTAAATCATTGTTCGCTTCATGCAATTGGAAAAAATGACATCAAAGGAGAATATTTGGTGCATAAAGTGTATATCTGTTCTAATCTGAAATATCCTTTTGGGCTACAATACCATGAGCAAATAGGGGGCTGCATTAACACTAATAATATCTTGCAAAGTTTTTCTAGTTTTTCTCTTATGCAACAGGATCAGCCTGAAGAACGGGAGCATTGTTTGTTGTGCCCATGCAGCATAGTCGTCGCTCCATGTTCCAACAACAAAGCAAGCACCTTTGAATGCCGTTGGAGCAAGTCGAGGACGACTTGCAGCCAAGAAGGGGAGAATGATGTGGACATCACCAGAATGGATACACCCACATGTAATAAACACACATGGAAGGTATGGAGGACCAAAGAAGTTGATTGGGGACCAAGCCTAAGTCTTCCCAATGTTCTCCATCAGGCCACCACGTCACTTTTGGTGCAAGGAAAGAAAGAGTCCATGTCCAACACGTTTTGGAGGCTGGATTCGGACTGCAGAACAGCACCAACTTGTGACGGACACCACGGTCGCATACGGACTCGGATAGGGACGTTCAAGTACTTCGTGGAAAGCTTATGAAGTCTAGATTCATATGGATCCGGACTCAAGTCCATATCTCTCCTGATTCGTCCGCAATGACCAAAATACTACCGACTGGTTTTCTGTCTAAAGGTGCTGCGACATCTTAATTTGGCCCGATGGGCTTTGTATCAAGTCGGGTCCATTAGGGACGCGTCCTAGGGTTGGAGTGCGACTCAAACACCCTCTTGGTCGTCCTCCTAGGTATTAATAAGGGTTAGAGCCGCCATGAACAGATTGGGGGTTTTTGTTTTGTTGAAAGTTTAGCCATTGCTACTTCCTTGTAGACGCGTGTGTCGACTAGACCATCCGTTCTACTCGATTCGGAACCCCACCTTGTTGATTCCAGATTGGTTATTATCTCCATATTTGCAATTGAGTTGCTTGTTCTACTTGTTCTTGCTGGTTCTTCGATTGCTTGCAGGACAGGTGCCCTAGTGGCCGGGTGTCGCGCTCCACAAGATCGCGGCAGCCATTGGAGGTGGTGTATCGGTTGCTAAGGCGCAGCATCCTTGGAAGGCTGTAGTCGGGCCGTGAACGTCGCCTCCATCTCAAATCGATTTATCCCCTGCCTCTCATCGAAAGATCGGGAACAAACCCTAGCGGGTTCACATTACTCCATTTGACCCAAAACTCATGTCTTGGGGCGTTTCAGACTGTTTCATTACTGCACAAAAGTCGATGCAAGACTCGCCGAACTGGTGCCATTAACGCACAAGTTCGCTAAACGAAGTTGCGTCGGAACTTTTCGCAACGAACGCACCCGTTCCACTCCATTGGACCCAAAACTGATGTCTTGGGGCGTTTCAGACCGTTTCATTACTGCACCAAAGTTGATGCAAAACTGGCCGAACTGGTGCCATTAACGCACAAGTTTGCTAAACGAATTTGCGTCGGAATTTTTCACAACGAATGCACCCAATCCACTCCATTGGACCCAAAACTCATGTTTTGGGGCACTTCGTACCGTTTTGTTACTACACGAAACTCGATGCAAAACTGGCCGAACTGGTGCTATTAACGCACAAGATCGCTAAACGAAGTTGCGTCAGAACTTTTCACGACGAACGCACCCGTTCCACTCCATTGGACCCAAAACTCATGTCTTGGGGCGTTTCAGACTGTTTCACTACTGCACAAAAGTCGATGCAAAACTGGCCGAACTGGTGCCATTAACGCTCAAGATCGCTAAACGAAGTTGCGTCGGAACTTTTCGCAACGAACGCACTTGATCCACTCCATTGGACGCCAAACTCTTGTTTTGGGGTGTTTCGGACCGTTTTGTTACGGCACGAAAGTCGATGCAAAACTGGCCGAACCGGTGCCATTAACGCACAAGTTCGCAAAACGAAGTTGCGTCGGAATTTTTCGCAACGAACGCACCGGATCCACACCATTGGACCCAAAACTCATGTTTTGGGGCGTTTCAGACCGTAGTTACTGCACGAAAGTCGATGCAAAACTGGCCGAACTGATGCCATTAATGATCAAGTTTGCTAAATGAAGTTGCGTCAGAATTTTTCGCAACGAACGCACTCGTTCCACTCCATTGGACCCAAAACTCATGTCTTGGGGCGTTTCAGACTGTTTCATTACTGCACAAAAGTCGATGCAAGACTCGCCGAACTGGTGCCATTAACGCACAAGTTCGCTAAACGAAGTTGCGACGGAACTTTTCGCAACGAACGCACCCGTTCCACTCCATTGGACCCAAAACTGATGTCTTGGGGTGTTTCAGACCGTTTCATTACTGCACCAAAGTTGATGCAAAACTGGCCGAACTGGTGCCATTAACGCACAAGTTTGCTGAACGAATTTGCGTCGGAATTTTTCACAACGAATGCACCCAATCCACTCAATTGGACCCAAACTCATGTTTTGGGGCAATTCGTACCGTTTTGTTACTGCACGAAACTCGATGTAAAACTGGCCGAACTGGTGCCATTAACGCACAAGATCGCTACACGAAGTTGCGTCGGAACTTTTCGCAACGAACGCACTTGATCCACTCCATTGGACGCCAAACTCCTGTTTTGGGATGTTTCGGACAGTTTTGTTATGGCACGAAAGTCGATGCAAAACTGGCCGAACCGGTGCATTAACGCACAGGTTCGCTAAACGAAGTTGCGTTGGAATTTTTCGCAACGAACGCACCGGATCCACACCATTGGACCCAAAACTCATGTTTTGGGGCGTTTCAGACCGTAGTTACTGCACGAAAGTCGATGCAAAACTGGCCGAACTGATGCCATTAATGATCAAGTTCGCTAAATGAAGTTGCGTCAGAATTTTTCGCAACGAACGCACCCGTTCCACTCCATTGGACCCAAAACTCATGTTTTGGGGCGTTTCAGACCGTAGTTACTGCACGAAAGTCGATGCAAAACCGGCCGAACTGATGCCATTAATGATCAAGTTCGCTAAATGAAGTTGCGTCAGAATTTTTCGCAACGAACGCACCCGTTCCACTCCATTGGACCCAAAACTCATGTCTTGGGGCGTTTCAGACTGTTTCATTACTGCACAAAAGTCGATGCAAAACTGGCCGAACTGGTGCCATTAACGCACAAGTTCGCTAAACGAAGTTGCGTCGGAATTTATCGCAACCAACGCATCCGATCCACTCCATTGGACCCAAAACTCATGTTTTGGGGCGTTTCGGACCGTTTCGTTACTGCACGAAAGTCGATGCAAAACTCGCCGAACTGGTGCCATTAACGCACAAGTTTGCTAAACGAATTTGCATCGGAATTTTTCACAACGAATGCACCCAATCCACTCCATTGGACCCAAAACTCATGTTTTGGGGCATTTCGTACCGTTTTATTACTGCACGAAACTCGATGCAAAACTGGCCGAACCGGTGCCATTAACGCACAAGTTCGCAAAACGAAGTTGCGTCGGAATTTTTCGCAACGAACGCACCGGATCCACACCATTGGACCCAAAACTCATGTTTTGGGGCGTTTCAGACCGTAGTTACTGCACGAAAGTCGATGCAAAACTGGCCGAACTGATGCCATTAATGATCAAGTTTGCTAAATGAAGTTGCGTCAGAATTTTTCGCAACGAACGCACCCGTTCCACTCCATTGGACCCAAAACTCATGTCTTGGGGCGTTTCAGACTGTTTCATTACTGCACAAAAGTCGATGCAAGACTCGCCGAACTGGTGCCATTAACGCACAAGTTCGCTAAACGAAGTTGCGACGGAACTTTTCGCAACGAACGCACCCGTTCCACTCCATTGGACCCAAAACTGATGTCTTGGGGTGTTTCAGACCGTTTCATTACTGCACCAAAGTTGATGCAAAACTGGCCGAACTGGTGCCATTAACGCACAAGTTTGCTGAACGAATTTGCGTCGGAATTTTTCACAACGAATGCACCCAATCCACTCAATTGGACCCAAACTCATGTTTTGGGGCAATTCGTACCGTTTTGTTACTGCACGAAACTCGATGCAAAACTGGCCGAACTGGTGCCATTAACGCACAAGATCGCTACACGAAGTTGCGTCGGAACTTTTCGCAACGAACGCACTTGATCCACTCCATTGGACGCCAAACTCCTGTTTTGGGATGTTTCGGACAGTTTTGTTATGGCACGAAAGTCGATGCAAAACTGGCCGAACCGGTGCATTAACGCACAAGTTCGCTAAACGAAGTTGCGTTGGAATTTTTCGCAACGAACGCACCGGATCCACACCATTGGACCCAAAACTCATGTTTTGGGGCATTTCAGACCGTAGTTACTGCACGAAAGTCGATGCAAAACTGGCCGAACTGATGCCATTAATGATCAAGTTCGCTAAATGAAGTTGCGTCAGAAGTTTTCGCAACGAACGCACCCGTTCCACTCCATTGGACCCAAAACTCATGTTTTGGGGCGTTTCAGACCGTAGTTACTGCACGAAAGTCGATGCAAAACTGGCCGAACTGATGCCATTAATGATCAAGTTCGCTAAATGAAGTTGCGTCAGAATTTTTCGCAACGAACGCACCCGTTCCACTCCATTGGACCCAAAACTCATGTCTTGGGGCGTTTCAGATTGTTTCATTACTGCACAAAAGTCGATGCAAAACTGGCCGAAATGGTGCCATTAACGCACAAGTTCGCTAAACGAAGTTGCGTCGGAATTTATCGCAACCAACGCATCCGATCCACTCCATTGGACCCAAAACTCATGTTTTGGGGCGTTTCGGACCGTTTCGTTACTGCACGAAAGTCGATGCAAAACTCGCCGAACTGGTGCCATTAACGCACAAGTTTGCTAAACGAATTTGGGTCGGAATTTTTCACAACGAATGCACCCAATCCACTGCATTGGACCCAAAACTCATGTTTTGGGGCATTTCGTACCGTTTTGTTACTGCACGAAACTCGATGCAAAACTGGCCGAACCGGTGCCATTAACGCACAAGTTCGCAAAACGAAGTTGCGTCGGAATTTTTCGCAACGAACGCACCGGAACCACACCATTGGACCCAAAACTCATGTTTTGGGGCGTTTCGGACCGTTTCGTTACTGCACGAAAGTCGATGCAAAACTCGCCGAACTGGTGCCATTAACGCACAAGTTTGCTAAACGAATTTGGGTCGGAATTTTTCACAACGAATGCACCCAATCCACTGCATTGGACCCAAAACTCATGTTTTGGGGCATTTCGTACCGTTTTGTTACTGCACGAAACTCGATGCAAAACTGGCCGAACTGGTGCCATTAACGCACAAGATCGCTACACGAAGTTGCGTCGGAACTTTTCGCAACGAACGCACTTGATCCACTCCATTGGACGCCAAACTCCTGTTTTGGGATGTTTCGGACAGTTTTGTTATGGCACGAAAGTCGATGCAAAACTGGCCGAACCGGTGCATTAACGCACAGGTTCGCTAAACGAAGTTGCGTTGGAATTTTTCGCAACGAACGCACCGGATCCACACCATTGGACCCAAAACTCATGTTTTGGGGCGTTTCAGACCGTAGTTACTGCACGAAAGTCGATGCAAAACTGGCCGAACTGATGCCATTAATGATCAAGTTCGCTAAATGAAGTTGCGTCAGAATTTTTCGCAACGAACGCACCCGTTCCACTCCATTGGACCCAAAACTCATGTTTTGGGGCGTTTCAGACCGTAGTTACTGCACGAAAGTCGATGCAAAACCGGCCGAACTGATGCCATTAATGATCAAGTTCGCTAAATGAAGTTGCGTCAGAATTTTTCGCAACGAACGCACCCGTTCCACTCCATTGGACCCAAAACTCATGTCTTGGGGCGTTTCAGACTGTTTCATTACTGCACAAAAGTCGATGCAAAACTGGCCGAACTGGTGCCATTAACGCACAAGTTCGCTAAACGAAGTTGCGTCGGAATTTATCGCAACCAACGCATCCGATCCACTCCATTGGACCCAAAACTCATGTTTTGGGGCGTTTCGGACCGTTTCGTTACTGCACGAAAGTCGATGCAAAACTCGCCGAACTGGTGCCATTAACGCACAAGTTTGCTAAACGAATTTGCATCGGAATTTTTCACAACGAATGCACCCAATCCACTCCATTGGACCCAAAACTCATGTTTTGGGGCATTTCGTACCGTTTTATTACTGCACGAAACTCGATGCAAAACTGGCCGAACCGGTGCCATTAACGCACAAGTTCGCAAAACGAAGTTGCGTCGGAATTTTTCGCAACGAACGCACCGGATCCACACCATTGGACCCAAAACTCATGTTTTGGGGCGTTTCAGACCGTAGTTACTGCACGAAAGTCGATGCAAAACTGGCCGAACTGATGCCATTAATGATCAAGTTTGCTAAATGAAGTTGCGTCAGAATTTTTCGCAACGAACGCACCCGTTCCACTCCATTGGACCCAAAACTCATGTCTTGGGGCGTTTCAGACTGTTTCATTACTGCACAAAAGTCGATGCAAGACTCGCCGAACTGGTGCCATTAACGCACAAGTTCGCTAAACGAAGTTGCGACGGAACTTTTCGCAACGAACGCACCCGTTCCACTCCATTGGACCCAAAACTGATGTCTTGGGGTGTTTCAGACCGTTTCATTACTGCACCAAAGTTGATGCAAAACTGGCCGAACTGGTGCCATTAACGCACAAGTTTGCTGAACGAATTTGCGTCGGAATTTTTCACAACGAATGCACCCAATCCACTCAATTGGACCCAAACTCATGTTTTGGGGCAATTCGTACCGTTTTGTTACTGCACGAAACTCGATGCAAAACTGGCCGAACTGGTGCCATTAACGCACAAGATCGCTACACGAAGTTGCGTCGGAACTTTTCGCAACGAACGCACTTGATCCACTCCATTGGACGCCAAACTCCTGTTTTGGGATGTTTCGGACAGTTTTGTTATGGCACGAAAGTCGATGCAAAACTGGCCGAACCGGTGCATTAACGCACAAGTTCGCTAAACGAAGTTGCGTTGGAATTTTTCGCAACGAACGCACCGGATCCACACCATTGGACCCAAAACTCATGTTTTGGGGCATTTCAGACCGTAGTTACTGCACGAAAGTCGATGCAAAACTGGCCGAACTGATGCCATTAATGATCAAGTTCGCTAAATGAAGTTGCGTCAGAAGTTTTCGCAACGAACGCACCCGTTCCACTCCATTGGACCCAAAACTCATGTTTTGGGGCGTTTCAGACCGTAGTTACTGCACGAAAGTCGATGCAAAACTGGCCGAACTGATGCCATTAATGATCAAGTTCGCTAAATGAAGTTGCGTCAGAATTTTTCGCAACGAACGCACCCGTTCCACTCCATTGGACCCAAAACTCATGTCTTGGGGCGTTTCAGATTGTTTCATTACTGCACAAAAGTCGATGCAAAACTGGCCGAACTGGTGCCATTAACGCACAAGTTCGCTAAACGAAGTTGCGTCGGAATTTATCGCAACCAACGCATCCGATCCACTCCATTGGACCCAAAACTCATGTTTTGGGGCGTTTCGGACCGTTTCGTTACTGCACGAAAGTCGATGCAAAACTCGCCGAACTGGTGCCATTAACGCACAAGTTTGCTAAACGAATTTGGGTCGGAATTTTTCACAACGAATGCACCCAATCCACTGCATTGGACCCAAAACTCATGTTTTGGGGCATTTCGTACCGTTTTGTTACTGCACGAAACTCGATGCAAAACTGGCCGAACCGGTGCCATTAACGCACAAGTTCGCAAAACGAAGTTGCGTCGGAATTTTTCGCAACGAACGCACCGGAACCACACCATTGGACCCAAAACTCATGTTTTGGGGCGTTTTAGACCGTAGTTACTGCACGAAAGTCGATGCAAAACTGGCCGAACTGATGCCAATAATGATCAAGTTCGCTGAATGAAGTTGCGTCAGAATTTTTCGCAACGAACGCACCCGTTCCACTCCATTGGACCCAAAACTCATGTCTTGGGGCGTTTCAGACTGTTTCACTACTGCACAAAAGTCGATGCAAAACTGGCCGAACTGGTGCCATTAACGCACAAGTTCGCTAAACGAAGTTGCGTCGGAATTTTTCGCAACGAACGCACCGGATCCACACCATTGGACCCAAAACTCATGTTTTTGGGCGTTTCAGACCGTAGTTACTGCACGAAAGTCGATGCAAAACTTGCCGAACTGAAGCCATTAATGATCAAGTTTGCTAAATGAAGTTGCGTCAGAATTTTTTGCAACGAACGCACCCGTTCCACTCCATTGGACCCAAAACTCATGTCTTGGGGCGTTTCAGACTGTTTCATTACTGCACAAAAGTCGATGCAAGACTCGCCGAACTGGTGCCATTAACGCACAAGTTCACTAAACGAAGTTGCGACGGAACTTTTCGCAACGAACGCACCCGTTCCACTCCATTGGACCCAAAACTGATGTCTTGGGGTGTTTCAGACCGTTTCATTACTGCACCAAAGTTGATGCAAAACTGGCCGAACTGGTGCCATTAACGCACAAGTTTGCTGAACGAATTTGCGTCGGAATTTTTCACAACGAATGCACCCAATCCACTCCATTGGACCCAAAACTCATGTTTTGGGACACTTCGTACCGTTTTGTTACTCCACGAAACTCGATGCAAAACTGGCCGAATTGGTGCCATTAACGCACAAGATCGCTAAACGAAGTTGCGTCAGAACTTTTCGCAACGAACGCACTTGATCCACTCGATTGGACGCCAAACTCATGTTTTGGGGCATTTCAGACCGTAGTTACTGCACGAAAGTCGATGCAAAACTGGCCGAACTGATGCCACTAATGATCAAGTTCGCTAAATGAAGTTGCGTCAGAATTTTTCGCAACGAACGCACCCGTTCCACTCCATTGGACCCAAAACTCATGTCTTGTGGCGTTTCAGACTCTTTCATTACTGCACAAAAGTCGATGCAAAACTGGCCGAACTGGTGCCATTAACGCACAAGTTCGCTAAACGAAGTTGCGTCGGAATTTTTCGCAACCAACGCATCCGATCCACTCCATTGGACCCAAAACTCATGTTTTGGGGCATTTCGGACCGTTTCGTTACTGCACGAAAGACGATGCAAAACTCGCCGAACTGGTGCCATTAACGCACAAGTTTGCTAAACGAATTTGCGTCGGAATTTTTCACAACGAATGCACCCAATCCACTCCATTGGACCCAAAACTCATGTTTTGGGGCATTTCGTACCGTTTTGTTACTACACGAAACTCGATGCAAAACTGGCCGAACTGGTGCCATTAACGCACAAGATCGCTACACGAAGTTGCATCGGAACTTTTCGCAACGAACGCACTTGATCCACTCCATTGGACGCCAAACTCTTGTTTTGGGGTGTTTTGGACCGTTTTGTTACGGCACGAAAGTTGATGCAAAACTGGCCGAACCGGTGCATTAACGCACAAGTTCGCTAAACGAAGTTGCGTCGGAATTTTTCGCAACGAACGCACCAGATCCACACCATTGGACCCAAAACTCATGTTTTGGGGCGTTTCAGACCGTAGTTACTGCACGAAAGTCGATGCAAAACTGGCCGAACTGATGCCATTAATGATCAAGTTCGCTAAATGAAGTTGCGTCCGAATTTTTCGCAACGAACGCACCCGTTCCACACCATTGGACCCAAAACTCATGTTTTGGGGCGTTTCAGACCGTAGTTACTGCACGAAAGTCGATGCAAAACTGGCCGAACTGATGCCATTAATGATCAAGTTCGCTGAATGAAGTTGCGTCAGAATTTTTCGCAATGAACGCACCCGTTCCACTCCATTGGACCCAAAACTCATGTCTTGGGGCGTTTAAGACTGTTTCACTACTACACAAAAGTCGATGCAAAACTGGCCAAACTGGTGCCATTAACGCACAAGATCGCTAAACGAAGTTGCGTCGGAACTTTTCGCAACGAACGCACTTGATCCACTCCATTGGACGCCAAACTCTTGTTTTGGGGTGTTTTGGACCGTTTTGTTACGGCACGAAAGTCGATGCAAAACTGGCCGAACCGATGCCATTAACGCACAAGTTCGCTAAACGAAGTTGCGTCGGAATTTTTCGCAACGAACGCACCGGATCCACACCATTGGACCCAAAACTCATGTTTTGGGGCGTTTCAGACCGTAGTTACTGCACGAAAGTCGATGCAAAACTAGCCGAACTGATGCCATTAATGATCAAGTTTGCTAAATGAAGTTGCGTCAGAATTTTTCGCAACGAACGCACCCGTTCCACTCCATTGGACCCAAAACTCATGTCTTGGGGCGTTTCAGACTGTTTCATTACTGCACAAAAGTCGATGCAAGACTCGCCGAACTGGTGCCATTAACGCACAAGTTCGCTAAACGAAGTTGCGTCGGAACTTTTCGCAACGAACGCACCCGTTCCACTCCATTGGACCCAAAACTGATGTCTTGGGGCGTTTCAGACCGTTTCATTACTGGACCAAAGTTGATGCAAAACTGGCCGAACTGGTGCCATTAACGCACAAGTTTGCTAAACGAATTTGCGTCGGAATTTTTCACAACGAATGCACCCAATCCACTCCATTGGACCCAAAACTCATGTTTTGGGGCACTTCGTACCGTTTTGTTACTACACGAAACTCGATGCAAAACTGGCCGAACTGGTGCCATTAACGCACAAGATCGCTAAACGAAGTTGCGTCAGAACTTTTCGCAACGAACGCACTTGATCCACTCGATTGGACGCCAAACTCATGTTTTGGGGCATTTCAGACCGTAGTTACTGCACGAAAGTCGATGCAAAACTGGCCGAACTGATGCCATTAATGATCAAGTTCGCTAAATGAAGTTGCGTCAGAATTTTTCGCAACGAACGCACCCGTTCCACTCTATTGGACCCAAAACTCATGTCTTGTGGCGTTTCAGACTCTTTCATTACTGCACAAAAGTCGATGCAAAACTGGCCGAACTGGTGCCATTAACGCACAAGTTTGCTAAACGAAGTTGCGTCGGAATTTTTCGCAACCAACGCATCCGATCCACTCTATTGGACCCAAAACTCATGTTTTGGTGCATTTCGGACCGTTTCGTTACTGCACGAAAGACGATGCAAAACTCGCCGAACTGGTGCCATTAACGCACAAGTTTGCTAAACGAATTTGCGTCGGAATTTTTCACAACGAATGCACCCAATCCACTCCATTGGACCCAAAACTCATGTTTTGGGGCATTTCGTACCGTTTTGTTACTGCACGAAACTCGATGCAAAACTGGCCGAACTGGTGCCATTAACGCACAAGATCGCTACACGAAGTTGCATCGGAACTTTTCGCAACGAACGCACTTGATCCACTCCATTGGACGCCAAACTCTTGTTTTGGGGTGTTTTGGACCGTTTTGTTACGGCACGAAAGTTGATGCAAAACTGGCCGAACCGGTGCATTAACGCACAAGTTCGCTAAACGAAGTTGCGTCGGAATTTTTCGCAACGAACGCACCAGATCCACACCATTGGACCCAAAACTCATGTTTTGGGGCGTTTCAGACCGTAGTTACTGCACGAAAGTCGATGCAAAACTGGCCGAACTGATGCCATTAATGATCAAGTTCGCTAAATGAAGTTGCGTCCGAATTTTTCGCAACGAACGCACCCGTTCCACACCATTGGACCCAAAACTCATGTTTTGGGGCGTTTCAGACCGTAGTTACTGCACGAAAGTCGATGCAAAACTGGCCGAACTGATGCCATTAATGATCAAGTTCGCTGAATGAAGTTGCGTCAGAATTTTTCGCAACGAACGCACCCGTTCCACACCATTGGACCCTAAACTCATGTCTTGGGGCGTTTAAGACTGTTTCACTACTGCACAAAAGTCGATGCAAAACTGGCCGAACTGGTGCCATTAACGCACAAGATCGCTAAACGAAGTTGCGTCGGAACTTTTCGCAACGAACGCACTTGATCCACTCCATTAGACGCCAAACTCTTGTTTTGGGGTGTTTCGGACCGTTTTGTTACGGCACGAAAGTCGATGCAAAACTGGCCGAACCGATGCCATTAACGCACAAGTTCGCTAAACGAAGTTGCGTCGGAATTTTTCGCAACGAACGCACCGGATCCACACCATTGGACCCAAAACTCATGTTTTGGGGCGTTTCAGACCGTAGTTACTGCACGAAAGTCGATGCAAAACTGGCCGAACTGATGCCATTAATGATCAAGTTTGCTGAATGAAGTTGCGTCAGAATTTTTCGCAACGAACGCACCCGTTCCACTCCATTGGACCCAAAACTCATGTCGTGGGGCGTTTCAGACTGTTTCACTACTGCACAAAAGTCGATGCAAGACTCGCCGAACTGGTGCCATTAACGCACAAGTTCGCTAAACGAAGTTGCGTCGGAACTTTTCGCAACGAACGCACCCGATCCACTCCATTGGACGCCAAACTCTTGTTTTGGGGTGTTTCGGACCGTTTTGTTACGGCACGAAAGTCGATGCAAAACTGGCCGAACTGGTGCCATTAACGCACAAGTTCGCTAAACGAAGTTGCGTCGGAACTTTTCGCAACGAACGCACCCGTTCCACTCCATTGGACCCAAAACTGATGTCTTGGGGCGTTTCAGACCGTTTCATTACTGGACCAAAGTTGATGCAAAACTGGCCGAACTGGTGCCATTAACGCACAAGTTTGCTAAACGAATTTGCGTCGGAATTTTTCACAACGAATGCACCCAATCCACTCCATTGGACCCAAAACTCATGTTTTGGGGCACTTCGTACCGTTTTGTTACTACACGAAACTCGATGCAAAACTGGCCGAACTGGTGCCATTAACGCACAAGATCGCTAAACGAAGTTGCGTCAGAACTTTTCGCAACGAACGCACTTGATCCACTCGATTGGACGCCAAACTCATGTTTTGGGGCATTTCAGACCGTAGTTACTGCACGAAAGTCGATGCAAAACTGGCCGAACTGATGCCATTAATGATCAAGTTCGCTAAATGAAGTTGCGTCAGAATTTTTCGCAACGAACGCACCCGTTCCACTCTATTGGACCCAAAACTCATGTCTTGTGGCGTTTCAGACTCTTTCATTACTGCACAAAAGTCGATGCAAAACTGGCCGAACTGGTGCCATTAACGCACAAGTTCGCTAAACGAAGTTGCGTCGGAATTTATCGCAACCAACGCATCCGATCCACTCCATTGGACCCAAAACTCATGTTTTGGTGCATTTCGGACCGTTTCGTTACTGCACGAAAGACGATGCAAAACTCGCCGAACTGGTGCCATTAACGCACAAGTTTGCTAAACGAATTTGCGTCTGAATTTTTCACAACGAATGCACCCAATCCACTCCATTGGACCCAAAACTCATGTTTTGGGGCATTTCGTACCGTTTTGTTACTGCACGAAACTCGATGCAAAACTGGCCGAACTGGTGCCATTAACGCACAAGATCGCTACACGAAGTTGCATCGGAACTTTTCGCAACGAACGCAATTGATCCACTCCATTGGACGCCAAACTCTTGTTTTGGGGTGTTTTGGACCGTTTTGTTACGGCACGAAAGTTGATGCAAAACTGGCCGAACCGGTGCATTAACGCACAAGTTCGCTAAACGAAGTTGCGTCGGAATTTTTCGCAACGAACGCACCAGATCCACACCATTGGACCCAAAACTCATGTTTTGGGGCGTTTCAGACCGTAGTTACTGCACGAAAGTCGATGCAAAACTGGCCGAACTGATGCCATTAATGATCAAGTTCGCTAAATGAAGTTGCGTCCGAATTTTTCGCAACGAACGCACCCGTTCCACACCATTGGACCCAAAACTCATGTTTTGGGGCGTTTCAGACCGTAGTTACTGCACGAAAGTCGATGCAAAACTGGCCGAACTGATGCCATTAATGATCAAGTTCGCTGAATGAAGTTGCGTCAGAATTTTTCGCAACGAACGCACCCGTTCCACACCATTGGACCCTAAACTCATGTCTTGGGGCGTTTAAGACTGTTTCACTACTGCACAAAAGTCGATGCAAAACTGGCCGAACTGGTGCCATTAACGCACAAGATCGCTAAACGAAGTTGCGTCGGAACTTTTCGCAACGAACGCACTTGATCCACTCCATTGGACGCCAAACTCTTGTTTTGGGGTGTTTCGGACCGTTTTGTTACGGCACGAAAGTCGATGCAAAACTGGCCGAACCGATGCCATTAACGCACAAGTTCGCTAAACGAAGTTGCGTCGGAATTTTTCGCAACGAACGCACCGGATCCACACCATTGGACCCAAAACTCATGTTTTGGGGCGTTTCAGACCGTAGTTACTGCACGAAAGTCGATACAAAACTGGCCGAACTGATGCCATTAATGATCAAGTTCGCTGAATGAAGTTGCGTCAGAATTTTTCGCAACGAACGCACCCGTTCCACTCTATTGGACCCAAAACTCATGTCTTGTGGCGTTTCAGACTCTTTCATTACTGCACAAAAGTCGATGCAAAACTGGCCGAACTGGTGCCATTAACGCACAAGTTTGCTAAACGAAGTTGCGTCGGAATTTTTCGCAACCAACGCATCCGATCCACTCCATTGGACCCAAAACTCATGTTTTGGGGCATTTCGGACCGTTTCGTTACTGCACGAAAGACGATGCAAAACTCGCCGAACTGGTGCCATTAACGCACAAGTTTGCTAAACGAATTTGCGTCGGAATTTTTCACAACGAATGCACCCAATCCACTCCATTGGACCCAAAACTGATGTTTTGGGGCATTTCGTACCGTTTTGTTACTGCACGAAACTCGATGCAAAACTGGCCGAACTGGTGCCATTAACGCACAAGATCGCTACACGAAGTTGCATCGGAACTTTTCGCAACGAACGCACTTGATCCACTCCATTGGACGCCAAACTCTTGTTTTGGGGTGTTTTGGACCGTTTTGTTACGGCACGAAAGTTGATGCAAAACTGGCCGAACCGGTGCATTAACGCACAAGTTCGCTAAACGAAGTTGCGTCGGAATTTTTCGCAACGAACGCACCAGATCCACACCATTGGACCCAAAACTCATGTTTTGGGGCGTTTCAGACCGTAGTTACTGCACGAAAGTCGATGCAAAACTGGCCGAACTGATGCCATTAATGATCAAGTTCGCTAAATGAAGTTGCGTCCGAATTTTTCGCAACGAACGCACCCGTTCCACACCATTGGACCCAAAACTCATGTTTTGGGGCGTTTCAGACCGTAGTTACTGCACGAAAGTCGATGCAAAACTGGCCGAACTGATGCCATTAATGATCAAGTTCGCTAAATGAAGTTGCGTCAGAATTTTTCGCAACGAACGCACCCGTTCCACACCATTGGACCCTAAACTCATGTCTTGGGGCGTTTAAGACTGTTTCACTACTGCACAAAAGTCGATGCAAAACTGGCCGAACTGGTGCCATTAACGCACAAGATCGCTAAACGAAGTTGCGTCGGAACTTTTCGCAACGAACGCACTTGATCCACTCCATTGGACGCCAAACTCTTGTTTTGGGGTGTTTCGGACCGTTTTGTTACGGCACGAAAGTCGATGCAAAACTGGCCGAACCGATGCCATTAACGCACAAGTTCGCTAAACGAAGTTGCGTCGGAATTTTTCGCAACGAACGCACCGGATCCACACCATTGGACCCAAAACTCATGTTTTGGGGCGTTTCAGACCGTAGTTACTGCACGAAAGTCGATGCAAAACTGGCCGAACTGATGCCATTAATGATCAAGTTTGCTGAATGAAGTTGCGTCAGAATTTTTCGCAACGAACGCACCCGTTCCACTCCATTGGACCCGAAACTCATGTCGTGGGGCGTTTCAGACTGTTTCACTACTGCACAAAAGTCGATGCAAGACTCGCCGAACTGGTGCCATTAACGCACAAGTTCGCTAAACGAAGTTGCGTCGGAACTTTTCGCAACGAACGCACCCGATCCACTCCATTGGACGCCAAACTCTTGTTTTGGGGTGTTTCGGACCGTTTTGTTACGGCACGAAAGTCGATGCAAAACTGGCCGAACCGGTGCCATTAACGCACAAGTTCGCTAAACGAAGTTGCGTCGGAATTTTTCGCAACGAACGCACCGGATCCACACCATTGGACCCAAAACTCATGTTTTGGGGCACTTCGTACCGTTTTGTTACTACACGAAACTCGATGCAAAACTGGCCGAACTGGTGCCATTAACGCACAAGATCGCTAAACGAAGTTGCGTCAGAACTTTTCGCAACGAACGCACTTGATCCACTCGATTGGACGCCAAACACATGTTTTGGGGCATTTCAGACCGTAGTTACTGCACGAAAGTCGATGCAAAACTGGGCCGAACTGATGCCATTAATGATCAAGTTCGCTAAATGAAGTTGCGTCAGAATTTTTCGCAACGAACGCACCCGTTCCACTCCATTGGACCCAAAACTCATGTCTTGTGGCGTTTCAGAGTCTTTCATTACTGCACAAAAGTCGATGCAAAACTGGCCGAACTGGTGCCATTAACGCACAAGTTCGCTAAACGAAGTTGCGTCGGAATTTTTCGCAACCAACGCATCCGATCCACTCCATTGGACCCAAAACTCATGTTTTGGGGCATTTCGGACCGTTTCGTTACTGCACGAAAGACGATGCAAAACTCGCCGAACCGGTGCCATTAACGCACAAGTTCGCTAAACGAAGTTGCGTCGGAATTTTTCGCAACGAACGCACCGGATCCACACCATTGGACCCAAAACTCATGTTTTGGGGCGTTTTAGACCGTAGTTACTGCACGAAAGTCGATGCAAAACTGGCCGAACCGGTGCCATTAACGCACAAGTTCGCTAAACGAAGTTGCGTCGGAATTTTTCGCAACGAACGCACCGGATCCACACCATTGGACCCAAAACTCATGTTTTGGGGCGTTTCAGACCGTAGTTACTGCACGAAAGTCGATGCAAAACTGGCCGAACTGATGCCATTAATGATCAAGTTTGCTAAATGAAGTTGCGTCAGAATTTTTCGCAACGAACGCACCCGTTCCACTCCATTGGACCCAAAACTCATGTCTTGGGGCGTTTCAGACTGTTTCATTACTGCACAAAAGTCGATGCAAGACTCGCCGAATTGGTGCCATTAACGCACAAGTTCGCTAAACGAAGTTGCGTCCGAACTTTTCGCAACGAACGCACCCGTTCCACTCCATTGGACCCAAAACTGATTTCTTGGGGCGTTTCAGACCGTTTCATTACTGCACCAAAGTTGATGCAAAACTGGCCGAACTGGTGCCATTAACGCACAAGTTTGCTAAACGAATTTGCGTCGGAATTTTTCACAACGAATGCACCCAATCCACTCCATTGGACCCAAAACTCATGTTTTGGGGCACTTCGTACCGTTTTGTTACTACACGAAACTCGATGCAAAACTGGCCGAACTGGTGCCATTAACGCACAAGATCGCTAAACGAAGTTGCGTCAGAACTTTTCGCGACGAACGCACCCGTTCCACTCCATTGGACCCAAAACTCATGTCTTGGGGCGTTTCAGACTGTTTCACTACTGCACAAAAGTCGATGCAAAACTTGCCGAACTGGTGCCATTAACGCTCAAGATCGCTAAACGAAGTTGCGTCGGAACTTTTCGCAACGAACGCACTTGATCCACTCCATTGGACGCCAAACTCTTGTTTTGGGGTGTTTCGGACCGTTTTGTTACGGCACGAAAGTCGATGCAAAACTGGCCAAACCGGTGCCATTAACGCACAAGTTCGCTAAACGAAGTTGCGTCGGAATTTTTCGCAACGAACGCACCGGATCCACACCATTGGACCCAAAACTCATGTTTTGGGGCGTTTCAGACCGTAGTTACTGCACGAAAGTCGATGCAAAACTGGCCGAACTGATGCCATTAATGATCAAGTTTGCTAAATGAAGTTGCGTCAGAATTTTTCGCAACGAACGCACCCGTTCCACTCCATTGGACCCAAAACTCATGTCTTGGTGCGTTTCAGACTGTTTCATTACTGCACAAAAGTCGATGCAAGACTCGCCGAACTGGTGCCATTAACGCACAAGTTCGCTAAACGAAGTTGCGACGGAACTTTTCGCAACGAACGCACCCGTTCCACTCCATTGGACCCAAAACTGATGTCTTGGGGTGTTTCAGACCGTTTCATTACTGCACCAAAGTTGATGCAAAACTGGCCGAACTGGTGCCATTAACGCACAAGTTTGCTGAACGAATTTGCGTCGGAATTTTTCACAACGAATGCACCCAATCCACTCAATTGGACCCAAACTCATGTTTTGGGGCAATTCGTACCGTTTTGTTACTGCACGAAACTCGATGCAAAACTGGCCGAAACTGGTGCCATTAACGCACAAGATCGCTACACGAAGTTGCGTCGTAACTTTTCGCAACGAACGCACTTGATCCACTCCATTGGACGCCAAACTCCTGTTTTGGGATGTTTCGGACAGTTTTTGTTATGGCACGAAAGTCGATGCAAAACTGGCCGAACCGGTGCATTAACGCACAAGTTCGCTAAACGAAGTTGCGTTGGAATTTTTCGCAACGAACGCACCGGATCCACACCATTGGACCCAAAACTCATGTTTTGGGGCGTTTCAGACCGTAGTTACTGCACGAAAGTCGATGCAAAACTGGCCGAACTGATGCCATTAATGATCAAGTTCGCTAAATGAAGTTGCGTCAGAATTTTTCGCAACGAACGCACCCGTTCCACTCCATTGGACCCAAAACTCATGTTTTGGGGCGTTTCAGACCGTAGTTACTGCACGAAAGTCGATGCAAAACTGGCCGAACTGATGCCATTAATGATCAAGTTCGCTAAATGAAGTTGCGTCAGAATTTTTCGCAACGAACGCACCCGTTCCACTCCATTGGACCCAAAACTCATGTCTTGGGGCGTTTCAGACTGTTTCATTACTGCACAAAAGTCGATGCAAAACTGGCCGAACTGGTGCCATTAACGCACAAGTTCGCTAAACGAAGTTGCGTCGGAATTTATCGCAACCAACGCATCCGATCCACTCCATTGGACCCAAAACTCATGTTTTGGGGCGTTTCGGACCGTTTCGTTACTGCACGAAAGTCGATGCAAAACTTGCCGAACTGGTGCCATTAACGCACAAGTTTGCTAAACGAATTTGCGTCGGAATTTTTCACAACGAATGCATCCAATCCACTCCATTGGACCCAAAACTCATGTTTTGGGGCATTTCGTACCGTTTTGTTACTGCACGAAACTCGATGCAAAACTGGCCGAACCGGTGCCATTAACGCACAAGTTCGCAAAACGAAGTTGCGTCGGAATTTTTCGCAACGAACGCACCGGAACCACACCATTGGACCCAAAACTCATGTTTTGGGGCGTTTTAGACCGTAGTTACTGCACGAAAGTCGATGCAAAACTGGCCGAACTGATGCCAATAATGATCAAGTTCGCTGAATGAAGTTGCGTCAGAATTTTTCGCAACGAACGCACCCGTTCCACTCCATTGGACCCAAAACTCATGTCTTGGGGCGTTTCAGACTGTTTCACTACTGCACAAAAGTCGATGCAAAACTGGCCGAACTGGTGCCATTAACGCACAAGATCGCTAAACGAAGTTGCGTCGGAATTTTTCGCAACCAACGCATCCGATCCACTCCATTGGACCCAAAACTCATGTTTTGGGGTGTTTCGGACCGTTTTGTTACGGCACGAAAGTCGATGCAAAACTGGCCGAACCGGTGCCATTAACGCACAAGTTCGCTAAAAGAAGTTGCGTCGGAATTTTTCGCAACGAACGCACCGGATCCACACCATTGGACCCAAAACTCATGTTTTGGGGCGTTTCAGACCGTAGTTACTGCACGAAAGTCGATGCAAAACTAGCCGAACTGATGCCATTAATGATCAAGTTTGCTAAATGAAGTTGCGTCAGAATTTTTCGCAACGAACGCACCCGTTCCACTCCATTGGACCCAAAACTCATGTCTTGGGGCGTTTCAGACTGTTTCATTACTGCACAAAAGTCGATGCAAGACTCGCCGAACTGGTGCCATTAACGCACAAGTTCGCTAAACGAAGTTGCGTCGGAACTTTTCGCAACGAACGCACCCGTTCCACTCCATTGGACCCAAAACTGATGTCTTGGGGCGTTTCAGACCGTTTCATTACTGTACCAAAGTTGATGCAAAACTGGCCGAACTGGTGCCATTAACGCACAAGTTTGCTAAACGAATTTGCGTCGGAATTTTTCACAACGAATGCACCCAATCCACTCCATTGGACCCAAAACTCATGTTTTGGGGCACTTCGTACCGTTTTGTTACTACACGAAACTCGATGCAAAACTGGCCGAACTGGTGCCATTAACGCACAAGATCGCTAAACGAAGTTGCGTCAGAACTTTTCGCAACGAACGCACTTGATCCACTCGATTGGACGCCAAACTCATGTTTTGGGGCATTTCAGACCGTAGTTACTGCACGAAAGTCGATGCAAAACTGGCCGAACTGATGCCATTAATGATCAAGTTCGCTAAATGAAGTTGCGTCAGAATTTTTCGCAACGAACGCACCCGTTCCACTCCATTGGAGCCAAAACTCATGTCTTGTGGCGTTTCAGACTCTTTCATTACTGCACAAAAGTCGATGCAAAACTGGCCGAACTGGTGCCATTAACGCACAAGTTCGCTAAACGAAGTTGCGTCGGAATTTTTCGCAACCAACGCATCCGATCCACTCCATTGGACCCAAAACTCATGTTTTGGGGCATTTCGGACCGTTTCGTTACTGCACGAAAGACGATGCAAAACTCGCCGAACTGGTGCCATTAACGCATAAGTTTGCTAAACGAATTTGCGTCGGAATTTTTCACAACGAATGCACCCAATCCACTCCATTGGACCCAAAACTCATGTTTTGGGGCATTTCGTACCGTTTTGTTACTGCACGAAACTCGATGCAAAACTGGCCGAAACCGGTGCCATTAACGCACAAGTTCGCTAAACGAAGTTGCGTCGGAATTTTTCGCAACGAACGCACCGGATCCACGCCATTGGACCCAAAACTCATGTTTTGGGGCGTTTTAGACCGTAGTTACTGCACGAAAGTCGATGCAAAACTGGCCGAACCGGTGCCATTAACGCACAAGTTCGCTAAACGAAGTTGCGTCGGAATTTTTCGCAACGAACGCACCGGATCCACACCATTGGACCCAAAACTCATGTTTTGGGGCGTTTCAGACCGTAGTTACTGCACGAAAGTCGATGCAAAACTAGCCGAACTGATGCCATTAATGATCAAGTTTGCTAAATGAAGTTGCGTCAGAATTTTTCGCAACGAACGCACCCGTTCCACTCCATTGGACCCAAAACTCATGTGTTGGGGCGTTTCAGACTGTTTCATTACTGCACAAAAGTCGATGCAAGACTCGCCGAACTGGTGCCATTAACGCACAAGTTCGCTAAACGAAGTTGCGTCGGAACTTTTCGCAACGAACGCACCCGTTCCACTCCATTGGACCCAAAACTGATGTCTTGGGGCGTTTCAGACCGTTTCATTACTGTACCAAAGTTGATGCAAAACTGGCCGAACTGGTGCCATTAACGCACAAGTTTGCTAAACGAATTTGCGTCGGAATTTTTCACAACGAATGCACCCAATCCACTCCATTGGACCCAAAACTCATGTTTTGGGGCACTTCGTACCGTTTTGTTACTACACGAAACTCGATGCAAAACTGGCCGAACTGGTGCCATTAATGCACAAGATCGCTAAACGAAGTTGCGTCAGAACTTTTCGCAACAAACGCACTTGATCCACTCGATTGGACGCCAAACTCATGTTTTGGGGCATTTCAGACCGTAGTTACTGCACGAAAGTCGAAGCAAAACTGGCCGAACTGATGCCATTAATGATCAAGTTCGCTAAATGAAGTTGCGTCAGAATTTTTCGCAACGAACGCAACCGTTCCACTCCATTGGACCAAAAACTCATGTCTTGTGGCGTTTCAGACTCTTTCATTACTGCACAAAAGTCGATGCAAAACTGGCCGAACTGGTGCCATTAACGCACAAGTTCGCTAAACGAAGTTGCGTCGGAATTTTTCGCAACCAACGCATCCGATCCACTCCATTGGACCCAAAACTCATGTTTTGGGGCATTTCAGACCGTTTCGTTACTGCACGAAAGACGATGCAAAACTCGCCGAACTGGTGCCATTAACGCACAAGTTTGCTAAACGAATTTGCGTCGGAATTTTTCACAACGAATGCACCCAATCCACTCCATTGGACCCAAAACTCATGTTTTGGGGCATTTCGTACCGTTTTGTTACTGCACGAAACTCGATGCAAAACTGGCCGAACCGGTGCCATTAACGCACAAGTTCGCTAAACGAAGTTGCGTCGGAATTTTTCGCAACGAACGCACCGGATCCACACCATTGGACCCAAAACTCATGTTTTGGGGCGTTTTAGACCGTAGTTACTGCACGAAAGTCGATGCAAAACTGGCCGAACCGGTGCCATTAACGCGCAAGTTCGCTAAACGAAGTTGCGTCGGAATTTTTCGCAACGAACGCACCGGATCCACACTATTGGACCCAAAACTCATGTTTTGGGGCGTTTCAGACCGTAGTTACTGCACGAAAGTCGATGCAAAACTGGCCGAACTGATGCCATTAATGATCAAGTTTGCTAAATGAAGTTGCGTCAGAATTTTTCGCAACGAACGCACCCGTTCCACTCCATTGGACCCAAAACTCATGTCTTGGGGCGTTTCAGACTGTTTCATTACTGCACAAAAGTCGATGCAAGACTCGCCGAACTGGTGCCATTAACGCACAAGTTCGCTAAACGAAGTTGCGTCGGAACTTTTCGCAACGAACGCACCCGTTCCACTCCATTGGACCCAAAACTGATTTCTTGGGGCGTTTCAGACCGTTTCATTACTGCACCAAAGTTGATGCAAAACTGGCCGAACTGGTGCCATTAACGCACAAGTTTGTTAAACGAATTTGCGTCGGAATTTTTCACAACGAATGCACCCAATCCACTCCATTGGACCCAAAACTCATGTTTTGGGGCACTTCGTACCGTTTTGTTACTACACGAAACTCGATGCAAAACTGGCCGAACTGGTGCCATTAACGCACAAGATCGCTAACCGAAGTTGCGTCAGAACTTTTCGCGACGAACGCACCCCGTTCCACTCCATTGGGACCCAAAACTCATGTCTTGGGGCGTTTCAGACTGTTTCACTACTGCACAAAAGTCGATGCAAAACTTGCCGAACTGGTGCCATTAACGCTCAAGATCGCTAAACGAGAGTTGCGTCGGAACTTTTCGCAACGAACGCACTTGATCCACTCCATTGGACGCCAAAACTCTTGTTTTGGGGTGTTTCGGACCGTTTTGTTACGGCACGAAAGTCGATGCAAAACTGGCCGAACCGGTTGCCATTAACGCACAAGTTCGCTAAACGAAGTTGCGTCGGAATTTTTCGCAACGAACGCACCGGATCCACACCATTGGACCCAAAACTCATGTTTTGGGGCGTTTCAGACCGTAGTTACTGCACGAAAGTCGATGCAAACTGGCCGAACTGATGCCATTAATGATCAAGTTTGCTAAATGAAGTTGCGTCAGAATTTTTCGCAACGAACGCACCCGTTCCACTCCATTGGACCCAAAACTCATGTCTTGGGGCGTTTCAGACTGTTTCATTACTGCACAAAAGTCGATGCAAGACTCGCCGAACTGGTGCCATTAACGCACAAGTTCGCTAAACGAAGTTGCGACGGAACTTTTCGCAACGAACGCACCGTTCCACTCCATTGGACCCAAAACTGATGTCTTGGGGTGTTTCAGACCGTTTCATTACTGCACCAAAGTTGATGCAAAACTGGCCGAACTGGGTGCCATTAACGCACAAGTTTGCTGAACGAATTTGCGTCGGAATTTTTCACAACGAATGCACCCAATCCACTCAATTGGACCCAAACTCATGTTTTGGGGCAATTCGTACCGTTTTGTTACTGCACGAAACTCGATGCAAAACCGGCCGAACTGGTGCCATTAACGCACAAGATCGCTACACGAAGTTGCGTCGGAACTTTTCGCAACGAACGCACTTGATCCACTCCATTGGACGCCAAACTCCTGTTTTGGGATGTTTCGGACAGTTTTGTTATGGCACGAAAGTCGATGCAAAACTGGCCGAACCGGTGCATTAACGCACAAGTTCGCTAAACGAAGTGTTGCGTTGGAATTTTTCGCAACGAACGCACGGATCCACACCATTGGACCCAAAACTCATGTTTTGGGGCGTTTCAGACCGTAGTTACTGCACGAAAGTCGATGCACAAACTGGCCGAACTGATGCCATTAATGATCAAGTTCGCTAAATGAAGTTGCGTCAGAATTTTTCGCAACGAACGCACCCGTTCCACTCCATTGGACCCAAAACTCATGTTTTGGGGCGTTTCAGACCGTAGTTACTGCACGAAAGTCGATGCAAAACTGGCCGAACTGATGCCATTAATGATCAAGTTCGCTAAATGAAGTTGCGTCAGAATTTTTCGCAACGAACGCACCCGTTCCACTCCATTGGACCCAAAACTCATGTCTTGGGGCGTTTCAGACTGTTTCATTACTGCACAAAAGTCGATGCAAAACTGGCCGAACTGGTGCCATTAACGCACAAGTTCGCTAAACGAAGTTGCATCGGAATTTATCGCAACCAACGCATCCGATCCACTCCATTGGACCCAAAACTCATGTTTTGGGGCGTTTCGGACCGTTTCGTTACTGCACGAAAGTCGATGCAAAACTCGCCGAACTGGTGCCATTAACGCACAAGTTTGCTAAACGAATTTGCGTCGGAATTTTTCACAAACGAATGCATCCAATCCACTCCATTGGACCCAAAACTCATGTTTTGGGGCATTTCGTACCGTTTTGTTACTGCACGAAACTCGATGCAAAACTGGCCGAACCGGTGCCATTAACGCACAAGTTCGCAAAACGAAGTTGCGTCGGAGTTTTTTCGCAACGAACGCACCGGAACCACACCATTGGACCCAAAAACTCATGTTTTGGGGCGTTTTAGACCGTAGTTACTGCACGAAAGTCGATGCAAAAACTGGCCGAACTGATGCCAATAATGATCAAGTTCGCTGAATGAAGTTGCGTCAGAATTT
>CM064067.1:19517348-19547912 GCA_032594955.1 Panicum miliaceum
ATTAATGATCAAGTTCGCTAAATGAAGTGGCGTCAGAATTTTTTGCAACGAACGCACCCGTTCCACTCCATTGGACCCAAAACTCATCTCTTGGGGCGTTTCAGACTGTTTCATTACTGCACAAAAGTTGATGCAAAACTGGCCGAACATGTGCCATTAACGCACAAGTTCGCTAAACGAAGTTGCGTCGGAATTTTTCGCAACCAACGCATCCGATCCACTCCATTGGACCCAAAACTCATGTTTTGGGGCGTTTCGGGCCGTTTCGTTACTGCACGAAAGTCGATGCAAAACTGGCCGAACTGGTGCCATTAACACACAAGTTTGCTAAACGAAGTTGCGTCGGAATTTTTCGCAACGAACGCACCTGATCCACTCCAATGCACCCAAAACTCTTGTCTTGGGGCGTTTCAGACCGTTTCATTACTGCACAAAAGTTGATGCAAAACTGGCCGAACTGGTGCCATTAACGCACAAGTTCGCTAAACGAAGTTGCGTCGGAATTTTTCGCAACGAACGCATCCGATCCACTCCATTGGACCCAAAACTCATGTTTTGGGGCGTTTCGGACTGTTTCGTTACTGCACGAAAGTCGATGCAAGACTCGCCGAACTGGTGCCTATAACGCACAAGTTTGCTAAACGAAGTTGCGTTGGAACTTTTCGCAACGAACGCACCCGTTCCACTCCATTGGACCCAAAACTGATGTCTTGGGGCGTTTCAGACCGTTTCATTACTGCACCAAAGTTGATGCAAAACTGGCCGAACTGGTGCCATTAACGCACAAGTTTGCTAAACAAATTTGCGTCGGAATTTTTCATAACGAATGCACCCAATCCACTCCATTGGACCCAAAACTCATGTTTTGGGGCATTTCGTACCGTTTTGTTACTGCACGAAACTCGATGCAAAACTGGCCGAACTGGTGCCATTAACGCACAAGATCGCTAAACGAAGTTGCGTCGGAACATTTCGCAACGAACGCACTTGATCCACTCCATTGGACGCCAAACTCATGTTTTGGGGTGTTTCGGACCATTTTGTTACGGCACGAAAGTCGATGCAAAACTGGCCGAACCGGGTGCCATTAACGCACAAGTTTGCTAAACGAATTTGCGTCAGAATTTTTCATAACGAATGCACCCAATCCACTCCATTGGACCCAAAACTCATGTCTTGGGGCGTTTCAGACTATTTCATTACTGGACAAAAGTCGATGCAAGACTCGCCGAACTGGTGCCATTAACGCACAAGTTCGCTAAACGAAGTTGCGTCGGAACATTCGCAACGAACGCACTTGATCCACTCCATTGGATGCCAAACTCATGTTTTGGGGTGTTTCGGACCGTTTTGTTACGGCACGAAAGTCGATGCAAAACTAGCCGAACCGGTGCCATTAACGCACAAGTTCGCTAAACGAAGTTGCGTCGGAATTTTTCGCAACGAACGCACCGGATCCACACCATTGGACCCAAAACTCATTTTTTGGGGCGTTTCAGACTGTAGTTACTGCACGAAAGTCGATGCAAAACTGGCCGAACTGATGCCATTAATGATCAAGTTCGCTAAATGAAGTTGCGTAAGAATTTTTCGCAACGAACGCACCCGTTCCACTCCATTGGACCCAAAACACACTGTCTTGGGGCGTTTCAGACTGTTTCATTACTGCACAAAAGTCGATGCAAAACTGGCCGAACTGGTGCCATTAACGCACAAGTTCGCTAAACGAATTCGCGTCGGAATTTTTCACAACGAATGCACCCAATACACTCCATTGGACCCAAAACTCATGTTTTGGGGCATTTCGTACCGTTTCGTTACTGCACGAAACTCGATGCAAAACTGGCCGAACTGGTGCCATTAACGCACAAGATCGCTAAACGAAGTTGCGTCGGAATTTTTCGCAACGAACGCACTTGATCCACTCCATTGGACGTCAAACTCATGTTTTGGGGTGTTTCGGACCGTAGTTACTGCACGAAAGTCGATGCAAAACTGGCCGAACTGATGCCATTAATGATCAAGTTCGCTAAATGAAGTTGCGTCAGAATTTTTCGCAACGAACGCACCCGTTCCACTCCATTGGACCAAAAACTCATGTCTTGGGGCATTTCAGACTGTTTCATTACTGCACAAAAGTCGATGCAAAACTGGCCGAACCGGTGCCATTAACGCACAAGTTCGCTAAACGAAGTTGCGTCGGAATTTTTCGCAACCAACGCATCCGATCCACTCCATTGGACCAAAAACTCATGTTTTGGGGCGTTTCGGACCGTTTCGTTACTGCACGAAAGTCGATGCAAAACTGGCCGAACTGGTGCCATTAACGCACAAGTTCGCTAAACGAAGTTGCGTCGGAATTTTTCGCAACGAACGCATCCGATCCACTCCATTGGACCCAAAACTCATGTTTTGGGGCGTTTCGGACCGTTTCATTACTGCACGAAACTCGATGCAAAACTGGCCGAACCGGTGCCATTAACGCACAAGTTCGCTAAACGAAGTTGCGTCGGAATTTTTCGCAACGAACGCACCGGATCCACACCATTGGACCCAAAACTCATGTTTTGGGGCGTTTCAGACCGTAGTTACTGCACAAAAGTCCATGCAAAACTGGCCGAATTGATGCCATTAATGATCAAGTTCGCTAAATGAAGTTGCGTCAGAATTTTTTGCAACGAACGCACCCGTTCCACTCCATTGGACCCAAAACTCATGTCTTGGGGCGTTTCAGACTGTTTCATTACTGCACAAAAGTTGATGCAAAACTGGGCCGAACTTGTGCCATTAACGCACAAGTTCGCTAAACGAAGTTGCGTCTGAATTTTTCGCAACCAACGCATCCGATCCACTCCATTGGACCCAAAACTTTTTTTTTTGGGGCGTTTCAGGCCGTTTCGTTACGGCACGAAAGTCGATGCAAAACTTGCCGAACTGGCGCCATTAACGCACAAGTTCGCTAAACGAAGTTGCGTCGGAATTTTTCGCAACGAACGCACCGGATCCACACCATTGGACCCAAAACTCATGTTTTGGGGCGTTTCAGACCGTAGTTACTGCACGAAAGTCGATGCAAAACTGGCCGAACTGATGCCATTAATGATCAAGTTCGCTAAATGAAGTTGCTTCAGAATTTTTTGCAACGAACGCACCCGTTCCACTCCATTGGACCCAAAACTCCCGTCTTGGAGCGTTTCGGGCCGTTTCGTTACTGCACGAAAGTCGATGCAAAACTGCCGAACTGGTGCCATTAACACACAAGTTTGCTAAACGAACTTGCGTCGAATTTTTCGCAACGAACGCACCTGATCCACTCCAATGCACCCAAAACTCTTGTCTTGGGGCGTTTCAGACCGTTTCATTACTGCACAAAAGTTGATGCAAAACTGGCCGAACTGGTGCCATTAACGCACAAGTTCGCTAAACGAAGTTGCGTCGGAATTTTTCGCAACGAACGCATCCGATCCACTCCATTGGACCCAAAACTCATGTTTTGGGGCGTTTCGGACTGTTTCGTTACTGCACGAAAGTCGATGCAAGACTCGCCGAACTGGTGCCATTAACGCACAAGTTCGCTAAACGAAGTTGCGTTGGAACTTTTCGCAACGAACGCACCCGTTCCACTCCATTGGACCCAAAACTGATGTCTTGGGGCGTTTCAGACCGTTTCATTACTGCACCAAAGTTGATGCAAAACTGGCCGAACTGGTGCCATTAACGCACAAGTTTGCTAAACGAATTCGCGTCGAATTTTTCACAACGAATACACCCAATCCACTCCATTGGACCCAAAACTCATGTTTTGGGGCATTTCGTACTGTTTCGTTACTGCATGAAACTCGATGCAAAACTGGCCGAACTGGTGCCATTAACGCACAAGATCGGTAAATGAAGTTGCGTCGGAACTTTTCGCAACGAACGCACTTGATCCACTCCATTGGACGCCAAACTCATGTTTTGGGGTGTTTCGGACCATTTTGTTACGGCACAAAAGTCGATGCAAAACTGGCCGAACCGGTGCCATTAACGCACAAGTTTGCTAAACGAATTTGCGTCGGAATTTTTCATAACGAATGCACCCAATCCACTCCATTGGACCCAAAACTCATGTCTTGGGGTGTTTCAGAGTGTTTCATTACTGCGCAAAAGTCGATGCAAGACTCGCCGAACTGGTGCCATTAACGCACATGTTCGCTAAACGAAGTTGCGTCGGAACTTTTCGCAACGAACGCACTTGATCCACTCCATTGGACGCCAAACTCATGTTTTGGGGTGTTTCGGACCGTTTTGTTACGGCACGAAAGTCGATGCAAAACTTGCCGAACTGGCGCCATTAACGCACAAGTTCGCTAAACCAAGTTGCGTCGGAATTTTTCGCAACGAACGCACCGATCCACACCATTGGACCCAAAACTCATGTTTTGGGGCGTTTCAGACCGTAGTTACTGCACGAAAGTCGATGCAAAACTGGCCGAACTGATGCCATTAATGATCAAGTTCGCTAAATGAAGTTGCGTAAGAATTTTTCGCAACGAACGCACCCGTTCCACTCCATTGGACCCAAAACACATGTCTTGGGGCGTTTCAGACTGTTTCATTACTGCACAAAAGTCGATGCAAAACTGGCCGAACGGGTGCCATTAACGCACAAGTTCGCTAAACGAATTCGCGTCGAAATTTTTCACAACGAATGCACCCAATCCACTCCATTGGACCCAAAACTCATGTTTTGGGGCATTTCGTACCGTTTCGTTACTGCACGAAACTCGATGCAAAACTGGCCGAACTGGTGCCATTAACGCACAAGATCGCTAAACGAAGTTGCGTCGGAATTTTTCGCAACGAACGCACTTGATCCACTCCATTGGACGTCAAACTCATGTTTTGGGGTGTTTCGGACCGTAGTTACTGCACGAAAGTCGATGCAAAACTGGCCGAACTGATGCCATTAATGATCAAGTTCGCTAAATGAAGTTGCGTCAGAATTTTTCGCAACGAACGCACCCGTTCCACTCCATTGGACCAAAAACTCATGTCTTGGGGCATTTCAGACTGTTTCATTACTGCACAAAAGTCGATGCAAAGAACCGGTGCCATTAACGCACAAGTTCGCTAAACGAAGTTGCGTCGGAATTTTTTGCAACCAACGCATCCGATCCACTCCATTGGACCCAAAACTCATGTTTTGGGGCGTTTCGCACCGTTTCGTTACTGCACGAAAGTCGATGCAAAACTGGCCGAACTGGTGCCATTAACGCACAAGTTCGCTAAACGAAGTTGCGTCGGAATTTTTCGCAACGAACGCATCCGATCCACTCCATTGGACCCAAAACTCATGTTTTGGGGCGTTTCGGGACCGTTTCATTACTGCACGAAACTCGATGCAAAACTGGCCGAACCGGTGCCATTAACGCACAAGTTCGCTAAACGAAGTTTGCGTCGGAATTTTTTCGCAACGAACGCACCGGATCCACACCATTGGACCCAAAACTCATGTTTTGGGGCGTTTCAGACCGTAGTTACTGCACAAAAGTCCATGCAAAACTGGGCCGAACTGATGCCATTAATGATCAAGTTCGCTAAATGAAGTTGCATCAGAATTTTTTGCAACGAACGCACCCGTTCCACTCCATTGGACCCAAAACTCATGTCTTGGGGCGTTTCAGACTGTTTCATTACTGCACAAAAGTTGATGCAAAACTGGCCGAACTTGTGCCATTAACGCACAAGTTCGCTAAACGAAGTTGCGTCTGAATTTTTCGCAACCAACGCATCCGATCCACTCCATTGGACCCAAAACTTTTTTTTTTTGGGGCGTTTCGGGCCGTTTCGTTACTGCACGAAAGTCGATGCAAAACTGGCCGAACTGGTGCCATTAACACACAAGTTTGCTAAACGAAGTTGCGTCGGAATTTTTTGCAACGAACGCACCTGATCCACTCCAATGCACCCAAAACTCTTGTCTTGGGGCGTTTCAGACCGTTTCATTACTGCACAAAAGTTGATGCAAAACTGGCCGAACTGGTGCCATTAACGCACAAGTTCGCTAAACGAAGTTTGCGTCGGAATTTTTCGCAACGAACGCATCCGATCCACTCCATTGGACCCAAAACTCATGTTTTGGGGCGTTTCGGACCGTTTCGTTACTGCACGAAACTCGATGCAAAACTGGCCGAACTGTTGCCATTAACGCACAAGATCGGTAAACGAAGTTGCGTCGGAACTTTTCGCAACGAACGCACTTGATCCACTCCATTGGACGCCAAACTCATGTTTTGGGGTGTTTCGGACCATTTTGTTACGGCACGAAAGTTGATGCAAAACTGGCCGAACTGGTGCCATTAACGCACAAGTTTGCTAAACAAATTTGCGTCGGAATTTTTCATAACGAATGCACCCAATCCACTCCATTGGACCCAAAACTCATGTTTTGGGGCATTTCGTACCGTTTTGTTACTGCACGAAACTCGATGCAAAACTGGCCGAACTGGTGCCATTAACGCACAAGATCGCTAAACGAAGTTGCGTCGGAACTTTTCGCAACGAACGCACTTGATCCACTCCATTGGACGCCAAACTCATGTTTTGGGGTGTTTCGGACCATTTTGTTACGGCACGAAAGTCGATGCAAAACTGGCCGAACCGGTGCCATTAACGCACAAGTTTACTAAACGAATTTGCGTCAGAATTTTTCATAACGAATGCACCCAATCCACTCCATTGGACCCAAAACTCATGTCTTGGGGCGTTTCAGACTATTTCATTACTGCACAAAAGTCGATGCAAGACTCGCCGAACTGGTGCCATTAACGCACAAGTTCGCTAAACGAAGTTGCGTCGGAACTTTCGCAACGAACGCACTTGATCCACTCCATTGGACGCCAAACTCATGTTTTGGGGTGTTTCGGACCGTTTTGTTACGGCACGAAAGTCGATGCAAAACTAGCCGAACCGGTGCCATTAACGCACAAGTTCGCTAAACGAAGTTGCGTCGGAATTTTTCGCAACGAACGCACCGGATCCACACCATTGGACCCAAAACTCATTTTTTGGGGCGTTTCAGACCGTAGTTACTGCACGAAAGTCGATGCAAAACTGGCCGAACTGATGCCATTAATGATCAAGTTCGCTAAATGAAGTTGCGTAAGAATTTTTCGCAACGAACGCACCCGTTCCACTCCATTGGACCCAAAACACATGTCTTGGGGCGTTTCAGACTATTTCATTACTGCACAAAACTCGATGCAAAACTGGCCGAACGGGTGCCATTAACGCACAAGTTCGCTAAACAAATTCGCGTCGGAATTTTTCACAACGAATGCACCCAATACACTCCATTGGACCCAAAACTCATGTTTTGGGGCATTTCGTACCGTTTCGTTACTGCACGAAACTCGATGCAAAATTGGCCGAACTGGTGCCATTAACGCACAAGATCGCTAAACGAAGTTGCGTCGAAACTTTTCGCAACGAACGCACTTGATCCACTCCATTGGACGCCAAACTCATGTTTTGGGGTGTTTCGGACCGTTTTGGTACGGCACGAAAGTCGATGCAAAACTGGCCGAACCGGTGCCATTAACGCACAAGTTCGCTAAACGAAGTTGCGTCGGAATATTTCGCAACGAACGCGTCCGATCCACTCCATTGGACCCAAAACTCATGCTTTGGGGCGTTTCGGACCGTTTCATTACTGCACGAAAGTCGATGCAAGACTTGCTGAACTGGTGCCATTAACACACAAGTTTGCTAAACGAAGTTGCATCGCAATTTTTCGCAACGAACGCACCTGATCCACTCCAATGCACCCAAAACTCTTGTCTTGGGGCGTTTCAGACCGTTTTATTACTGCACAAAAGTTGATGCAAAACTGGCCGAACTTGTGCCATTAACGCACAAGTTCGCTAAACGAAGTTGCGTTGGAATTTTTCGCAACGAACGCATCCGATCCACTCCATTGGACCCAAAACTCATGTTTTGGGGCGTTTCGGACTGTTTCGTTACTGCACGAAAGTCGATGCAAGACTCGCCGAACTGGTGCCATTAACGCACAAGTTCGCTAAACGAAGTTGCATCGGAACTTTTCGCAACGAACGCACCAGTTCCACTCCATTGGACCCAAAACTGATGTCTTGGGGCGTTTCAGACCGTTTCATTACTGCAAAAAAGTTGATGCAAAACTGGCCGAACTGGTGCCATTAACGCACAAGTTTGCTAAACGAATTTGCGTCGGAATTTTTCACAACGAATGCACCCAATCCACTCCATTGGACCCAAAACTCATGTTTTGGGGCATTTCGTACCGTTTTGTTACTGCACGAAACTCGATGCAAAACTGGCCGAACTGGTGCCATTAACGCACAAGATCGCTAAACGAAGTTGCGTCGGAACTTTTCGCAACCAATGCACTTGATCCACTCCATTGGACGCCAAACTCAAGTTTTGGGGTGTTTCGGACCGTTTTGTTACGGCACGAAAGTCGATGCAAAACTGGCCGAACCGGTTCCATTAACGCACAAGTTCGCTAAACAAAGTTGCCTCGGAATTTTTCGCAACGAACGCACCGGATCCACACCATTGGACCCAAAACTCATGTGTTGGGGCATTTCAGACCGTAGTTACTGCACGAAAGTCGATGCAAAACTGGCCGAACTGCTGCCATTAATGATCAAGTTCGCTAAATGAAGTTGCGTCAGAATTTTTCGCAACGAACGCACGCGTTCCACTCCATTGGACCAAAAACTCATGTCTTGGGGCGTTTCAGACTGTTTCATTACTGCACAAAAGTCGATGCAAAACTGGCCGAACCGGTGCCATTAACGCACAAGTTCGCTAAACGAAGTTGCGTCGGAATTTTTCGCAACCAACGCATCCGATCCACTCCATTGGACCAAAAACTCATGTTTTGGGGCGTTTCAGACCGTTTCGTTACTGCACGAAAGTCGATGCAAAACTGGCCGAACTGGTGCCATTAACGCACAAGTTCGCTAAACGAAGTTGCGTCGGAACTTTTCGCAACGAACGCACTTGATCCACTCCATTGGACGCCAAACTCATGTTTTGGGGTGTTTCGGACCGTTTTGTTACGGCACGAAAGTCGATGCAAAACTTGCCGAACTGGCGCCATTAACGCACAAGTTCGCTAAACGAAGTTGCGTCGGAATTTTTCGCAACGAACGCACCGGATCCACACCATTGGACCCAAAACTCATGTTTTGGGGCGTTTCAGACCGTAGTTACTGCACGAAAGTCGATGCAAAACTGGCCGAACTGATGCCATTAATGATCAAGTTCGCTAAATGAAGTTGCTTCAGAATTTTTTGCAACGAACGCACCCGTTCCACTCCATTGGACCCAAAACTCCCGTCTTGGGGCGTTTCGGGCCGTTTCGTTACTGCACGAAAGTCGATGCAAAACTGGCCGAACTGGTGCCATTAACACACAAGTTTGCTAAACGAACTTGCGTCAGAATTTTTCGCAACGAACGCACCTGATCCACTCCAATGCACCCAAAACTCTTGTCTTGGGGCGTTTCAGACCGTTTCATTACTGCACAAAAGTTGATGCAAAACTGGCCGAACTGGTGCCATTAACGCACAAGTTCGCTAAACGAAGTTGCGTCGGAATTTTTCGCAACGAACGCATCCGATCCACTCCATTGGACCCAAAACTCATGTTTTGGGGCGTTTCGGACTGTTTCGTTACTGCACGAAAGTCGATGCAAGACTCGCCGAACTGGTGCCATTAACGCACAAGTTCGCTAAACGAAGTTGCGTTGGAACTTTTCGCAACGAACGCACCCGTTCCACTCCATTGGACCCAAAACTGATGTCTTGGGGCGTTTCAGACCGTTTCATTACTGCACCAAAGTTGATGCAAAACTGGCCGAACTGGTGCCATTAACGCACAAGTTTGCTAAACGAATTCGCGTCGGAATTTTTCACAACGAATGCACCCAATCCACTCCATTGGACCCAAAACTCATGTTTTGGGGCATTTCGTACTGTTTCGTTACTGCATGAAACTCGATGCAAAACTGGCCGAACTGGTGCCATTAACGCACAAGATCGGTAAATGAAGTTGCGTCGGAACTTTTCGCAACGAACGCACTTGATCCACTCCATTGGACGCCAAACTCATGTTTTGGGGTGTTTCGGACCATTTTGTTACGGCACAAAAGTCGATGCAAAACTGGCCGAACCGGTGCCATTAACGCACAAGTTTGCTAAACGAATTTGCGTTGGAATTTTTCATAACGAATGCACCCAATCCACTCCATTGGACCCAAAACTCATGTCTTGGGGTGTTTCAGAGTGTTTCATTACTGCGCAAAAGTCGATGCAAGACTCGCCGAACTGGTGCCATTAACGCACAAGTTCGCTAAACGAAGTTGCGTCGGAACTTTTCGCAACGAACGCACTTGATCCACTCCATTGGACGCCAAACTCATGTTTTGGGGTGTTTCGGACCGTTTTGTTACGGCACGAAAGTCGATGCAAAACTTGCCGAACTGGCGCCATTAACGCACAAGTTCGTTAAACCAAGTTGCGTCGGAATTTTTCGCAACGAACGCACCGGATCCACACCATTGGACCCAAAACTCATGTTTTGGGGCGTTTCAGACCGTAGTTACTGCACGAAAGTCGATGCAAAACTGGCCGAACTGATGCCATTAATGATCAACTTCGCTAAATGAAGTTGCGTCAGAATTTTTCGCAACGAACGCACCCGTTCCACTCCATTGGACCCAAAACACATGTCTTGGGGCGTTTCAGACTGTTTCATTACTGCACAAAAGTCGATGCAAAACTGGCCGAACGGGTGCCATTAACGCACAAGTTCGCTAAACGAATTCGCGTCGGAATTTTTCACAACGAATGCACCCAATCCACTCCATTGGACCCAAAACTCATGTTTTGGGGTTGTTTCGGACCGTTTTGGTACGGCACGAAAGTCGATGCAAAACTGGCCGAACCGGTGCCATTAACGCACAAGTTCGCTAAACGAAGTTGCGTCGGAATATTTCGCAACGAACGCATCCGATCCGCTCCATTCGACCCAAAACTCATGTTTTGGGTCGTTTCGTACTGTTTCGTTACTGCACGAAAGTCGATGCAAGACTCGCCGAACTGGTGCCATTAACGCACAAGTTCGCTAAACGAAGTTGCGTTGGAACTTTTCGCAACGAACGCACCCGTTCCACTCCATTGGACCCAAAACTGATGTCTTGGGGCGTTTCAGACCGTTTCATTACTGCACCAAAGTTGATGCAAAACTGGCCGAACTGGTGCCATTAACGCACAAGTTTGCTAAACGAATTCGCGTCGGAATTTTTCACAACGAATGCACCCAATCCACTCCATTGGACCCAAAACTCATGTTTTGGGGCATTTCGTACTGTTTCGTTACTGCATGAAACTCGATGCAAAACTGGCCAAACTGGTGCCATTAACGCACAAGATCGGTAAACGAAGTTGCGTCGGAATTTTTCGCAACGAACGCACTTGATCCACTCCATTGGACGCCAAACTCATGTTTTGGGGTGTTTCGGACCATTTTGTTACGGCACAAAAGTCGATGCAAAACTGGCCGAACCGGTGCCATTAACGCACAAGTTCGCTAAACGAAGTTGCGTCAGAATTTTTCGCAACGAACGCACCGGATCCACACCATTGGACCCAAAACTCAAGTTTTGGGGCGTTTCAGACCGTAGTTACTGCATGAAAGTCGATGCAAAACTGGCCGAACTGATGCCATTAATGATCAAGTTCGCTAAATGAAGTTGCGTCAGAATTTTTCGCAACGAACGCACCCGTTCCACTCCATTGGACCCAAAACACATGTCTTGGGGCGTTTCAGACTGTTTCATTACTGCACAAAAGTCGATGCAAAACTTGCCGAACTGGTGCCATTAACGCACAAGTTCGCTAAACGAAGTTGCGTCGGAATTTTTCGCAACCAACGCATCCGATCCACTCCATGGGACCCAAAACTCATGTTTTGGGGCGTTTCGTACCATTTCGTTACTGCACGAAACTCGATGCAAAACTGGCTGAACTGGTGCCATTAACGCACAAGATCGCTAAACGAAGTTGCGTCGGAACTTTTCGCAACGAACGCACTTGATCCACTCCATTGGACGCCAAACTCATGTTTTGGGGTGTTTCGGACCGTTTTTGTACGGCACGAAAGTCGATGCAAAACTGGCCGAACCGGTGCCATTAACGCACAAGTTCGCTAAACGAAGTTGCGTCGGAATATTTCGCAACGAACGCATCCGATCCACTCCATTGGACCCAAAACTCATGTTTTGGGGCGTTTCGGACTGTTTCGTTACTGCATCGAAAGTCGATGCAAGACTCGCCGAACTGGTGCCATTAAAGCACAAGTTCGCTAAACGAAGTTGCGTTGGAACTTTTCGCAACGAACGCACCCGTTCCACTCCATTGGACCCAAAACTGATGTCTTGGGGCGTTTCAGACCGTTTCATTAGTGCACCAAAGTTGATGCAAAACTGGCCGAACTGGTGCCATTAACGCACAAGTTTGCTAAACGAATTCGCGTCGGAGTTTTTCACAACGAATGCACCCAATCCACTCCATTGGACCCAAAACTCATGTTTTGGGGCATTTCGTACTGTTTCGTTACTGCACGAAAGTCGATGCAAGACTCGCCGAACTGGTGCCATTAACGCACAAGTTCGCTAAACGAAGTTGCGTTGGAACTTTTCGCAACGAACGCACCCGTTCCACTCCATTGGACCCAAAACTGATGTCTTGGGGCGTTTCAGACCGTTTCATTACTGCACCAAAGTTGATGCAAAACTGGCCGAACTGGTGCCATTAACGCACAAGTTTGCTAAACGAATTCGCGTCGGAATTTTTCACAACGAATGCACCCAATCCACTCCATTGGACCCAAAACTCATGTTTTGGGGCATTTCGTACTGTTTCGTTACTGCATGAAACTCGATGCAAAACTGGCCAAACTGGTGCCATTAACGCACAAGATCGGTAAACGAAGTTGCGTCGGAATTTTTCGCAACGAACGCACTTGATCCACTCCATTGGACGCCAAACTCATGTTTTGGGGTGTTTCGGACCATTTTGTTACGGCACAAAAGTCGATGCAAAACTGGCCGAACCGGTGCCATTAACGCACAAGTTCGCTAAACGAAGTTGCGTCAGAATTTTTCGCAACGAACGCACCGGATCCACACCATTGGACCCAAAACTCAAGTTTTGGGGCGTTTCAGACCGTAGTTACTGCATGAAAGTCGATGCAAAACTGGCCGAACTGATGCCATTAATGATCAAGTTCGCTAAATGAAGTTGCGTCAGAATTTTTCGCAACGAACGCACCCGTTCCACTCCATTGGACCCAAAACACATGTCTTGGGGCGTTTCAGACTGTTTCATTACTGCACAAAAGTCGATGCAAAACTTGCCGAACTGGTGCCATTAACGCACAAGTTCGCTAAACGAAGTTGCGTCGGAATTTTTCGCAACCAACGCATCCGATCCACTCCATGGGACCCAAAACTCATGTTTTGGCGCGTTTCGTACCATTTCGTTACTGCACGAAACTCGATGCAAAACTGGCTGAACTGGTGCCATTAACGCACAAGATCGCTAAACGAAGTTGCGTCGGAACTTTTCGCAACGAACGCACTTGATCCACTCCATTGGACGCCAAACTCATGTTTTGGGGTGTTTCGGACCGTTTTTGTACGGCACGAAAGTCGATGCAAAACTGGCCGAACCGGTGCCATTAACGCACAAGTTCGCTAAACGAAGTTGCGTCGGAATATTTCGCAACGAACGCATCCGATCCACTCCATTGGACCCAAAACTCATGTTTTGGGGCGTTTCGGACTGTTTCGTTACTGCACGAAAGTCGATGCAAGACTCGCCGAACTGGTGCCATTAAAGCACAAGTTCGCTAAACGAAGTTGCGTTGGAACTTTTCGCAACGAACGCACCCGTTCCACTCCATTGGACCCAAAACTGATGTCTTGGGGCGTTTCAGACCGTTTCATTAGTGCACCAAAGTTGATGCAAAACTGGCCGAACTGGTGCCATTAACGCACAAGTTTGCTAAACGAATTCGCGTCGGAGTTTTTCACAACGAATGCACCCAATCCACTCCATTGGACCCAAAACTCATGTTTTGGGGCATTTCGTACTGTTTCGTTACTGCACGAAACTCGATGCAAAACTGGCCGAACTGGTGCCATTAACACACAAGATCGCTAAACGAAGTTGCGTCGGAACTTTTCGCAACGAACGCACTTGATCCACTCCATTGGACGCCAAACTCATGTTTTGGGGTGTTTCGGACCGTTTTGTTACGGCACGAAAGTCGATGCAAAACTGGCCGAACCGTTGCCATTAACGCACAAGTTCGCTAAACGAAGTTGCGTCAGAATTTTTCGCAACGAACGCACCGGATCCACACCATTGGACCCAAAACTCAAGTTTTGGGGCGTTTCAGACCGTAGTTACCGCACGAAAGTCGATGCAAAACTGGCCAAACACATGCCATTAATGATCAAGTTCGCTAAATGAAGTTGCGTCAGAATTTTTCGCAACGAACGCACCCGTTCCACTCCATTGGACCCAAAACACATGTCTTGGGGCGTTTCAGACTGTTTCATTACTGCACAAAAGTCGATGCAAAACTGGCCGAACTGGTGCCATTAACGCACAAGTTCGCTAAACGAAGTTGCGTCGGAATTTTTCGCAACCAACGCATCCGATCCACTCCATGGCACCCAAAACTCATGTTTTGGGGCGTTTCGTACCGTTTCGTTACTGCACGAAACTCGATGCAAAACTGGCCGAACCGGTGCCATTAACGCACAAGATCGCTAAATGAAGTTGCGTCGGAACTTTTCGCAACGAACGCACTTGATCCACTCCATTGGACGCCAAACTCATGTTTTGGGGTGTTTCGGACCGTTTTGGTACGGCACGAAAGTCGATGCAAAACTGGCCGAACCGGTGCCATTAACGCACAAGTTCGCTAAACGAAGTTGCGTCGGAATATTTCGCAACGAACGCATCCGATCCACTCCATTCGACCCAAAACTCATGTTTTGGGGCGTTTCGGACCGTTTCGTTACTGCACGAAAGTCGATGCAAGACTCGCCGAACTGGTGCCATTAACGCACAAGTTCGCTAAACGAAGTTGCGTTGGAACTTTTCGCAACGAACGCACCCGTTCCACTCCATTGGACCCAAAACTGATGTCTTGGGGCGTTTCAGACCGTTCCATTACTGCACCAAAGTTGATGCAAAACTGGCCGAACTGGTGCCATTAACGCACAAGTTTGCTGAACGAATTCGCGTCGGAATTTTTCACAACGAATGCACCCTATCCACTTCATTGGACCCAAAACTCATGTTTTGGGGCATTTCGTACTGTTTCGTTACTGCACGAAACTCGATGCAAAACTGGCCGAACTGTTTCCATTAACGCACAAGATCGCTAAACGAAGTTGCGTCGGAACTTTTCGCAACGAACGCACTTGATCCACTCCATTGGACGCCAAACTCATGTTTTGGGGTGTTTCGGACCATTTTGTTACGGCACGAAAGTCGATGCAAAACTGGCCGAACCGGTGCCATTAACGCACAAGTTTGCTAAACGAATTTGCGTCGGAATTTTTCATAACGAATGCACCCAATCCACTCCATTGGACCCAAAACTCATGTTTTGGGGCATTTCGTACCGTTTTGTTACTGCACGAAACTCGATGCAAAACTGGCCGAACTGGTGCCATTAACGCACAAGATCGCTAAACGAAGTTGCGTCGGAACTTTTCGCAACGAACGCACTTGATCCACTCCATTGGACGCCAAACTCATGTTTTGGGGTGTTTCGGACCGTTTTGTTATGGCACGAAAGACGATGCAAAACTGGCCGAACCGGTGCCATTAACGCACAAGTTCGCTAAACGAAGTTGCGTCATAATTTTTCGCAACGAACGCACCGGATCCACACCATTGGACCCAAAACTCAAGTTTTGGGGCGTTTCAGACCGTAGTTACTGCACGAAAGTCGATGCAAAACTGGCCAAACTGATGCCATTAATGATCAAGTTCGCTAAATGAAGTTGCGTCAGAATTTTTCGCAAGGAACCGCACCCGTTCCACTCCATTGGACCCAAAACACATGTCTTGGGGCGTTTCAGACTGTTTCATTACTGCACAAAAGTCGATGCAAAACTGGCCGAACTGGTGCCATTAACGCACAAGTTCGCTAAACGAAGTTGCGTCGGAATTTTTCGCAACCAACGCATCCGATCCACTCCATGGGACCCCAAAACTCATGTTTTGGGGCGTTTCGTACCGTTTCGTTACTGCACGAAACTCGATGCAAAACTGGCCGAACCGGTGCCATTAACGCACAAGATCGCTAAACGAAGTTGGGTCGGAATATTTCGCAACGAACGCATCCGATCCACTCCATTGGACCCAAAACTCATGTTTTGGGGCGTTTCGTACTGTTTCGTTACTGCACGAAAGTCGATGCAAGACTCGCCGAACTGGTGCCATTAAAGCACAAGTTCGCTAAACGAAGTTGCGTTGGAACTTTTCGCAACGAACGCACCCGTTCCACTCCATTGGACCCAAAACTGATGTCTTGGGGCGTTTCAGACCGTTTCATTAGTGCACCAAAGTTGATGCAAAACTGGCCGAACTGGTGCCATTAACGCACAAGTTTGCTAAACGAATTCGCGTCGGAGTTTTTCACAACGAATGCACCCAATCCACTCCATTGGACCCAAAACTCATGTTTTGGGGCATTTCGTACTGTTTCGTTACTGCACGAAACTCGATGCAAAACTGGCCGAACTGGTGCCATTAACACACAAGATCGGTAAACGAAGTTGCATTGGAACTTTTCGCAACGAACGCACTTGATCCACTCCATTGGACGCCAAACTCATGTTTTGGGGTGTTTCGGACCGTTTTGTTACGGCACGAAAGTCGATGCAAAACTGGCCGAACCGGTGCCATTAACGCACAAGTTTGCTAAACGAATTTGCGTCGGAATTTTTCGCAACGAATGCACCCAATCCACTCCATTGGACCCAAAACTCATGTTTTGGGGCATTTCGTACCGTTTTGTTACTGCACGAAACTCGTTGCAAAACTGGCCGAACTGGTGCCATTAACGCACAAGATCGCTAAACGAAGTTGCGTCGGAACTTTTCGCAACGAACGCACTTGATCCACTCCATTGGACGCCAAACTCATGTTTTGGGGTGTTTCGGACCGTTTTGTTATGGCACGAAAGTCGATGCAAAACTGGCCGAACCGGTGCCATTAACGCACAAGTTCGCTAAACGAAGTTGCGTCAGAATTTTTCGCAACGAACGCACCGGATCCACACCATTGGACCCAAAACTCAAGTTTTGGGGCGTTTCAGACCGTAGTTACTGCACGAAAGTCGATGCAAAACTGGCCGAACTGATGCCATTAATGATCAAGTTCGCTAAATGAAGTTGCGTCAGAATTTTTCGCAACGAACGCACCCGTTCCACTCCATTGGACCCAAAACACTTGTCTTGGGGCGTTTCAGACTGTTTCATTACTGCACAAAAGTCGATGCAAAACTGGCCGAACTAGTGCCATTAACGCACAAGTTCGCTAAACGAAGTTGCGTCGGAATTTTTCGCAACCAACGCATCCGATCCACTCCATGGGACCCAAAACTTATGTTTTGGGGCGTTTCGTACCGTTTCGTTACTGCACGAAACTCGATGCAAAACTGGCTGAACTGGTGCCATTAACGCACAAGATCGCTAAACGAAGTTGCGTCGGAACTTTTCGCAACGAACGCACTTGATCCACTTCGCCAAACTCATGTTTTGGGGTGTTTCGGACCGTTTTGGTACGGCACGAAAGTCGATGCAAAACCTGGCCGAACCAGGTGCCATTAACGCACAAGTTCGCTAAACGAAGTTGCGTCGGAATATTTCGCAACGAACGCATCCGATCCACTCCATTGGACCCAAAACTCATGTTTTGGGGCGTTTCGGGACTGTTTCGTTACTGCACGAAGTCGATGCAAGACTCGCCGAACTGGTGCCATTAAAGCACAAGTTCGCTAAACGAAGTTGCGTTGGAACTTTTCGCAACGAACGCACCCGTTCCACTCCATTGGACCCAAAACCTGATGTCTTGGGGCGTTTCAGACCGTTTCATTAGTGCACCAAAGTTGATGCAAAACTGGCCGAACTGGTGCCATTAACGCACAAGTTTGCTAAAACGAATTCGCGTCGGAGTTTTTCACAACGAATGCACCCAATCCACTCCATTGGACCCAAAACTTTTGTTTTGGGGCATTTCGTACTGTTTCGTTACTGGCACGAAACTCGATGCAAAACTGGCCGAACTGTTCCATTAACGCACAAGATCGCTAAAACGAAGTTGCGTTGGAACTTTTCGCAACGAACGCACTTGATCCACTCCATTGGACGCCAAACTCATGTTTTGGGGTGTTTCGGACCATTTTGTTACGGCACGAAAGTCGATGCAAAACTGGCCGAACCGGTGCCATTAACGCACAAGTTTGCTAAACGAATTTGCGTCGGAATTTTTCATAACGAATGCACCCAATCCACTCCATTGGACCCAAAACTCATGTTTTGGGGCATTTCGTACCGTTTTGTTTACTGCACGAAACTCGATGCAAAACTGGCCGAAACTGGTGCCATTAACGCACAAGATCGCTAAACGAAGTTGCGTCGGAACTTTTCGCAACGAACGCACTTGATCCACTCCATTGGACGCCAAACTCATGTTTTGGGGTGTTTCGGACCGTTTTGTTATGGCACGAAAGTCGATGCAAAACTGGCCGAACCGGTGCCATTAACGCACAAGTTCGCTAAACGAAGTTGCGTCAGAATTTTTCGCAACGAACGCACCGGATCCACACCATTGGACCCAAAACTCAAGTTTTGGGGCGTTTCAGACCGTAGTTACTGCACCAAAGTCGATGCAAAACTGGCCGACACTGATGCCATTAATGATCAAGTTCGCTAAATGAAGTTGCGTCAGAATTTTTCGCAACGAACGCACCCGTTCCACTCCATTGGACCCAAAACACATGTCTTGGGGCGTTTCAGACTGTTTCATTACTGCACAAAAGTCGATGCAAAACTGGCCGAACTAGTGCCATTAACGCACAAGTTCGCTAAACGAAGTTGCGTCGGAATTTTTCGCAACCAACGCATCCGATCCACTCCATGGGACCCAAAACTTATGTTTTTGGCGCGTTTTCGTACCGTTTCGTTACTGCACGAAACTCGATGCAAAACTGGCTGAACTGGTGCCATTAACGCACAAGATCGCTAAACGAAGTTGCGTCGGAACTTTTCGCAACGAACGCACTTGATCCACTCCATTGGACGCCAAACTCATGTTTTGGGGTGTTTCGGACCGTTTTGGTACGGCACGAAAGTCGATGCAAAACTGGCCGAACCGGTGCCATTAACGCACAAGTTCGCTAAACGAAGTTGCGTCGGAATATTTCGCAACGAACGCATCCGATCCACTCCATTGGACCCAAAACTCATGTTTTGGGGCGTTTCGGACTGTTTCGTTACTGCACGAAAGCCGATGCAAGACTCGCCGAACTGGTGCCATTAAAGCACAAGTTCGCTAAACGAAGTTGCGTTGGAACTTTTTCGCAACGAACGCACCCGTTCCACTCCATTGGACCCAAAACTGATGTCTTGGGGCGTTTCAGACCGTTTCATTAGTGCACCAAAGTTGATGCAAAACTGGCCGAACTGGTGCCATTAACGCACAAGTTTGCTAAACGAATTCGCGTCGGAGTTTTTCACAACGAATGCACCCAATCCACTCCATTGGACCCAAAACTCATGTTTTGGGGCATTTTCGTACTGTTTCGTTACTGCACGAAACTCGATGTAAAACTGGCCGAACTGGTGCCATTAACGCACAAGATCGCTAAACGAAGTTGCGTCGGAACTTTTCGCAACGAAACGCACTTGATCCACTCCATTGGACGCCAAACTCTTGTTTTGGGGTGTTTTCGGACCGTTTTGTTACGGCACGAAATTCGATGCAAAAACTAGCCGAACCGTTGCCATTAACGCAAAAGTTCGCTAAATGAAGTTGCGTCGGAATTTTTCGCAACGAACGCACCGGATCCACACCATTGGACCCAAAACTCATGTTTTGGGGCGTTTCAGACCTTAGTTCCTGCACGAAAGTCGATGCAAAACTGGCCGAACTGATGCCATTAATGATCAAGTTCGCTAAATGAAGTTGCGTCCAGAATTTTTCGCAACGAACGCACCCGTTCCACTCCATTGGACCCAAAACTCATGTCTTGGGGCGTTTCAGACTGTTTCATTACTGCACAAAAGTCGATGCAAAAACTGGCCGACACTGGTGCCATTAACGCACAAGTTCGCTAAACGAAGTTGCGTCGGAATTTTTCGCAACCCAACGCATCCGATCCACTCCATGGGAACCAAAACTCATGTTTTGGGGCGTTTCGTACCGTTTCGTTACTGCACGAAACTCGATGCAAAACTGGCCGAACCGGTGCCATTAACGCACAAGATCGCTAAACGAAGTTGGGTCGGAATATTTCGCAACGAACGCATCCGATCCACTCCATTGGACCCAAAACTCATGTTTTGGGGCGTTTCGTACTGTTTCGTTACTGCACGAAAGTCGATGCAAGACTCGCCCGAACTGGTGCCATTAACGCACAAGTTCGCTAAACGAAGTTGCGTGGAACTTTTCGCAACGAACGCACCCGTTCCACTCCATTGTCCCAAAACTGATGTCTTGGGGGCGTTTCAGACCGTTCCATATACTGCAACCAAATTTGATGCAAAACTGGCCGAACTGGTGCCATTAACGCACAAGTTTGCTAAACGAATTCGCGTCGGAATTTTTCACAACGAATGCACCCAATCCACTCCATTGGACCCAAAACTCATGTTTTGGGGCATTTCGTACTGTTTCGTTACTGCACGAAACTCGATGCAAAACTGGCCGAACTGGTGCCATTAACGCACAAGATCGTAAACGAAGTTGCGTCGGAACTTTTCGCAACGAACGCACTTGATCCACTCCATTGGACGCCAAACTCATGTTTTGGGGTGTTTCGGACCATTTTGTTACGGCACGAAAGTCGATGCAAAACTGGCCGAACCGGTGCCATTAACGCACAAGTTGCTAAACGAATTTGCGTCGGAATTTTTCATACGAATGCACCCAATCCACTCCATTGGACCCAAAACTCATGTTTTGGGGCATTCGTACCGTTTTGTTACCTGCACGAAACTCGATGCAAAACTGGCCGAACTGGTGCCATTAACGCACAAGATCGCTAAACGAAGTTGCGTCGGAACTTTTCGCAACGAACGCACTTGATCCACTCCATTGGACGCCAAACTCATGTTTTGGGGTGTTTCGGACCGTTTTGTTTTGGCACGAAAGTCGATGCAAAACTGGCCGAACCGGTGCCATTAACGCACAAGTTCGCTAAACGAAGTTGAATTTTTTCGCAACGAACGCACCGGATCCACACCATTGGACCCAAAACTCAAGTTTTTGGGGCGTTTCAGACCGTAGTTACTGCACGAAAGTCGATGCAAAACTGGCCGAACTGATGCCATTAATGATCAAGTTCGCTAAATGAAGTTGCGTCAGAATTTTTCGCAACGAACGCACCCGTTCCACTCCATTGGACCCAAAACACTTGTCTTGGGGCGTTTCAGACTGTTTCATTACTGCACAAAAGTCGATGCAAAACTGGCCGAACTAGTGCCATTAACGCACAAGTTCGCTAAACGAAGTTGCGTCGGAATTTTTCGCAACCAACGCATCCGATCCACTCCATGGGAACCCAAAACTTATGTTTTGGGGCGTTTCGTACCGTTTCGTTACTGCACGAAACTCGATGCAAAACTGGCTGAACTGGTGCCATTAACGCACAAGATCGCTAAACGAAGTTGCGTCGGAACTTTTCGCAACGAACGCACTTGATCCACTCCATTGGACGCCAAACTCATGTTTTGGGGTGTTTCGGACCGTTTTGGTACGGCACGAAAGTCGATGCAAAACTGGCCGAACCGGTGCCATTAACGCACAAGTTCGCTAAACGAAGTTGCGTCGGAATATTTCGCAACGAACGCATCCGATCCACTCCATTGGACCCAAAACTCATGTTTTGGGGCGTTTCGGACTGTTTTCGTTAATGCACGAAAGTCGATGCAAGACTCGCCGAACTGGTGCCATTAAAGCACAAGTTCGCTAAACGAAGTTGCGTTGGAACTTTTCGCAACGAACGCACCCGTTCCACTCCATTGGACCCAAAACTGATGTCTTGGGGCGTTTCAGACCGTTTCATTAGTGCACCAAAGTTGATGCAAAACTGGCCGATACTGGTGCCATTAACGCACAAGTTTGCTAAACGAATTCGCGCGTCGGAGTTTTTCACAACGAATGCACCCAATCCACTCCATTGGACCCAAAACTTTTGTTTTGGGGCATTTCGTACTGTTTCGTTACTGCACGAAACTCGATGCAAAACTGGCCGAACTGGTTCCATTAACGCACAAGATCGCTAAACGAAGTTGCGTCGGAACTTTTCGCAACGAACGCACTTGATCCACTCCATTGGACGCCAAACTCATGTTTTGGGGTGTTTCGGACCGTTTTGTTACGGCACGAAAGTCGATGCAAAACTAGCCGGACCGGTGCCATTAACGCAAAAGTTCGCTAAATGAAGTTGCGTCGGAATTTTTCGCAACGAACGCACCGGATCCACACCATTGGACCCAAAACTCATGTTTTGGGGGCGTTTCAGACCTTAGTTACTGCACGAAAGTCGATGCAAAACTGGCCGAACTGATGCCATTAATGATCAAGTTCGCTAAATGAAGTGCGTCAGAATTTTTCGCAACGAACGCACCCCGTTCCACTCCATTGGACCCAAAACTCATGTCTTGGGGCGTTTCAGACTGTTTCATTACTACAAAAAAGTCGATGCAAAACTGGCCAAACTGGTGCCATTAACGCACAAGTTCGCTAAACGAACTTGCGTCGGAATTTTTCGCAACCAACGCATCCGATCCACTCCATTGGACCCAAAACTCATGTTTTGCGGCGTTTCGGACCGTTTCGTTACTGCACGAAACTCGATGCAAAACTCGCCGAACTGTTGCCATTAGCGCACAAGATCGGTAAAACGAAGTTGCGTCGGAACTTTTCGCAACGAACGCACTTGATCCACTCCATTGGACGCCAAACTCATGTTTTGGGTGTGTTTCGGACCATTTTGTTACGGCACGAAAGTCGATGCAAAACTGGCCGAACCGGTGCCATTAACGCACAAGTTTGCTAAACGAATTTGCGTCGGAATTTTTCATAACGAATGCACCCAATCCACTCCATTGGACCCAAAACTCATGTTTTTGGGGCATTTCGTACCGTTTCGTTACTGCACGAAACTCGATGCAAAACTGGCCGAACTGGTGCCATTAACGCACAAGATCGCTAAACGAAGTTGTGTCGGAACTTTTCGCAACGAACGCACTTGATCCACTCCATTGGACGCCAAACTCATGTTTTGGGGTGTTTCGGACCGTTTTGGTACGGCACGAAAGTCGATGCAAAACTGGCCGAAACCGGTGCCATTAACGCAGTAGTTCGCTAAACGAAGTTTGGGTCGGAATATTTCGCAACGAACGCATCCGATCCACTCCATTGGAACCAAAACTCATGTTTTGGGGCGTTTCGTACTGTTTCGTTACTGCACCGAAAGTCGATGCAAGACTCGCCGAACTGGTGCCATTAACGCACAAGTTCGCTAAACGAAGTTGCGTTGGGAACTTTTCGCAACGAACGCACCCCGTTCCACTCCATTGGACCCAAAACTGATGTCTTTGGGCGTTTCAGACCGTTCCATTACTGCACCAAAGTTGATGCAAAACTGGCCGAACTGGTGCCATAAACGCACAAGTTTGCTAAACGAATTCGCGTCGGATTTTTTCACAACGAATGCACCAATCCACTCCATTGGACCCAAAACTCATGTTTTGGGGCATTTCGTACTGTTTCGTTACTGCACGAAACTCGATGCAAAACTGGCCGAACTGTTGCCATTAACGCACAAGATCGGTAAACGAAGTTGCGTCGGAACTTTTCGCACCGAACGCACTTGATCCACTCCATTGGACCGCCAAACTCATGTTTTGGGGTGTTTCGGACCATTTTGTTACGGCACGAAAGTCGATGCAAAACTGGCCGAACCGGTGCCATTAACGCACAAGTTTTGCTAAACGAATTTGCGTCGGAATTTTTCATAACGAATGCACCCAATCCACTCCATTGGACCCAAAACTCATGTTTTGGGGCATTTCGTACCGTTTTGTTACTGCACGAAACTCGATGCAAAACTGGCCGAACTGGTGCCATTAACGCACAAGATCGCTAAACGAAGTTGCGTCGGAATTTTTCGCAACCAACGCATCCGATCCACTCCATTGGACCCAAAACTCATGTTTTGCGGCGTTTCGGACTGTTTCATTACTGCAAAAAAGTCGATGCAAAACTGGCCAAACTGGTGCCATTAACGCACAAGTTCGCTAAACGAACTTGCGTCGGAAATTTTCGCAACCAAACGCATCCGATCCACTCCATTGGACCCCAAAACTCATGTTTTGCGGCGTTTCGGACCGTTTCGTTACTGCACGAAACTCGATGCAAACTCGCCGAACTGGTGCCATTAACGCACAAGTTCGCTAAACGAAGTTGCCTCGGAATTTTTCGCAACGAACGCACCCGTTCCACTCCATTGGACCCAAAACTCTTGTCTTGGGGCGTTTCGGACTGTTTCGTTACTGCACGAAAGTCGATGCACAGACTCGCCGAACTGGTGCCATTAACGAACAAGTTCGCTAAACGAAGTTGCATATGAACTTTTCGCAACGAACGCACCCGTTCCACTCCATTGGACCCAAAACTGATGTCTTGGGGCGTTTCAAACCGTTTCATTACTGCACCAAAGTAGATGCAAAACTGGCCGAAGTAGTGCCATTAACGCACAAGTTTGCTAAACGAATTTGCGTCGGAATTTTTCATAACGAATGCACCCAATCCACTCCATTGGACCCAAAACTCATGTTTTTGGGGCATTTCGTACCGTTTTGTTACTGCACGAAACTCGATGCAAAACTGGCCGATACTGGTGCCATTAACGCACAAGATCGCTAAACGAAGTTGCGTCGGAACTTTTCGCAACGAACGCACTTGATCCACTCCATTGGACGCCAAACTCATGTTTTGGGGTGTTTCGGACCGTTTTGTTACGGCACGAAAGTCGATGCAAAACTGGCCGAACCGGTGCCATTAACGCACAAGTTCGCCAAACGAAGTTGCGTCGGAATTTTTCGCAACGAACGCATCTGATCCATTCCATTGGACGAAAACTCATGTTTTGGGGCGTTTCGGACCGTTTCGTTACTGCACGAAAGTCGATGCAAGACTGGCCGAACTGGTGCCATTAACGCACAAGTTCGCTAAACGAAGTTGCGTTGGAACTTTTCGCAACGATACCGCACCCTTTCCACTCCATTGGACCCACAACTGATGTCTTGGGGCGTTTCAGACCGTTCATTACTGCACCAAAGTTGATGCACAAACTGGCCGAACTGGTGCCATTAACGCACAAGTTTCCTAAACGAATTCGCGTCGGAATTTTTAAGAACGAATGCACCCAATCCACTTCATTGGACCCAAAACTCATGTTTTGGGGCATTTCGTACTGTTTCGTTACTGCACGAAACTCGATGCAAAACTGGCCGAACTGGTGCCATTAACGCACAAGATCGCTAACGAAGTTGCGTCGGAACATTTCGCAACGAACGCACTTGATCCACTCCATTGGACGCCAAACTCATGTTTTGGGTGTTTCGGACCGTTTTGTTACAGCACGAAAGTCGATGCAAACTGGCCGAACCGGTGCCATTAACGCACAAGTTCGCCAAACGAAGTTGCGTCGGAATTTTTCGCAACGAACGCATCTGATCCATTCCATTGGACCCAAAACTCATGTTTTGGGGCGTTTCCGGACCGTTTCGTTACTGCACGAAAGTCGATGCACAGACTTGCCGAACTGGTGCCATTAACGCACAAGTTCGCTAAAACGAAGTTGCGTTGGAACTTTTCGCAACGAACGCACCCGTTCCACTCCATTGGACCCAAAACTGATGTCTTGGGGCGTTTCAGACCGTTTCATTACTGCACCAAAGTAGATGCAAAACTGGCCGAAGTGGTGCCATTAACGCACAAGTTTGCTAAACGAATTTGCGTCGGAATTTTTCATAACGAATGCACCCAATCCACTCCATTGGACCCAAAACTCATGTTTTGGGGCGTTTCGGGACCGTTTTGTTACGGCACGAAAGTCGATGCAAAACTGGCCGAACCGGTGCCATTAACGCACAAGTTCGCTAAACGAAGTTGCGTCGGAATTTTTCGCAACGAACGCACCGGATCCACACCATTGGGACCCAAAACTCATGTATTGGGGCGTTTCAGACCGTAGTTACTGCACGAAAGTCGATGCAAAAACTGGCCCGAACTGATGCCATTAATGATCAAGTTCGCTAAATGAAGTTGCGTCAGAATTTTTCGCAACGAACGCACCCGTTCCACTCCATTGGACCCAAAACACATGTCTTGGGGCGTTTCAGACTGTTTCATTACTGCACAAATGTCCGATGCAAAACAGGCCGAACTGGTGCCATTAACGCACAAGGTCGCTAAACGAAGTTGCGTCGGAACTTTTTCGCAACCAACGCATCCGATCCACTCCATTGGACCCAAACTCATATTTTGGGGGCGTTTCGTACCGTTTCGTTACTGCACGAAACTCGATGCAAAACTGGCCGAACTGGTGCCATTAATGCACAAGATCGCTAAAGGAAGTTGCGTCGGAACTTTTCGCAACGAACGCACTTGATCCACTCCATTGGACGCCAAACTCATGTTTTGGGGTGTTTCGGACCGTTTTGGTACGGCACGAAAGTCGATGCAAAACTGGCCGAACCGGTGCCATTAACGCACAAGTTCGCTAAAAACGAAGTTGCGTCGGATTATTTCGCAACGAAACGCATCCGATCCACTCCATTCGACCCAAAACTCATGTTTTCGGGCGTTTCGGACCGTTTCGTTACTGCACGAAAGTCGATGCAAGACTCGCCGAACTGGTGCCATTAACGCACAAGTTCGCTAACGAAGTTGCGTTGGAACTTTTCGCAACGAACGCACCCGTTCCACTCCATTGGACCCAAAACTGATGTCTTGGGGCGTTTCAGACCGTTCATTACTGCACCAAAGTTGATGCAAAACTGGCCCGAACTGGTGCCATTAACGCACAAGTTTGCTAAACGAATTCGCGTCGGAATTTTTCACAACGAATGCACCCAATCCACTTCATTGGACCCAAAACTCATGTTTTGGGGGCATTTCGTACTGTTTCGTTACTGCACGAAACTCGATGCAAAACTGGCCGAACTGGTGCCATTAACGCACAAGATCGCTAAACGAAGTTGCGTCGGAACTTTTCGCAACGAACGCACCCGTTCCACTCCATTGGACCCAAAACTGATGTCTTGGGGCGTTTGAGACCGTTCCATTACTGCACCAAAGTTGATGCAAAACAGGCCGAACTGGTGCCATTAACGCACAAGTTCGCTAAACGAAGTTGCGTCGGAATTTTTCGCAACCAACGCATCCTATCCACTCCATTGGACCCAAAAACTCATATTTTGGGGCGTTTCGTACCGTTTCGTTACTGCACCGAAACTCGATGCAAAACTGGCCGATACTGGTGCCATTAACGCACAAGGGTCGCTAAACGAAGTTGCGTTGGAACTTTTCGCAACGAACGCACCCGGTTCCACTCCATTGGACCCAAAACACATGTCTTGGGGGCGTTTCAGACTGTTTCATTACTGCACAAATGTCGATGCAAAACAGGCCGAACTGGTGCCATTAATGCACAAGTTCGCTAAACGAAGGTGCGTCGGGAACTTTTCGCAACGAACGCACTTGATCCACCTCCATTGGACGCCAAACTCATGTTTTGGGGTGTTTCGGACCGTTTTGTTACGGCACGAAAGTCGATGCAAAACTGGCCGAACCGGTGCCATTAACGCACAAGTTCGCCAAACGAAGTTGCGTCGGAATTTTTCGCAACGAACGCATCTGATCCATTCCATTGGACCCAAAACTCATGTTTTGGGGCGTTTCGGACCGTTTCGTTACTGCACGAAAGTCGATGCAAGACTGGCCGAACTGGTGCCATTAACGCACAAGTTCGCTAAACGAAGTTGCGTTGGGAACTTTTCGCAACGAACGCACCCTTTCCACTCCATTGGACCCAAAACTGATGTCTTGGGGGCGTTTCAGACCGTTTCATTACTGCACCAAAGTTGATGCAAAACTGGCCGAACTGGTGCCATTAACGCACAAGTTTCCTAAACGAATTCGCGTCGGAATTTTTAAGAACGAATGCACCCAATCCACTTCATTGGACCCAAAACTCATGTTTTGGGGCATTTCGTACTGTTTCGTTACTGCACGAAACTCGATGCAAAACTGGCCGAACTGGTGCCATTAACGCATCAAGATCGGCTAAACGAAGTTGCGTCGGAACTTTTCGCAACGAACGCACTTGATCCACTCCATTGGACGCCAAACTCATATTTTGGGGTGTTTCGGACCGTTTGTTACGGCACGAAAGTCGATGCAAAACTGGCCGAACCGGTGCCATTAACGCACAAGTTCGCCAAACGAAGTTGCGTCGGAATTTTTCGCAAACGAACGCATCTGATCCATTCCATTGGACCCAAAACTCATGTTTTGGGGGCGTTTCGGACCGTTTCGTTACTGCACGAAAGTCGATGCAAGACTTGCCGAACTGGTGCCATTAACGCACAAGTTCGCTAAACGAAGTTGCGTTGGAACTTTTCGCAACGAACGCACCCGTTCCACTCCATTGGACCCAAAACTGATGTCTTGGGGCGTTTCAGACCGTTTCATTACTGCACCAAAGTAGATGCAAAACTGGCCGAAGTGGTGCCATTAACGCACAAGTTTGCTAAACGAATTTGCGTCGGAATTTATCATAACGAATGCACCCAATCCACTCCATTGGACCCAAAACTCATGTTTTGGGGCGTTTCGGACCGTTTTGTTACGGCACGAAAGTCGATGCAAAACTGGCCGAACCCGGTGCCATTAACGCACAAGTTCGCTAAACGAAGTTGCGTCGGAATTTTTCGCAACGAACGCACCGGATCCACACCATTGGACCCAAAACTCATGTTTTGGGGCGTTTCAGACCGTAGTTACTGCACGAAAGTCGATGCAAAAACTGGCCGAACTGATGCCATTAATGATCAAGTTCGCTAAATGAAGTTGCGTCAGAATTTTTCGCAACGAACGCAACCCGTTCCACTCCATTGGACCCAAAACACATGTCTTGGGGCGTTTCAGACTGTTTCAATTACTGCACAAATGTCGATGCAAAACAGGCCGAACTGGTGCCATTAACGCACAAGTTCGCTAAACGAAGTTGCGTCGGAACTTTTCGCAACCAACGCATCCGATCCACTCCATTGGACCCAAAACTCATATTTTGGGGCGTTTCGTACCGTTTCGTTACTGCACGAAACTCGATGCAAAACTGGCCGAAACTGGTGCCATTAATGCACAAGATCGCTAAAGGAAGTTGCGTCGGAACTTTTCGCAACGAACGCACTTGATCCACTCCATTGGACGCCAAACTCATGTTTTGGGGTGTTTCGGACCGTTTTGGTACGGCACGAAAGTCGATGCAAAACTGGCCGAACCGGTGCCATTAACGCACAAGTTCGCTAAACGAAGTTGCGTCGGAATATTTCGCAACGAACGCATCCGATCCACTCCATTCGACCCAAAACTCATGTTTTCGGGCGTTTCGGACCGTTTCGTTACTGCACGAAAGTCGATGCAAAGACTCGCCGAACTGGTGCCATTAACGCACAAGTTCGCTAAACGAAGTTGCGTTGGAACTTTTCGCAACGAACGCACCCGTTCCACTCCATTGGGACCCAAAACTGATGTCTTGGGGCGTTTCAGACCGTTCCATTACTGCACCAAAGTTGATGCAAAACTGGCCCCAACTGGTTGCCATTAACGCACAAGTTTGCTAACGAATTCGCGTCGGAATTTTTCACAACGAATGCACCCAATCCACTTCATTGGACCCAAAACTCATGTTTTGGGGCATTTCGTACTGTTTCGTTACTGCACGAACTCGATGCAAAACTGGCCGAACTGGTGCCATTAACGCACAAGATCGCTAAACGAGGTTGCGTCGGAACTTTTCGCAACGAACGCACCCGTTCCACTCCATTGGACCCAAGAACTGATGTCTTGGGGCGTTTGAGACCGTTCCATTACTGCACCAAAGTTGATGCAAAACAGGCCGAACTGGTGCCATTAACGCACAAGT
>CM064067.1:19548012-19568383 GCA_032594955.1 Panicum miliaceum
ACGCACAAGTTCGCTAAACGAAGTTGCGTCGGAATATTTCGCAACGAACGCATCCGATCCACTCCATTCGACCCAAAACTCATGTTTTCGGGCGTTTCGGACCGTTTCGTTACTGCACGAAAGTCGATGCAAGACTCGCCGAACTGGTGCCATTAACGCACAAGTTCGCTAAACGAAGTTGCGTTGGAACTTTTCGCAACGAACGCACCCGTTCCACTCCATTGGACCCAAAACTGATGTCTTGGGGCGTTTCAGACCGTTCCATTACTGCACCAAAGTTGATGCAAAACTGGCCGAACTGGTGCCATTAACGCACAAGTTTGCTAAACGAATTCGCGTCGGAATTTTTCACAACGAATGCACCCAATCCACTTCATTGGACCCAAAACTCATGTTTTGGGGCATTTCGTACTGTTTCGTTACTGCACGAAACTCGATGCAAAACTGGCCGAACTGGTGCCATTAACGCACAAGATCGCTAAACGAAGTTGCGTCGGAACTTTTCGCAACGAACGCACCCGTTCCACTCCATTGGACCCAAAACTGATGTCTTGGGGCGTTTGAGACCGTTCCATTACTGCACCAAAGTTGATGCAAAACAGGCCGAACTGGTGCCATTAACGCACAAGTTCGCTAAACGAAGTTGCGTCGGAATTTTTCGCAACCAACGCATCCTATCCACTCCATTGGACCCAAAACTCATATTTTGGGGCGTTTCGTACCGTTTCGTTACTGCACGAAACTCGATGCAAAACTGGCCGAACTGGTGCCATTAACGCACAAGTTCGCTAAACGAAGTTGCGTTGGAACTTTTCGCAACGAACGCACCCGTTCCACTCCATTGGACCCAAAACACATGTCTTGGGGCGTTTCAGACTGTTTCATTACTGCACAAATGTCGATGCAAAACAGGCCGAACTGGTGCCATTAATGCACAAGTTCGCTAAACGAAGGTGCGTCGGAACTTTTCGCAACGAACGCACTTGATCCACTCCATTGGACGCCAAACTCATGTTTTGGGGTGTTTCGGACCGTTTTGTTACGGCACGAAAGTCGATGCAAAACTGGCCGAACCGGGTGCCATTAACGCACAAGTTCGCCAAACGAAGTTGCGTCGGAATTTTTCGCAACGAACGCATCTGATCCATTCCATTGGACCCAAAACTCATGTTTTGGGGCGTTTCGGACCGTTTCGTTACTGCACGAAAGTCGATGCAAGACTGGCCGAACTGGTGCCATTAACGCACAAGTTCGCTAAACGAAGTTGCGTTGGAACTTTTCGCAACGAACGCACCCTTTCCACTCCATTGGACCCAAAACTGATGTCTTGGGGCGTTTCAGACCGTTTCATTACTGCACCAAAGTTGATGCAAAACTGGCCGAACTGGTGCCATTAACGCACAAGTTTCCTAAACGAATTCGCGTCGGAATTTTTAAGAACGAATGCACCCAATCCACTTCATTGGACCCAAAACTCATGTTTTGGGGCATTTCGTACTGTTTCGTTACTGCACGAAACTCGATGCAAAACTGGCCGAACTGGTGCCATTAACGCACAAGATCGCTAAACGAAGTTGCGTCGGAACTTTTCGCAACGAACGCACTTGATCCACTCCATTGGACGCCAAACTCATATTTTGGGGTGTTTCGGACCGTTTTGTTACGGCACGAAAGTCGATGCAAAACTGGCCGAACCGGTGCCATTAACGCACAAGTTCGCCAAACGAAGTTGCGTCGGAATTTTTCGCAACGAACGCATCTGATCCATTCCATTGGACCCAAAACTCATGTTTTGGGGCGTTTCGGACCGTTTCGTTACTGCACGAAAGTCGATGCAAGACTTGCCGAACTGGTGCCATTAACGCACAAGTTCGCTAAACGAAGTTGCGTTGGAACTTTTCGCAACGAACGCACCCGTTCCACTCCATTGGACCCAAAACTGATGTCTTGGGGCGTTTCAGACCGTTTCATTACTGCACCAAAGTAGATGCAAAACTGGCCGAAGTGGTGCCATTAACGCACAAGTTTGCTAAACGAATTTGCGTCGGAATTTTTCATAACGAATGCACCCAATCCACTCCATTGGACCCAAAACTCATGTTTTGGGGCGTTTCGGACCGTTTTGTTACGGCACGAAAGTCGATGCAAAACTGGCCGAACCGGTGCCATTAACGCACAAGTTCGCTAAACGAAGTTGCGTCGGAATTTTTCGCAACGAACGCACCGGATCCACACCATTGGACCCAAAACTCATGTTTTGGGGCGTTTCAGACCGTAGTTACTGCACGAAAGTCGATGCAAAACTGGCCGAACTGATGCCATTAATGATCAAGTTCGCTAAATGAAGTTGCGTCAGAATTTTTCGCAACGAACGCACCCGTTCCACTCCATTGGACCCAAAACACATGTCTTGGGGCGTTTCAGACTGTTTCATTACTGCACAAATGTCGATGCAAAACAGGCCGAACTGGTGCCATTAACGCACAAGTTCGCTAAACGAAGTTGCGTCGGAACTTTTCGCAACCAACGCATCCGATCCACTCCATTGGACCCAAAACTCATATTTTGGGGCGTTTCGTACCGTTTCGTTACTGCACGAAACTCGATGCAAAACTGGCCGAACTGGTGCCATTAATGCACAAGATCGCTAAAGGAAGTTGCGTCGGAACTTTTCGCAACGAACGCACTTGATCCACTCCATTGGACGCCAAACTCATGTTTTGGGGTGTTTCGGACCGTTTTGGTACGGCACGAAAGTCGATGCAAAACTGGCCGAACCGGTGCCATTAACGCACAAGTTCGCTAAACGAAGTTGCGTCGGAATATTTCGCAACGAACGCATCCGATCCACTCCATTCGACCCAAAACTCATGTTTTCGGGCGTTTCGGACCGTTTCGTTACTGCACGAAAGTCGATGCAAGACTCGCCGAACTGGTGCCATTAACGCACAAGTTCGCTAAACGAAGTTGCGTTGGAACTTTTCGCAACGAACGCACCCGTTCCACTCCATTGGACCCAAAACTGATGTCTTGGGGCGTTTCAGACCGTTCCATTACTGCACCAAAGTTGATGCAAAACTGGCCGAACTGGTGCCATTAACGCACAAGTTTGCTAAACGAATTCGCGTCGGAATTTTTCACAACGAATGCACCCAATCCACTTCATTGGACCCAAAACTCATGTTTTGGGGCATTTCGTACTGTTTCGTTACTGCACGAAACTCGATGCAAAACTGGCCGAACTGGTGCCATTAACGCACAAGATCGCTAAACGAGGTTGCGTCGGAACTTTTCGCAACGAACGCACCCGTTCCACTCCATTGGACCCAAAACTGATGTCTTGGGGCGTTTGAGACCGTTCCATTACTGCACCAAAGTTGATGCAAAACAGGCCGAACTGGTGCCATTAACGCACAAGTTCGCTAAACGAAGTTGCGTCAGAATTTTTCGCAACCAACGCATCCTATCCACTCCATTGGACCCAAAACTCATATTTTGGGGCGTTTCGTACCGTTTCGTTACTGCACGAAACTCGATGCAAAACTGGCCGAACTGGTGCCATTAACGCACAAGTTCGCTAAACGAAGTTGCGTTGGAACTTTTCGCAACGAACGCACCCGTTCCACTCCATTGGACCCAAAACACATGTCTTGGGGCGTTTCAGACTGTTTCATTACTGCACAAATGTCGATGCAAAACAGGCCGAACTGGTGCCATTAATGCACAAGTTCGCTAAACGAAGGTGCGTCGGAACTTTTCGCAACGAACGCACTTGATCCACTCCATTGGACGCCAAACTCATGTTTTGGGGTGTTTCGGACCGTTTTGTTACGGCACGAAAGTCGATGCAAAACTGGCCGAACCGGGTGCCATTAACGCACAAGTTCGCCAAACGAAGTTGCGTCGGAATTTTTCGCAACGAACGCATCTGATCCATTCCATTGGACCCAAAACTCATGTTTTGGGGCGTTTCGGACCGTTTCGTTACTGCACGAAAGTCGATGCAAGACTGGCCGAACTGGTGCCATTAACGCACAAGTTCGCTAAACGAAGTTGCGTTGGAACTTTTCGCAACGAACGCACCCTTTCCACTCCATTGGACCCAAAACTGATGTCTTGGGGCGTTTCAGACCGTTTCATTACTGCACCAAAGTTGATGCAAAACTGGCCGAACTGGTGCCATTAACGCACAAGTTTCCTAAACGAATTCGCGTCGGAATTTTTAAGAACGAATGCACCCAATCCACTTCATTGGACCCAAAACTCATGTTTTGGGGCATTTCGTACTGTTTCGTTACTGCACGAAACTCGATGCAAAACTGGCCGAACTGGTGCCATTAACGCACAAGATCGCTAAACGAAGTTGCGTCGGAACTTTTCGCAACGAACGCACTTGATCCACTCCATTGGACGCCAAACTCATATTTTGGGGTGTTTCGGACCGTTTTGTTACGGCACGAAAGTCGATGCAAAACTGGCCGAACCGGGTGCCATTAACGCACAAGTTCGCCAAACGAAGTTGCGTCGGAATTTTTCGCAACGAACGCATCTGATCCATTCCATTGGACCCAAAACTCATGTTTTGGGGCGTTTCGGACCGTTTCGTTACTGCACGAAAGTCGATGCAAGACTTGCCGAACTGGTGCCATTAACGCACAAGTTCGCTAAACGAAGTTGCGTTGGAACTTTTCGCAACGAACGCACCCGTTCCACTCCATTGGACCCAAAACTGATGTCTTGGGGCGTTTCAGACCGTTTCATTACTGCACCAAAGTAGATGCAAAACTGGCCGAAGTGGTGCCATTAACGCACAAGTTTGCTAAACGAATTTGCGTCGGAATTTTTCATAACGAATGCACCCAATCCACTCCATTGGACCCAAAACTCATGTTTTGGGGTGTTTCGGACCGTTTTGTTACGGCACGAAAGTCGATGCAAAACTGGCCGAACCGGTGCCATTAACGCACAAGTTCACTAAACGAAGTTGCGTCGGAATTTTTCGCAACGAACGCACCGGATCCACACCATTGGACCCAAAACTCATGTTTTGGGGCGTTTCAGACCGTAGTTACTGCACGAAAGTCGATGCAAAACTTGCCGAACTGATGCCATTAATGATCAAGTTTGCTAAATGAAGTTGCGTCAGAATTTTTCGCAACGAACGCACCCGTTCCACTCCATTGGACCCAAAACACATGTCTTGGGGCGTTTCAGACTGTTTCATTACTGCACAAATGTCGATGCAAAACAGGCCGAACTGGTGCCATTAACGCACAAGTTCGCTAAACGAAGTTGCGTCGGAACTTTTCGCAACCAACGCATCCGATCCACTCCATTGGACCCAAAACTCATATTTTGGGGCGTTTCGTACCGTTTCGTTACTGCACGAAACTCGATGCAAAACTGGCCGAACTGGTGCCATTAATGCACAAGATCGCTAAAGGAAGTTGCGTCGGAACTTTTCGCAACGAACGCACTTGATCCACTCCATTGCACGCCAAACTCATGTTTTGGGGTGTTTCGGACCGTTTTGGTACGGCACGAAAGTCGATGCAAAACTGGCCGAACCGGTGCCATTAACGCACAAGTTCGCTAAACGAAGTTGCGTCGGAATATTTCGCAACGAATGCATCCGATCCACTCCATTCGACCCAAAACTCATGTTTTCGGGCGTTTCGGACCGTTTCGTTACTGCACGAAAGTCGATGCAAGACTCGCCGAACTGGTGCCATTAACGCACAAGTTCGCTAAACGAAGTTGCGTTGGAACTTTTCGCAACGAACGCACCCGTTCCACTCCATTGGACCCAAAACTGATGTCTTGGGGCGTTTCAGACCGTTCCATTACTGCACCAAAGTTGATGCAAAACTGGCCGAACTGGTGCCATTAACGCACAAGTTTGCTAAACGAATTCGCGTCGGAATTTTTCACAACGAATGCACCCAATCCACTTCATTGGACCCAAAACTCATGTTTTGGGGCATTTCGTACTGTTTAGTTACTGCACGAAACTCAATGCAAAACTGGCCGAACTGGTGCCATTAACGCACAAGATCGCTAAACGAAGTTGCGTCGGAACTTTTCGCAACGAACGCACCCGTTCCACTCCATTGGACCCAAAACTGATGTCTTGGGGCGTTTCAGACCGTTCCATTACTGCACCAAAGTTGATGCAAAACAGGCCGAACTGGTGCCATTAACGCACAAGTTCGCTAAACGAAGTTGCGTCGGAATTTTTCGCAACCAACGCATCCTATCCACTCCATTGGACCCAAAACTCATATTTTGGGGCGTTTCGTACCGTTTCGTTACTGCACGAAACTCGATGCAAAACTGGCCGAACTGGTGCCATTAACGCACAAGTTCGCTAAACGATGTTGCGTTGGAACTTTTCGCAACGAACGCACCCGTTCCACTCCATTGGACCCAAAACACATGTCTTGGGGCGTTTCAGACTGTTTCATTACTGCACAAATGTCGATGCAAAACAGGCCGAACTGGTGCCATTAATGCACAAGTTCGCTAAACGAAGTTGCGTCGGAACTTTTCGCAACCAACGCATCCGATCCACTCCATTGGACCCAAAACTCATATTTTGGGGCGTTTCGTACCGTTTCGTTACTGCACGAAACTCGATGCAAAACTGGCCGAACTGGTGCCATTAACGCACAAGATCGCTAAATGAAGTTGCGTCGGAATTTTTCACAACGAATGCACCCAATCCACTTCATTGGACCCAAAACTCATGTTTTGGGGCATTTCGTACTGTTTCGTTACTGCACGAAACTCGATGCAAAACTGGCCGAACTGGTGCCATTAACGCACAAGATCGCTAAACGAAGTTGCGTCGGAACATTTCGCAACGAACGCACTTGATCCACTCCATTGGACGCCAAACTCATGTTTTGGGGTGTTTCGGACCATTTTGTTACGGCGCGAAAGTCGATGCAAAACTGGCCGAACCGGTGCCATTAATGCACAAGTTTGCAAAACGAATTTGCGTCAGAATTTTTCATAACGAATGCACCCAATCCACTCCATTGGACCCAAAACTCATGTTTTGGGGCATTTCGTACCGTTTTGTTACTGCACGAAACTCGATGCAAAACTGGCCGAACTGGTGCCATTAACGCACAAGATCGCTAAACGAAGTTGCGTCGGAACTTTTCGCAACGAACGCACTTGATCCACTCCATTGGACGCCAAACTCATGTTTTGGGGTGTTTCAGACCGTTTTGTTACGGCACGAAAGTCGATGCAAAACTTGCCGAACCGGTGCCATTAACGCACAAGTTCGCTAAACGAAGTTGCGTCGGAATTTTTCGCAACGAACGCACCGGATCCACACCATTGGACCCAAAACTCATGTTTTGGGGCGTTTCAGACCGTAGTTACTGCACGAAAGTCGATGCAAAACTGGCCGAACTGATGCCAATAATGATCAAGTTCGCTGAATGAAGTTGCGTCAGAATTTTTCGCAACGAACGCACCCGTTCCACTCCATTGGACCCAAAACTCATGTTTTCGGGCGTTTCGGACCGTTTCGTTACTGCACGAAAGTCGATGCAAGACTCGCCGAACTGGTGCCATTAACGCACAAGTTCGCTAAACGAAGTTGCGTTGGAACTTTTCGCAACGAACGCACCCGTTCCACTCCATTGGACCCAAAACTGATGTCTTGGGGCGTTTCAGACCGTTCCATTACTGCACCAAAGTTGATGCAAAACTGGCCGAACTGGTGCCATTAACGCACAAGTTTGCTAAACGAATTCGCGTCGGAATTTTTCACAACGAATGCACCCAATCCACTTCATTGGACCCAAAACTCATGTTTTGGGGCATTTCGTACTGTTTAGTTACTGCACGAAACTCAATGCAAAACTGGCCGAACTGGTGCCATTAACGCACAAGATCGCTAAACGAAGTTGCGTCGGAACTTTTCGCAACGAACGCACCCGTTCCACTCCATTGGACCCAAAACTGATGTCTTGGGGCGTTTCAGACCGTTCCATTACTGCACCAAAGTTGATGCAAAACAGGCCGAACTGGTGCCATTAACGCACAAGTTCGCTAAACGAAGTTGCGTCGGAATTTTTCGCAACCAACGCATCCTATCCACTCCATTGGACCCAAAACTCATATTTTGGGGCGTTTCGTACCGTTTCGTTACTGCACGAAACTCGATGCAAAACTGGCCGAACTGGTGCCATTAATGCACAAGATCGCTAAATGAAGTTGCGTCGGAACTTTTCGCAACGAACGCACTTGATCCACTCCATTGGACGCCAAACTCATGTTTTGGGGTGTTTCGGACCGTTTTGGTACGGCACGAAAGTCGATGCAAAACTGGCCGAACCGGTGCCATTAACGCACAAGTTCGCTAAACGAAGTTGCGTCGGAATATTTCGCAACGAACGCATCCGATCCACTCCATTCGACCCAAAACTCATGTTTTCGGGCGTTTCGGACCGTTTCGTTACTGCACGAAAGTCGATGCAAGACTCGCCGAACTGGTGCCATTAACGCACAAGTTCGCTAAACGAAGTTGCGTTGGAACTTTTCGCAACGAACGCACCCGTTCCACTCCATTGGACCCAAAACTGATGTCTTGGGGCGTTTCAGACCGTTGCATTACTGCACCAAAGTTGATGCAAAACTGGCCGAACTGGTGCCATTAACGCACATGTTTGCAAAACGAATTCGCGTCGGAATTTTTCACAACGAATGCACCCAATCCACTTCATTGGACCCAAAACTCATGTTTTGGGGCATTTCGTACTGTTTCGTTACTGCACGAAACTCGATGCAAAACTGGCCGAACTGGTGCCATTAACGCACAAGATCGCTAAACGAAGTTGCGTCGGAACTTTTCGCAACGAACGCACTTGATCCACTCCATTGGACGCCAAACTCATGTTTTGGGGTGTTTCGGACCATTTTGTTACGGCGCGAAAGTCGATGCAAAACTGGCCGAACCGGTGCCATTAACGCACAAGTTTGCAAAACGAATTTGCGTCAGAATTTTTCATAACGAATGCACCCAATCCACTCCATTGGACCCAAAACTCATGTTTTGGGGCATTTCGTACCGTTTTGTTACTGCACGAAACTCGATGCAAAACTGGCCGAACTGGTGCCATTAACGCACAAGATCGCTAAACGAAGTTGCGTCGGAACTTTTCGCAACGAACGCACTTGATCCACTCCATTGGACGCCAAACTCATGTTTTGGGGTGTTTCGGACCGTTTTGTTACGGCACGAAAGTCGATGCAAAACTGGCCGAACCGGTGCCATTAACGCACAAGTTCGCTAAACGAATTTGCGTCGGAATTTTTCATAACGAATGCACCCAATCCACTCCATTGGACCCAAAACTCATGTTTTGGGGCATTTCGTAGCGTTTTGTTACTGCACGAAACTCGATGCAAAACTGGCCGAACTGGTGCCATTAACGCACAAGATCGCTAAACGAAGTTGCGTCGGAACTTTTCGCAACGAACGCACTTGATCCACTCCATTGGACGCCAAACTCATGTTTTGGGGTGTTTCGGACCATTTTGTTACGGCACGAAAGTCGATGCAAAACTGGCCGAACCGGTGCCATTAACGCACAAGTTCGCTAAACGAAGTTGCGTCGGATTTTTCTCAACGAACGCACCGGATCCACACCATTGGACCCAAAACTCATGTTTTGGGGGCGTTTCAGACCGTAGTTACTGCACGAAAGTCGATGCAAAACTGGCCGAACTGATGCCATTAATGATCGAGTTTGCTAAATGAAGTTGCGTCAGAATTTTTCGCAATGAACGCACCCGTTCCACTCCATTGGACCCAAAACACATGTCTTGGGGCGTTTCAGGCTGTTTCATTACTGCACAAAAGTCGATGCAAAACAGGCATGAACTGGGTGCCATTAACGCACAAGTTCGCTAAACGAAGTTACGTCGGAATTTTTCGCAACCAACGCATCCGATCCACTCCATTGGACCCAAAACTCATATTTTGGGGCGTTTCGTACCGTTTCGTTACTGCACGAAACTCGATGCAAAACTGGCCGAACTGGTGCCATTAACGCCCAAGATCGCTAAATGAAGTTGCGTCAAAACTTTTCGCAACGAATGCACTTGATCCACTCCATTGGACGCCAAAACTCATGTTTTGGGGTGTTTCGGACCGTTTTGGTACGGCACGAAAGTCGATGCAAAACTGGCCGAACCGGTGCCATTAAGGCACAAGTTCGCTAAACGAAGTTGCGTCGGAATATTTCGCAACGAACGCATCCGATCCACTCCATTCGACCCAAAACTCATGTTTGGGGCGTTTCGGACCGTTTCGTTACTGCACGAAAGTCGATGCAAGACTCGCCGAACAGGTGCCATTAATGCACAAGTTCATTAAACGAAGTTGCGTTGGAACTTTTCGCAACGAACGCTCCCGTTCCACTCCATTGGACCCAAGACTGATGTCTTGGGGCGTTTCAGACCGTTTCATTACTGCACCAAAGTTGATGCAAAACTCGCCGAACTGGTGCCATTAACGCACAAGTTCGCTAAACGAAGTTGCGTTGGAACTTTTCGCAACGAACGCACCCGTTCCACTCCATTGGACCCAAAACTGATGTCTTGGGCGTTTCAGACCGTTTCATTACTGCACCAAAGTTGATGCAAAACTGGCCGAACTGGTGCCATTAACGCACAAGTTTGCTAAACGAATTCGCGTCGGAATTTTTTCACAACGAATGCACCCAATCCACTTCATTGGACCCAAAACTCATGTTTTGGGGGCATTTCGTACTGTTTCGTTACTGCACGAAACTCGATGCAAAACTGGCCGAACTGGTGCCATTAACGGCACAAGATCGCTAAACGAAGTTGCGTCGGAACTTTTCGCAACGAACACACTTGATCCACTCCATTGGACGCCAAACTCATGTTTTGGGGTGTTTCGGACCATTTTGTTACGGCGCGAAAGTCGATGCAAAACTGGGCCGAACCGGTGCCATTAACGCAGAAGTTTGCAAAACGAATTTGCGTCAGAATTTTTCATAACGAATGCACCCAATCCACTCCATTGGACCCAAAACTCATGTTTTGGGGCATTTCGTACCGTTTTGTTACTGCACGAAACTCGATGCAAAACTGGCCGAACTGGTGCCATTAACGCACAAGATCGCTAAACGAAGTTGCGTCGGAACTTTTCGCAACGAACGCACTTGATCCACTCCATTGGACGCCAAACTCATGTTTTGGGGTGTTTCGGACCGTTTTGTTACGGCACGAAAGTCGATGCAAAACTGGCCGAACCGGTGCCATTAACGCACAAGTTCGCTAAACGAAGTTGCGTCGGAATTTTCGCAACGAACGCACCGGATCCACACCATTGGACCCAAAACTCATGTTTTGGGGCGTTTCAGACCGTAGTTACTGCACGAAAGTCGATGCAAAACTGGCCGAACTGATGCCATTAATGATCGAGTTCGCTAAATGAAGTTGCGTCATAATTTTTCGCAATGAACGCACCCGTTCCACTCCATTGGACCCAAAACACATGTCTTGGGGGCGTTTCAGGCTGTTTCTTTACTGCACAAAAGTCGATGCAAAACAAGCATGAACTGGTGCCATTAACGCACAAGTTCGCTAAACGAAGTTGCGTCGGAATTTTTCGCAACCAACGCATCCGATCCACTCCATTGGACCCAAAACTCATATTTTGGGGCGTTTCGTACCGTTTCGTTACTGCACGAAACTCGATGCAAAACTGGCCGAACTGGTGCCATTAACGCACAAGATCGCTAAATGAAGTTGCGTCAAAACTTTTCGCAACGAACGCACTTGATCCACTCCATTGGACGCCAAACTCATGTTTTGGGGTGTTTCGGACCGTTTTGGTACGGCACGAAAGTCGATGCAAAACTGGCCGAACCGGTGCCATTAAGGCACAAGTTCGCTAAACGAAGTTGCGTCGGAATATTTCGCAACGAACGCATCCGATCCACTCCATTCGACCCAAAACTCATGTTTTGGGGCGTTTCGGACCGTTTCGTTACTGCACGAAAGTCGATGCAAGACTCGCCGAACAGGTGCCATTAATGCACAAGTTCATTAAACGAAGTTGCGTTGGAACTTTTCGCAACGAACGCTCCCGTTCCACTCCATTGGACCCAAGACTGATGTCTTGGGGCGTTTCAGACCGTTTCATTACTGCACCAAAGTTGATGCAAAACTCGCCGAACTGGTGCCATTAACGCACAAGTTCGCTAAACGAAGTTGCGTCGGAACTTTTCGCAACCAACGCATCCGATCCACTCCATTGGACCCAAAAACTCATATTTTGGGGCGTTTCGTACCGTTTCGTTACTGCACGAAACTCGATGCAAAACTGGCCGAACTGGTGCCATTAATGCACAAGATCGCTAAAGGAAGTTGCGTCGGAACTTTTCGCAACGAACGCACTTGATCCACTCCATTGCACGCCAAACTCATGTTTTTGGGGTGTTTCGGACCGTTTTGGCACGGCACGAAAGTCGATGCAAAACTGGCCGAACCGGTGCCATTAACGCACAAGTTCGCTAAACGAAGTTGCGTCGGAATATTTCGCAACGAATGCATCCGATCCACTCCATTCGACCCAAAACTCATGTTTTCGGGCGTTTCGGACCGTTTCGTTACTGCACGAAAGTCGATGCAAGACTCGCCGAACTGGTGCCATTAACGCACAAGTTCGCTAAACGAAGTTGCGTTGGAACTTTTCGCAACGAACGCACCCGTTCCACTCCATTGGACCCAAAACTGATGTCTTGGGGCGTTTCAGACCGTTCCATTACTGCACCAAAGTTGATGCAAAACTGGCCGAACTGGTGCCATTAACGCACAAGTTTGCTAAACGAATTCGCGTCGGAATTTTTTCACAACGAATGCACCCAATCCACTTCATTGGACCCAAAACTCATGTTTTGGGGGCATTTCGTACTGTTTAGTTACTGCACGAAACTCATGCAAAACTGGCCGAACTGGTGCCATTAACGCACAAGATCGCTAAACGAAGTTGCGTCGGAACTTTTCGCAACGAACGCACCCGTTCCACTCCATTGGACCCAAAACTGATGTCTTGGGGCGTTTCAGACCGTTCCATTACTGCACCAAAGTTGATGCAAAACAGGCCGAACTGGTGCCATTAACGCACAAGTTCGCTAAACGAAGTTGCGTCGGAATTTTCGCAACCAACGCATCCTATCCACTCCATTGGACCCAAAACTCATATTTTGGGGCGTTTCGTACCGTTTCGTTACTGCACGAAACTCGATGCAAAACTGGCCGAACTGGTGCCATTAACGCACAAGTTCGCTAAACGATGTTGCGTTGGAACTTTTCGCAACGAACGCACCCGTTCCACTCCATTGGACCAAAACACATGTCTTGGGGCGTTTCAGACTGTTTCATTACTGCACAAATGTCGATGCAAAACAGGCCGAACTGGGTGCCATTAATGCACAAGTTCGCTAAACGAAGTTGCGTCGGAACTTTTTGCAACCAACGCATCCGATCCACTCCATTGGACCCAAAACTCATATTTTGGGGCGTTTCGTACCGTTTCGTTACTGCACGAAACTCGATGCAAAACTGGCCGAACTGGTGCCATTAACGCACAAGATCGCTAAATGAAGTTGCGTCGGAATTTTTCACAACGAATGCACCCAATCCACTTCATTGGACCCAAAACTCATGTTTTGGGGCATTTCGTACTGTTTCGTTACTGCACGAAACTCGATGCAAAACTGGCCGAACTGGTGCCATTAACGCACAAGATCGCTAAACGAAGTTGCGTCGGAACATTTCGCAACGAACGCACTTGATCCACTCCATTGGACGCCCAAACTCATGTTTTGGGGTGTTTCGGACCATTTTGTTACGGCGCGAAAGTCGATGCAAAACTGGCCGAACCGGGTGCCATTAATGCACAAGTTTGCAAAACGAATTTGCGTCAGAATTTTTCATAACGAATGCACCCAATCCACTCCATTGGACCCAAAACTCATGTTTTGGGGCATTTCGTACCGTTTTGTTACTGCACGAAACTCGATGCAAAACTGGCCGAACTGGTGCCATTAACGCACAAGATCGCTAAACGAAGTTGCGTCGGAACTTTTCGCAACGAACGCACTTGATCCACTCCATTGGACGCCAAACTCATGTTTTGGGGTGTTTCAGACCGTTTTGTTACGGCACGAAAGTCGATGCAAAACTTGCCGAACCGGTGCCATTAACGCACAAGTTCGCTAAACGAAGTTGCGTCGGAATTTTTCGCAACGAACGCACCGGATCCACACCATTGGACCCAAAACTCATGTTTTGGGGCGTTTCAGACCGTAGTTACTGCACGAAAGTCGATGCAAAACTGGCCGAACTGATGCCATTAATGATCAAGTTCGCTAAATGAAGTTGCGTCAGAATTTTTTCGCAATGAACGCACCCGTTCCACTCCATTGGACCCAAAACACATGTCTTGGGGCGTTTCAGACTGTTTCATTACTGCACAAAAGTCGATGCAAAACAGGGCCGAACTGGTGCCATTAACGCACAAGTTCGCTAAACGAAGTTGCGTCGGAATTTTTCGCAACCAACGCATCCGATCCACTCCATTGGACCCAAAACTCATATATTGGGGCGTTTCGTACCGTTTCGTTACTGCACGAAACTCGATGCAAAACTGGCCGAACTGGTGCCATTAACGCACAAGATCGCTAAATGAAGTTGCGTCGGAACTTTTCGCAACGAACGCACTTGATCCACTCCATTGGACGCCAAACTCATGTTTTGGGGTGTTTCGGACCGTTTTGGTACGGCACGAAAGTCGATGCAAAACTAGCCGAACCGGTGCCATTAACGCACAAGTTCGTCTAAACGAAGTTGCGTCGGAATATTTCGCAACGAACGCATCCGATCCGCTCCATTCGACCCAAAACTCATGTTTTGGGGCGTTTCGGACCGTTTCGTTACTGCACGAAAGTCGATGCAAGACTCGCCGAACTGGTGCCATTAACGCACAAGTTCGTTAAACGAAGTTGCGTTGGAACTTTTCGCAACGAACGCACCCGTTCCACTCCATTGGACCCAAACTGATGTCTTGGGGCGTTTCAGACCGTTCCATTACTGCACCAAAGTTGATGCAAAACTGGGCCGAACTGGTGCCATTAACGCACAAGTTTGCTAAACGAATTCGCGTCGGAATTTTTCACAACGAATGCACCCAATCCACTTCATTGGACCCAAAACTCATGTTTTGGGGGCATTTCGTACTGTTTCGTTACTGCACGAAACTCGATGCAAAACTGGCCGAACTGGTTCCATTAACGCACAAGATCGCTAAACGAAGTTGCGTCGGAACTTTTCGCAACGAACGCACTTGATCCACTCCATTGGACGCCAAAGTCATGTTTTGGGGTGTTTCGGACCATTTTTGTTACGGCACGAAAGTCGATGCAAAACTGGCCGAACCGGTGCCATTAACGCACAAGTTTGCTAAACGAATTTGCGTCGGAATTTTTCATAACGAATGCACCCCAATCCACTCCATTGGACCCAAAACTCATGTTTTGGGGCATTTCATACCGTTTTGTTACTGCACGAAACTCGATGCAAAACTGGCCGAACTGGTGGCATTAACGCACAAGATCGCTAAACGAAGTTGCGTCGAAACTTTTCGCAACGAACGCACTTGATCCACTCCATTGGACGCCAAATCCATGTTTTGGGGTGTTTCGGACCGTTTTGTTACGGCACGAAAGTCGATGCAATACTGGCCGAACCGGTGCCATTAACGCACAAGTTCATTAAACGAAGTTGCGTTGGAACTTTTCGCAACGAACGCACCCGTTCCACTCCATTGGACCCAAAACACATGTCTTGGGGCGTTTCAGACTGTTTCATTACTGCACAAAAGTCGATGCAAAACAGGCCGAACTGGTGCCATTAACGCACAAGTTCGCTAAACGAAGTTGCATCGGAATTTTTCGCAACCAACGCATCCGATCCACTCCATTGGACCCAAAACTCATATTTTGGGGCGTTTCGTACCGTTTCGTTACTGCACGAAACTCGATGCAAAACTGGGCCGAACTGTGCCATTAATGCACAAGATCGCTAAATGAAGTTGCGTCGGAACTTTTCGCAACGAACGCACTTGATCCACTCCATTGGACGCCAAACTCATGTTTTGGGGTGTTTCGGACCGTTTTGGTACGGCACGAAAGTCGATGCAAAACTGGCCGAACCGGGTGCCATTAACGCACAAGTTCGCTAAACGAAGTTGCGTTCGGAATATTTCGCAACGAACGCATCCGATCCACTCCATTCGACCCAAAACTCATGTTTTCGGGCGTTTCGGACCGTTTCGTTACTGCACGAAAGTCGATGCAAGACTCGCCGAACTGGTGCCATTAACGCACAAGTTCGCTAAACGAAGTTGCGTTGGAACTTTTCGCAACGAACGCACCCGTTCCACTCCATTGGACCCAAAACTGATGTCTTGGGGCGTTTCAGACCGTTGCATTACTGCACCAAAGTTGATGCAAAACTGGCCGAACTGGTGCCATTAACGCACATGTTTGCAAAACGATATTCGCGTCGGAATTTTTCACAACGAATGCACCCAATCCACTTCATTGGACCCAAAACTCATGTTTTGGGGCATTTCGTACTGTTTCGTTACTGCACGAAACTCGATGCAAAACTGGCCGAACTGGTGCCATTAACGCACAAGATCGCTAAACGAAGTTGCGTCGGAACTTTTCGCAACGAACGCACTTGATCCACTCCATTGGACGCCAAACTCATGTTTTGGGGTGTTTCGGACCATTTTGTTACGGCGCGAAAGTCGATGCAAAACTGGCCGAACCCGGGTGCCATTAACGCACAAGTTTGCAAAACGAATTTGCGTCAGAATTTTTCATAACGAATGCACCCAATCCACTCCATTGGACCCAAAACTCATGTTTTGGGGGCATTTCGTACCGTTTTGTTACTGCACGAAACTCGATGCAAAACTGGCCGAACTGGTGCCATTAACGCACAAGATCGCTAAACGAAGTTGCGTCGGAACTTTTCGCAACGAACGCACTTGATCCACTCCATTGGACCGCCAAACTCATGTTTTGGGGTGTTTCGGACCGTTTGTTACGGCACGAAAGTCGATGCAAAACTGGCCGAACCGGGTGCCATTAACGCACAAGTTCGCTAAACGAATTTGCGTCGGAATTTTTCATAACGAATGCACCCAATCCACTCCATTGGGACCCAAAACTCATGTTTTGGGGCATTTCGTAGCGTTTTGTTACTGCACGAAACTCGATGCAAAACTGGCCGAACTGGTGCCATTAACGCACAAGATCGCTAAACGAAGTTGCGTCGGAACTTTTCGCAACGAACGCACTTGATCCACTCCATTGGACGCCAAACTCATGTTTTTGGGGTGTTTCGGACCATTTTGTTACGGCACGAAAGTCGATGCAAAACTGGCCGAAACCGGTGCCATTAACGCACAAGTTCGCTAAACGAAGTTGCGTCGGGAATTTTTCTCAACGAACGCACCGGATCCACACCATTGGACCCAAAACTCATGTTTTGGGGCGTTTCAGACCGTAGTTACTGCACGAAAGTCGATGCAAAACTGGCCGAACTGATGCCATTAATGATCGAGTTTGCTAAATGAAGTTTGCGTCAGAATTTTTCGCAATGAACGCACCCGTTCCACTCCATTGGACCCAAAACACATGTCTTGGGGCGTTTCAGGCTGTTTCATTACTGCACAAAAGTCGATGCAAAACAGGCATGAACTGGTGCCATTAACGCACAAGTTCGCTAAACGAAGTTACGTCGGAATTTTTCGCAACCAACGCATCCGATCCACTCCATTGGACCCAAAACTCATATTTTGGGGCGTTTCGTACCGTTTCGTTACTGCACGAAACTCGATGCAAAACTGGCCGAACTGGTGCCATTAACGCCCAAGATCGCTAAATGAAGTTGCGTCAAAACTTTTCGCAACGAATGCACTTGATCCACTCCATTGGACGCCAAAACTCATGTTTTGGGGTGTTTCGGACCGTTTTGGTACGGCACGAAAGTCGATGCAAAACTGGCCGAACCGGTGCCATTAAGGCACAAGTTCGCTAAACGAAGTTGCGTCGGAATATTTCGCAACGAACGCATCCGATCCACTCCATTCGACCCAAAACTCATGTTTTGGGGCGTTTCGGACCGTTTCGTTACTGCACGAAAGTCGATGCAAGACTCCGCCGAACAGGTGCCATTAATGCACAAGTTCATTAAACGAAGTTGCGTTGGAACTTTTCGCAACGAACGCTCCCGTTCCACTCCATTGGACCCAAGACTGATGTCTTGGGGCGTTTCAGACCGTTTCATTACTGCACCAAAGTTGATGCAAAACTCGCCGAACTGGTGCCATTAACGCACAAGTTCGCTAAACGAAGTTGCGTTGGAACTTTTCGCAACGAACGCACCCGTTCCACTCCATTGGACCCAAAACTGATGTCTTGGGGCGTTTCAGACCGTTTCATTACTGCACCAAAGTTGATGCAAAACTGGCCGAACTGGTGCCATTAACGCACAAGTTTGCTAAACGAATTCGCGTCGGAATTTTTCACAACGAATGCACCCAATCCACTTCATTGGACCCCAAAACTCATGTTTTGGGGGCATTTCGTACTGTTTCGTTACTGCACGAAACTCGATGCAAAACTGGCCGAACTGGTGCCATTAACGCACAAGATCGCTAAACGAAGTTGCGTCGGAACTTTTCGCAACGAACACACTTGATCCACTCCATTGGACGCCAAACTCATGTTTTGGGGTGTTTCGGACCATTTTGTTACGGCGCGAAAGTCGATGCAAAACTGGCCGAACCGGTGCCATTAACGCAGAAGTTTGCAAACGAATTTGCGTCAGAATTTTTCATAACGAATGCACCCAATCCACTCCATTGGACCCAAAACTCATGTTTTGGGGCATTTCGTACCGTTTTGTTACTGCACGAAACTCGATGCAAAACTGGCCGAACTGGTGCCATTAACGCACAAGATCGCTAAACGAAGTTGCGTCGGAACTTTTCGCAACGAACGCACTTGATCCACTCCATTGGACGCCAAACTCATGTTTTGGGGTGTTTCGGACCGTTTTGTTACGGCACGAAAGTCGATGCAAAACTGGCCGAACCGGTGCCATTAACGCACAAGTTCGCTAAACGAAGTTGCGTCGGAATTTTTCGCAACGAACGCACCGGATCCACACCATTGGACCCAAAACTCATGTTTTGGGGCGTTTCAGACCGTAGTTACTGCACGAAAGTCGATGCAAAACTGGGCCGAACTGATGCCATTAATGATCGAGTTCGCTAAATGAAGTTGCGTCATAATTTTTCGCAATGAACGCACCCGTTCCACTCCATTGGACCCAAAACACATGTCTTGGGGCGTTTCAGGCTGTTTCTTTACTGCACAAAAGTCGATGCAAAACAAGCATGAACTGGTGCCATTAACGCACAAGTTCGCTAAACGAAGTTGCGTCGGAATTTATTCGCAACCAACGCATCCGATCCACTCCATTGGACCCAAAACTCATATTTTGGGGCGTTTCGTACCGTTTCGTTACTGCACGAAACTCGATGCAAAACTGGCCGAACTGGTGCCATTAACGCACAAGATCGCTAAATGAAGTTGCGTCAAAACTTTTCGCAACGAACGCACTTGATCCACTCCATTGGACGCCAAACTCATGTTTTGGGGTGTTCGGACCGTTTTGGTACGGCACGAAAGTCGATGCAAAACTGGCCGAACCGGTGCCATTAAGGCACAAGTTCGCTAAACGAAGTTGCGTCGGAATATTTCGCAACGAACGCATCCGATCCACTCCATTCGACCCAAAACTCATGTTTTGGGGCGTTTCGGACCGTTTCGTTACTGCACGAAAGTCGATGCAAGACTCGCCGAAACAGGTGCCATTAATGCACAAGTTCATTAAACGAGAGTTGCGTTGGAACTTTTCGCAACGAACGCTCCCGTTCCACTCCATTGGACCCAAGACTGATGTCTTGGGGCGTTTCAGACCGTTTCATTACTGCACCAAAGTTGATGCAAAACTCGCCCGAACTGGTGCCATTAACGCACAAGTTCGCTAAACGAAGTTGCGTTGGAACTTTTCGCAACGAACGCACCCGTTCCACTCCATTGGACCCAAAACTGATGTCTTGGGGCGTTTCAGACCGTTTCATTACTGCACCAAAGTTGATGCAAAACTGGCCGAACTGGTGCCATTAACGCACAAGTTTGCTAAACGAATTCGCGTCGGAATTTTTCAC
>CM064067.1:19568483-19587201 GCA_032594955.1 Panicum miliaceum
AAACTGGCCGAAGTGGTGCAATTAACGCACAAGTTTGCTAAACGAATTTGCGTCGGAATTTTTCATAACGAATGCACCCAATCCACTCCATTGGACCCAAAACTCATGTTTTGGGGCATTTCGTACCGTTTTGTTACTGCACGAAACTCGATGCAAAACTGGCCGAACTGGTGCCATTAACGCACAAGATCGCTAAACGAAGTTGCGTCGGAACTTTTCGCAACGAACGCACTTGATCCACTCCATTGGACGCCAAACTCATGTTTTGGGGTGTTTCGGACCATTTTGTTACGGCACGAAAGTCGATGCAAAACTGGCCGAACCGGTGCCATTAACGCAAAAGTTCGCTAAACGAAGTTGCGTCGGAATTTTTCGCAACGAACGCACCGGATCCACACCATTGGACCCAAAACTCATGTTTTGGGGCGTTTCAGACCGTAGTTACTGCACGAATGTCGATGCAAAACTGGCCGAACTGATGCCATTAGTGATCAAGTTCGCTAAATGAAGTTGCGTCAGAATTTTTCGCAACGAACGCACCCGTTCCACTCCATTGGACCCAAAACACATGTCTTGGGGCGTTTCAGACTGTTTCATTACTGCACAAAAGTCGATGCAAAACTGGCCGAACTGGTGCCATTAACGCACAAGTTCGCTAAACGAAGTTGTGTCGGAACTTTTCGCAACGAACGCACTTGATCCACTCCATTGGACGCCAAACTCATGTTTTGGGGTGTTTCGGACCGTTTTGGTACGGCATGAAAGTCGATGCAAAACTGGCCGAACCGGTGCCATCAACGCACAAGTTCGCTAAACGAAGTTGCGTCGGAATTTTTCGCAACCAACGCATCCGATCCACTCCATTGGACCCAAAACTCATGTGTTGGGGCGTTTCGGGCCGTTTCGTTACTGCACGAAAGTCGATGCAAAACTGGCCGAACTGGTGCCATTAACACACAAGTTTGCTAAACGAAGTTGCGTCGGAATTTTTCCCAACGAACGCACCTGATCCACTCCAATGCACCCAAAGCTGATGTCTTGGGGCGTTTCAGACCGTTTCATTACTGCACCAAAGTTGATGCAAAACTGGCCGAACTGGTGCCATTAACGCAAAAGTTCGCTAAATGAAGTTGCGTCGGAATTTTTCGCAACGAACGCACCGGATCCACACCATTGGACCCAAAACTCATGTTTTGGGGCGTTTCAGACCTTAGTTACTGCACGAAAGTCGATGCAAAACTGGCCGAACTGATGCCATTAATGATCAAGTTCGCTAAATGAAGTTGCGTCAGAATTTTTCGCAACGAACGCACCCGTTCCACTCCATTGGACCCAAAACACATGTCTTGGGGCGTTTCAGACTGTTTCATTACTGCACAAAAGTCGATGCAAAACTGGCCGAACTAGTGCCATTAACGCACAAGTTCGCTAAACGAAGTTGCGTCGGATTTTTTCGCAACCAACGCATCCGATCCACTCCATTGGACCCAAAACTCATGTTTTGGGGCGTTTCGGACTGTTTCGTTACTGCACGAAAGTCGATGCAAGACTCGCCGAACTGGTGCCATTAACGCACAAGTTCGCTAAACGAAGTTGCGTTGGAACTTTTCGCAACGAACGCACCCGTTCCACTCTATTGGACCCAAAACTGATGTCTTGGGGCGTTTCAGACCGTTTCATTACTGCACCAAAGTTGATGCAAAACTGGCCGAACTGGTGCCATTAACGCACAAGTTCGCTAAACGAAGTTGCGTTGGAATTTTTCGCAACGAACGCACCTAATCCACTCCAATGCACCCAAAACTCTTGTCTTGGAGCGTTTCAGACCGTTTCATTACTGCACAAAAGTTGATGCAAAACTGGCCGAATAGGTCCCATTAACGCACAAGTTCGCTAAACGAAGTTGCGTCGGAATTTTTCGCAACGAACGCATCCGATCCACTCCATTGGACCCAAAACTCATGTTTTGGGGCGTTTCGGACGGTTTTGTTACTGCACGAAAGTCGATGCAAGACTCGCCGAACTTGTGCCATTAACGCACAAGTTCGCTAAACGAAGTTGCGTTGGAACTTTTCGCAACGAACGCACCCGTTCCACTCCATTGGACCCAAAACTCATGTCTTGGGGCGTTTCAGACTGTTTCATTACTGCACAAAAGTCGATCCAAAACTGGCCGAACTGGTGCCATTAACGCACAAGTTCGCTAAACGAAGTTGTGTCGGAACTTTTCGCAACGAACGCACTTGATCCACTCCATTGGACGCCAAACTCATGTTTTGGGGTGTTTCGGACCGTTTTGGTACGGCACGAAAGTCGATGCAAAACTGGCCGAACCGGTGCCATTAACGCACAAGTTCGCTAAACGAAGTTGCGTCGGAATTTTTCGCAACCAACGCATCCGATCCACTCCATTTGACCCAAAACTCATGTGTTGGGGCGTTTCGGGCCGTTTCGTTACTGCACGAAAGTCGATGCAAAACTGGCCGAACTGGTGCCATTAACACACAAGTTTGCTAAACGAAGTTGCGTCGGAATTTTTCGCAACGAACGCACCTGATCCACACCATTGGACCCAAAACTCATGTTTTGGGGCGTTTCAGACCTTAGTTACTGCCCGAAAGTCGATGCAAAACTGGCCGAACTGATGCCATTAATGATCAAGTTCGCTAAATGAAGTTGCGTCAGAATTTTTCGCAACGAACGCACCCGTTCCACTCCAATGCACCCAAAACTCTTGTCTTGGGGCGTTTCAGACCGTTTCATTACTGCACAAATGTTGATGCAAAACTGGCCGAACTAGTGCCATTAACGCACAAGTTCGCTAAACGAAGTTGCGTCAGAATTTTTCGCAACGAACGCATCCGATCCACTCCATTGGACCCAAAACTCATGTTTTGGGACGTTTCGGACTGTTTCGTTACTGCACGAAACTCGATGCAAGACTCGCCGAACTGGTGCCATTAACGCACAAGTTCGCTAAACGAAGTTGCGTTGGAACTTTTCGCAACGAACGCACCCGTTCCACTCCATTGGACCCAAAACTGATGTCTTGGGGCGTTTCAGACCGTTTCATTACTGCACCAAAGTTGATGCAAAACTGGCCGAACTGGTGCCATTAACGCACAAGTTCGCTAAACGAAGTTGCGTTGGAATTTTTCGCAACGAACGCACCTAATCCACTCCAATGCACCCAAAACTCTTGTCTTGGAGCGTTTCAGACCGTTTCATTACTGCACAAAAGTTGATGCAAAACTGGCCGAATAGGTGCCATTAACGCACAAGTTCGCTAAACGAAGTTGCGTCGGAATTTTTCGCAACGAACGCATCCGATCCACTCCATTGGACCCAAAACTCATGTTTTGGGGCGTTTCGAACGGTTTTGTTACTGCACGAAAGTCGATGCAAGACTCGCCGAACTTGTGCCATTAACGCACAAGTTCGCCAAAACGAAGTTGCGTTGGAACTTTTCGCAACGAACGCACCCGTTCCACTCCATTGGACCCAAAACTCATGTCTTGGGGCGTTTCAGACTGTTTCATTACTGCACAAAAGTCGATGCAAGACTCGTCGAACTGGTGCCATTAGCGCACAAGTTCGCTAAACGAAGTTGCGTCGGAACTTTTCGCAACGAACGCACCCGTTCCACTCCATTGGACCCAAAACTGATGTCTTGGGGCGTTTCAGACCGTTTCATTACTGCACCAAAGTGGATGCAAAACTGGCCGAAGTGGTGCAATTAACGCACAAGTTTGCTAAACGAATTTGCGTCGGAATTTTTCATAACGAATGCACCCAATCCACTCCATTGGACCCCAAAACTCATGTTTTGGGGCATTTCGTACCGTTTTGTTACTGCACGAAACTCGATGCAAAACTGGCCGAACTGGTGCCATTAACGCACAAGATCGCTAAACGAAGTTGCGTCGGAACTTTTCGCAACGAACGCACTTGATCCACTCCATTGGACGCCAAACTCATGTTTTGGGGTGTTTCGGACCATTTTGTAACGGCACGAAAGTCGATGCAAAACTGGCCGAACCGGTGCCATTAACGCACAAGTTTGCTAAACGAATTTGCGTCGGAATTTTTCATAACGAATGCACCCAATCCACTCCATTGGACCCAAAACTCATGTTTTGGGGCATTTCGTACCATTTTGTTACTGCACGAAACTCGATGCAAAACTGGCCGAACTGGTGCCATTGACGCACAAGATCGCTAAACGAAGTTGCGTCGGAACTTTTCGCAACGAACGCACTTGATCCACTCCATTGGACGCCAAACTCATGTTTTGGGGTGTTTCGGACCGTTTTGTTATGGCACGAAAGTCGATGCAAAACTAGCCGAACCGGTGCCATTAACGCACAAGTTCGCTAAACGAAGTTGCGTCGGAATTTTAAGCAACGAACGCACCCGTTCCACTCCATTGGACCCAAAACACATGTCTTGGGGCGTTTCAGATTGTTTCATTACTGCACAAAAGTCGATGCAAAACTGGCCGAACTGGTGCCATTAACGCACAAGTTCGCTAAACGAAGTTGCGTCGGAATTTTTCGCAACCAACGCATCCGATCCACTCCATTGGACCCAAAACTCATGTTTTGGGGCGTTTCGTACCGTTTCGTTACTGCACGAAACTCGATGCAAAACTGGCCGAACTGGTGCCATTAACGCACAAGATCGCTAAACGAAGTTGCGTCGGAACTTTTCACAACGAACGCACTTGATCCACTCCATTGGACGCCAGACTCATGTTTTGGGGTGTTTCGGACCGTAGTTACTGCACGAAAGACGATGCAAAACTGGCCGAACCGGTGACATTAACGCACAAGTTCGCTAAACGAAGTTGCGTTGGAATATTTCGCAACGAACGCATCCGATCCACTCCATTGGACCCACAACTCATGTTTTGGGGCGTTTCGGACTGTTTCGTTACTGCAGGAAAGTCGATGCAAGACTCGCCGAACTGGTGCCATTAAAGCACAAGTTCGCTAAACGAAGTTGCGTCGGAACTTTTCGCAACGAACGCACTTGATCCACTCCATTGGACGCCAAACTCATGTTTTGGGGTGTTTCGGACCATTTTGTACGGCACGAAAGTCGATGCAAAATTGGCCGAACCGGTGCCATTAACGCACAAGTTTGCTAAACGAATTTGCGTCGGAATTTTTCATAACGAATGCACCCAATCCACTCCATTGCACCCAAAATTCATGTTTTGGGGCATGTCGTACCGTTTTGTTACTGCACGAAAGTCGATGCAAGACTCGTCGAACTGGTGCCATTAGCGCACAAGTTCGCTAAACGAAGTTGCGTTGGAACTTTTCGCAACGAACGCACCCGTTCCACTCCATTGGACCCAAAACTGATGTCTTGGGGCGTTTCAGACCGTTTCATTACTGCACCAAAGTTGATGCAAAACTGGCCGAACTGGTGCCATTAACGCACAAGTTTGCTAAACGAATTTGTGTCGGAATTTTTCATAACGAATGCACCCAATCCACTCCATTGGACCCAAAACTCATGTTTTGGGGCATTTCGTACTGTTTCGTTACTGCACGAAACTCGATGCAAAACTGGCCGAACTGGTGCTATTAACGCACAAGTTCGCTAAACGAAGTTGCGTCGGAATTTTTCGCAACCAACGCATCCGATCCACTCCATTGGACCCAAAACTCATATTTTGGGGCGTTTCGTACCGTTTTGTTACTGCACGAAACTCGATGCAAAACTGGCCGAACTAGTGCCATTAACGCACAAGATCGCTAAACGAAGTTGCGTCGGAACTTTTCGCAACGAACGCACTTGATCCACTCCATTGGACGCCAAACTCATGTTTTGGGGTGTTTCGGACCTTTTCGTTACGGCACGAAAGACGATGCAAAACTGGCCGAACCGGTGCCATTAACGCAAAAGTTCGCTAAATGAAGTTGCGTCGGAATTTTTCGCAACGAATGCACCAGATCCACACCATTGGACCCAAAACTCATGTTTTGGGGCGTTTCAGACCTTAGTTACTGCACGAAAGTCGATGCAAAACTGGCCGAACTGATGCCATTAGTGATCAAGTTCGCTAAATGAAGTTGCGTCAGAATTTTTCGCAACGAACGCACCCGTTCCACTCCATTGGACCCAAAACACATGTCTTGGGGCGTTTCAGACTGTTTCATTACTGCACAAAAGTCGATGCAAAACTGGCCGAACTGGTGCCATTAACGCACAAGTTCGCTAAACGAAGTTGTGTCGGAACTTTTCGCAACGAACGCACTTGATCCACTCCATTGGACGCCAAACTCATGTTTTGGGGTGTTTCGGACCGTTTTGGTACGGCACGAAATTCGATGCAAAACTGGCCGAACCGGTGCCATTAACGCACAAGTTCGCTAAACGAAGTTGCGTCGGAATATTTCGCAACGAACGCATCCGATCCACTCCATTGGACCCACAACTCATGTTTTGGGGCGTTCCGGACTGTTTCGTTACTGCACGAAAGTCGATGCAAGACTCGCCGAACTGGTGCCATTAACGCACAAGTTCGCTAAACGAAGTTGCGTTGGAACTTTTCGCAACGAACGCACCCGTTCCACTCCATTGGACCCAAAACTGATGTCTTGGGGCGTTTCAGACCGTTTCATTACTGCACCAAAGTTGATGCAAAACTGGCCGAACTGGTGCCATTAACGCACAAGTTTGCTAAACGAATTCGCGTCGGAATTTTTCACAACGAATGCACCCAATCCACTCCATTGGACCCAAAACTCATGTTTTGGGGCATTTCGTACTGTTTCGTTACTGCACGAAAGTGGATGCAAAACTGGCCGAACTGGTGCCATTAACGCACAAGATCGCTAAACGAAGTTGCGTCGGAACTTTTCGCAACGAACGCACTTGATCCACTCCATTGGACGCCAAACTCATGTTTTGGGGTGTTTCGGACCTTTTTGTTACGGCACGAAAGTCGATGCAAAACTGGCCGAACTGGTGCCATTAACGCAAAAGTTCGCTAAATGAAGTTGCGTCGGAATTTTTCGCAACGAACGCACCGGATCCACACCATTGGACCCAAAACTCATGTTTTGGGACGTTTCAGACCTTAGTTACTGCACGAAAGTCGATGCAAAACTGGCCGAACTGATGCCATTAATGATCAAGTTCGCTAAATGAAGTTGCGTCAGAATTTTTCGCAACGAACGCACCCGTTCCACTCCATTGGACCCAAAACACATGTCTTGGGGCGTTTCAGACTGTTTCATTACTGCACAAAAGTCGATGCAAAACTGGCCGAACTGGTGCCATTAACGCACAAGTTCGCTAAACGAAGTTGCGTCGGAATTTTTCGCAACCAACGCATCCGATCCACTCCATTGGACCCAAAACTCATGTTTTGGGGCGTTTCGGACGGTTTCGTTACTGCACGAAAGTCGATGCAAGACTCGCCGAACTGGTGCCATTAACGCACAAGTTCGCTAAACGAAGTTGCGTTGGAACTTTTCGCAACGAACGCACCCTTTCCACTCCATTGGACCCAAAACTCATGTCTTGGGGCGTTTCAGACTGTTTCATTACTGCACAAAAGTCGATGCAAGACTCGCCGAACTGGTGCCATTAACGCACAAGTTCGCTAAACGAAGTTGCGTCGGTACTTTTCGCAACGAACGCACCCGTTCCACTCCATTGGACCCAAAACTGATGTCTTGGGGCGTTTCAGACCGTTTCATTACTGCACCAAGGGTGATGCAAAACTGGCCGAAGTGGTGCAATTAACGCACCAGTTTGCTAAACGAATTTGCGTCGGAATTTTTCATAACGAATGCACCCAATCCACTCCATTGGACCCAAAACTCATGTTTTGGGGCATTTTGTACCGTTTTGTTACTGCACGAAACTCGATGCAAAACTGGCCGAACTGGTGCCATTAACGCACAAGATCGCTAAACGAAGTTGCGTCGGAACTTTTCGCAATGAACGCACTTGATCCACTCCATTGGACGCCAAACTCATGTTTTCGGGTGTTTCGGACCATTTTGTTACGGCACGAAAGTCGATGCAAAACTGGCCGAACCGGTGCCATTAACGCACAAGTTTGCTAAACGAATTTGCGTCGGAATTTTTCATAACGAATGCACCCAATCCACTCCATTGGACCCAAAACTCATGTTTTGCGGCATTTCGTACCGTTTTGTTACTCCACGAAACTCGATGCAAAACTGGCCGAACTGGTGCCATTAACGCACAAGATCGCTAAACGAAGTTGCGTCGGAACTTTTCGCAACGAACGCACTTGATCCACTCCATTGGACGCCAAACTCATGTTTTGGGGTGTTTCGGACCGTTTTGTTACGGCACGAAAGTCGATGCAAAACTAGCCGAACCGGTGCCATTAACGCACAAGTTCGCTAAACGAAGTTGCGTCGGAATTTTAAGCAACGAACGTACCGGATCCACACCATTGGACCCAAAACTCATGTTTTGGGGCGTTTCAGACCGTAGTTACTGCACGAAAGTCGATGCAAAACTGGCCGAAACTGATGCCATTAATGATCAAGTTCGCTAAATGAAGTTGCGTCAGAATTTTTCGCAACGAACGCACCCGTTCCACTCCATTGGACCCAAAACACATGTCTTGGGGCGTTTCAGACTGTTTCATTACTGCACAAAAGTCGATGCAAAACTGGCCGAACTGGTGCCATTAACGGACAAGTTCGCTAAACGAAGTTGCGTCGGAATTTTTCGCAACCAACGCATCCGATCCACTCCATTAGACCCAAAACTCATGTTTTGGGGCGTTTCGTACCGTTTCGTTACTGCACGAAACTCGATGCAAAACTGGCCGAACTGGTGCCATTAACGCACAAGATCGCTAAACGAAGTTGTGTCGGAACTTTTCGCAACGAACGCCTTGATCCACTCCATTGGACGCCAAACTCATGTTTTGGGGTGTTTCGGACCGTTTTGGTATGGCATGAAAGTCGATGCAAAACTGGCCGAACCGGTGCCATTAACGCACAAGTTCGCTAAACGAAGTTGCGTCGGAATATTTCGCAACGAACGCATCCGATCCACTCCATTGGACCCAAAACTCATGTTTTGGGGCGTTTCGGACTGTTTCGTTACTGCACGAAAGTCGATGCAAGACTCGCCGAACTGGTGCCACTAACGCACAAGTTCGCTAAACGAAGTTGCGTTGGAACTTTTCGCAACGAACGCACCCGTTCCACTCCATTGGACCCAAAACTGATGTCTTGGGGCGTTTCAGACCGTTTCATTACTGCACCAAAGTTGATGCAAAACTGGCCGAACTGGTGCCATTTACGCACAAGTTTGCTAAACGAATTCGCGTCGGAATTTTTCACAACGAATGCACCCAATCCACTCCATTGGACCCAAAACTCATGTTTTGGGGCATTTCGTACTCTTTCGTTACTGCACGAAACTCGATGCAAAACTGGCCGAACTGGTGCCATTAACGCACAAGATCGCTAAACGAAGTTGCGTCGGAACTTTTCGCAACGAACGCACTTGATCCACTCCATTGGACGCCAAACTCATGTTTTGGGTTGTTTCGGACCGTTTTGTTACGGCACGAAAGTCGATGCAAAACTGGCCGAACCGGTGCCATTAACGCAAAAGTTCGCTAAATGAAGTTGCGTCGGAATTTTTCGCAACGAACGCACCGGATCCACACCATTGGACCCAAAACTCATGTTTTGGGGCGTTTTAGACCTTAGTTACTGCACGAAAGTCGATGCAAAACTGGCCGAACTGATGCCATTAGTGATCAAGTTCGCTAAATGAAGTTGCGTCAGAATTTTTTGCAACGAACGCACCCGTTCCACTCCATTGGACCCAAAACTCATGTCTTGGGGCGTTTCAGACTGTTTCATTACTGCAAAAAAGTCGATGCAAAACTGGCCAAACTGGTGCCATTAACGCACAAGTTCGCTAAACGAAGTTGCGTCGGAATTTTTCGCAACCAACGCATCCGATTCACTCCATTGGACCCAAAACTCATGTTTTGGGGCGTTTCAGACCGTTTCGTTACTGCACGAAACTCGATGCAAAACTCGCCGAACTGGTGCCATTAACACACAAGTTTGCTAAACGAAGTTGCGTCGGAATTTTTCGCAACGAACGCACCCGTTCCACTCCATTGGACCCAAAACTCATGTTTTGGGGCATTTTGTACCGTTTTGTTACTGCACGAAACTCGATGCAAAACTGGCCGAACTGGTGCCATTAACGCACAAGATCGCTAAACGAAGTTGCGTCGGAACTTTTCGCAATGAACGCACTTGATCCACTCCATTGGACGCCAAACTCATGTTTTCGGGTGTTTCGGACCATTTTGTTACGGCACGAAAGTCGATGCAAAACTGGCCGAACCGGTGCCATTAACGCACAAGTTTGCTAAACGAATTTGCGTCGGAATTTTTCATAACGAATGCACCCAATCCACTCCATTGGACCCAAAACTCATGTTTTGGGGTATTTCGTACCGTTTTGTTACTGCACGAAACTCGATGCAAAACTGGCCGAACTGGTGCCATTAACGCACAAGATCGCTAAACGAAGTTGTGTCAGAACTTTTCGCAACGAACGCACTTGATCCACTCCATTGGACGCCAAACTCATGTTTTGGGGTGTTTCGGACCTTTTTGTTACGGCACGAAAGTCGATGCAAAACTGGCCGAACCGGTGCCATTAACGCAAAAGTTCGCTAAATGAAGTTGCGTCGGAATTTTAAGCAACGAACGCACCGGATCCACACCATTGGACCCAAAACTCATGTTTTGGGCGTTTCAGACCTTAGTTACTGCACAAAAGTCGATGCAAAACTGGCCGAACTGATGCCATTAATGATCAAGTTCGCTAAATGAAGTTGCGTCAGAATTTTTCGCAACGAACGCACCCGTTCCACTCCATTGGACCCAAAACACATGTCTTGGGGCGTTTCAGACTGTTTCATTACTGCACAAAAGTCGATGCAAAACTGGCCGAACTGCTGCCATTAACGCACAAGTTCGCTAAACGAAGTTGCGTCGGAATTTTTCGCAACCAACGCATCCGATCCACTCCATTGGACCCAAAACTCATGTTTTGGGGCATTTCGTACCATTTCGTTACTGCACGAAACTCGATGAAAAACTGGCCGAACTGGTGCCATTAACGCACAAGATCGCTAAACGAAGTTGCGTCGGAACTTTTCACAACGAACGCACTTGATCCACTCCATTGGACGCCAGACTCATGTTTTGGGGTGTTTCGGACCGTTTTGGTACGGCACGAAAGTCGATGCAAAACTGGCCGAACCGGTGCAATTAACGCACAAGTTTGCTAAACGAAGTTGCGTCGGAATATTTCGCAACGAACGCATCCGATCCACTCCATTCGAACCAAAACTCATGTTTTGGGGCGTTTCGGACTGTTTCGTTACTGCACGAAAGTCGATGCAAGACTCGCCGAACTGGTGCCATTAAAGCACAAGTTCGCTAAACGAAGTTGCGTCGGAACTTTTCGCAACGAATGCACTTGATCCACTCCATTGGACGCCAAACTCATATTTTGGGGTGTTTCGGACCATTTTGTACGGCACGAAAGTCGATGCAAAACTGGCCGAACCGGTGCCATTAACGCACAAGTTTGCTAAACGAATTTGCGTCGGAATTTTTCATAACGAATGCACCCAATCCACTCCATTGGACCCAAAACTCATGTTTTGGGGCATTTCGTACCGTTTTGTTACTGCACGAAACTCGATGCAAAACTGGCCGAACTGGTGCCATTAACGCACAAGATCGCTAAACGAAGTTGCGTCGGAACTTTTCGCAACGAACGCACTTGATCCACTCCATTGGACGCCAAACTCATGTTTTGGGGTGTTTCGGACCGTAGTTACTGCACGAAAGACGATGCAAAACTGGCCGAACCGGTGCCATTAACGCACAAGTTCGCTAAACGAAGTTGCGTCGGAATTTTAAGCAACGAACGCACCGGATCCACACCATTGGACCCAAAACTCATGTTTTGGGGCGTTTCAGACCGTAGTTACTGCACGAAAGTCGATGCAAAATTTGCCGAACTGATGCCATTAATGATCAAGTTCGCTAAATGAAGTTGCGTCAGAATTTTTCGCAACGAACGCACCCGTTCCACTCCATTGGACCCAAAACACATGTCTTGGGGCGTTTCAGACTGTTTCATTACTGCACAAAAGTCGATGCAAAACTGGCCGAACTGGTGCCATTAACGCACAAGTTCGCTAAACGAAGTTGCGTCAGAATTTTTCGCAACCAACGCATCCGATCCACTCCATTTGACCCAAAACTCATGTTTTGGGGCGTTTCGTACCGTTTCGTTACTGCACGAAACTCGATGCAAAACTGGCCGAACTGGTGCCATTAACGCACAAGATCGCTAAACGAAGTTGTGTCGGAACTTTTCGCAAAGAACGCACTTGATCCACTCCATTGGACGCCAGACTCATGTTTTGGGGTGTTTCGGACCGTTTTGGTACGGCACGAAAGTCGATGCAAAACTGGCCGAACCGGTGCAATTAACGCACAAGTTTGCTAAACGAAGTTGCGTCGGAATATTTCGCAACGAACGCATCCGATCCACTCCATTGGACCCAAAACTCATGTTTTGGGGCGTTTCGGACTGTTTCGTTACTGCACGAAAGTCGATGCAAGACTCGCCGAACTGGTGCCATTAAAGCACAAGTTCGCTAAACGAAGTTGCGTCGGAACTTTTCGCAACGAATGCACTTGATCCACTCAATTGGACGCCAAACTCATGTTTTGGGGTGTTTCGGACCATTTCGTACGGCACGAAAGTCGATGCAAAACTGGCCGAACCGGTGCCATTAACGCACAAGTTTGCTAAACGAATTTGCGTCGGAATTTTTCATAACGAATGCACCCAATCCACTCCATTGGACCCAAAACTCATGTTTTGGGGCATTTCGTACCGTTTTGTTACTGCACGAAACTCGATGCAAAACTGGCCGAACTGGTGCCATTAACGCACAAGATCGCTAAACGAAGTTGCGTCGGAACTTTTCGCAACGAACGCACTTGATCCACTCCATTGGACGCCAAACTCATGTTTTGGGGTGTTTCGGACCGTAGTTACTGCACGAAAGACGACGCAAAACTGGCCGAACCGGTGCCATTAACGCACAAGTTCGCTAAACGAAGTTGCGTCAGAATTTTAAGCAACGAACGCACCGGATCCACACCATTGGACCCAAAACTCATGTTTTGGGGCGTTTCAGACCGTAGTTACTGCACGAAAGTCGATGCAAAACTTGCCGAACTGATGCCATTAATGATCAAGTTCGCTAAATGAAGTTGCGTCAGAATTTTTCGCAACGAACGCACCCGTTCCACTCCATTGGACCCAAAACACATGTCTTGGGGCGTTTCAGACTGTTTCATTACTGCACAAAAGTCGATGCAAAACTGGCCGAACTGGTGCCATTAACGCACAAGTTCGCTAAACGAAGTTGCGTCAGAATTTTTCGCAACCAACGCATCCGATCCACTCCATTTGACCCAAAACTCATGTTTTGGGGCGTTTCGTACCGTTTCGTTACTGCACGAAACTCGATGCAAAACTGGCCGAACTGGTGCCATTAACGCACAAGATCGCTAAACGAAGTTGTGTCGGAACTTTTCGCAACGAACGCCTTGATCCACTCCATTAGACGCCAAACTCATGTTTTGGGGTGTTTCGGACCGTTTTGGTATGGCATGAAAGTCGATGCAAAACTGGCCGAACCGGTGCCATTAACGCACAAGTTCGCTAAACGAAGTTGCGTCGGAATATTTCGCAACGAACGCATCCGATCCACTCCATTGGACCCAAAACTCATGTTTTGGGGCGTTTCGGACTGTTTCGTTACTGCACGAAAGTCGATGCAAGACTCGCCGAACTGGTGCCATTAACGCACAAGTTCGCTAAACGAAGTTGCGTTGGAACTTTTCGCAACGAACGCACCCGTTCCACTCCATTGGACCCAATACTGATGTCTTGGGGCGTTTCAGACCGTTTCATTAATGCACCAAAGTTGATGCAAAACTAGCCGAACTGGTGCCATTAACGCACAAGTTTGCTAAACGAATTCGCGTCGGAATTTTTCACAACGAATGCACCCAATCCACTCCATTGGACCCAAAACTCATGTTTTGGGGCATTTCATACTATTTCGTTACTGCATGAAACTCAATGCGAAACTGGCCGAACTGGTGCCATTAACGCACAAGATCGCTAAACGAAGTTGCGTCGGAACTTTTCGCAACGAACGCACTTGATCCACTCCATTGGACGCCAAACTCATGTTTTGGGGTGTTTCGGACCATTTTTTTACGGCACGAAAGTCGATGCAAAACTTGCCGAACCGGTGCCATTAACGCACATGTTTGTCAAACGAATCAGCGTCGGAATTTTTCATAACGAATGCACCCAATCCACTCCATTGGACCCAAAACTCATGTTTTGGGGCATTTCGTACCGTTTTGTTACTCCACGAAACTCGATGCAAAACTGGCCGAACTGGTGCCATTAACGCACAAGATCGCTAAACGAAGTTGCGTCGGAACTTTTCGCAACGAACGCACTTGAGCCACTCCATTGGACGCCAAACTCATGTTTTGGGGTGTTTCGGACCGTTTTGTTACGGCACGAAAGTCGATGCAAAACTGGCCGAACCGGTGCCATTAACGCAAAAGTTCGCTAAATGAAGTTGCGTCGGAATTTTTCGCAACGAACGCACCGGATCCACACCATTGGACCCAAAACTCATGTTTTGGGGCATTTCAGACCTTAGTTACTGCACGAAAGTCGATGCAAAACTGGCCGAACTGATGCCATTAATGATCAAGTTTGCTAAATGAAGTTGCGTCAGAATTTTTCGCAACGAACGCACCCGTTCCACTCCATTGGACCCAAAACACATGTCTTGGGGCGTTTCAGACTGTTTCATTACTACACAAAAGTCGATGCAAAACTGGCCGAACTGGTGCCATTAACGCACAAGTTCGCTAAACGAAGTTGCGTCGGAATTTTTCGCAACCAACGCATCCGATCCACTCCATTGGACCCAAAACTCATGTTTTGGGGCGTTTCGTACCGTTTCGTTACTGCACGAAACTCGATGCAAAACTGGCCGAACTGGTGCCATTAACGCACAAGATCGCTAAACGATGTTGCGTCGGAACTTTTCGCAACGAACGCACTTGATCCACTCCATTAGACGCCAAACTCATGTTTTGGGGTGTTTCGGACCATTTTTTTACGGCACGAAAGTCGATGCAAAACTTGCCGAACCGGTGCCATTAACGCACATGTTTGTCAAACGAATCAGCGTCGGAATTTTTCATAGCGAATGCACCCAATCCACTCCATTGGACCCAAAACTCATGTTTTGGGGCTTTTCGTACCGTTTTGTTACTCCACGAAACTCGATGCAAAACTGGCCGAACTGGTGCCATTAACGCACAAGATCGCTAAACGAAGTTGCGTCGGTACTTTTCGCAACGAACGCACTTGAGCCACTCCATTGGACGCCAAACTCATGTTTTGGGGTGTTTCGGACCGTTTTGTTACGGCACGAAAGTCGATGCAAAACTGGCCGAACCGGTGCCATTAACGCAAAAGTTCGCTAAATGAAGTTGCGTCGGAATTTTTCGCAACGAACGCACCGGATCCACACCATTGGACCCAAAACTCATGTTTTGGGGCATTTCAGACCTTAGTTACTGCACGAAAGTCGATGCAAAACTGGCCGAACTGATGCCATTAATGATCAAGTTTGCTAAATGAAGTTGCGTCAGAATTTTTCGCAACGAACGCACCCGTTCCACTCCATTGGACCCAAAACACATGTCTTGGGCGTTTCAGACTGTTTCATTACTGCACAAAAGTCGATGCAAAACTGGCCGAACTGGTGCCATTAACGCACAAGTTCGCTAAACGAAGTTGCGTCGGAATTTTTCGCAACCAACGCATCCGATACACTCCATTGGACCCAAAACTCATGTTTTGGGGCGTTTCGTACCGTTTCGTTACTGCACGAAACTCGATGCAAAACTGGCCGAACTGGTGCCATTAACGCACAAGATCGCTAAACGAAGTTGCGTCGGAACTTTTCGCAACGAACGCACTTGATCCACTCCATTGGACGCCAAACTCATGTTTTGGGGTGTTTCGGACCGTTTTGTTACGGCACGAAAGTCGATGCAAAACTGGCCGAACCGGTGCCATTAACGCAAAAGTTCGCTAAATGAAGTTGCGTCGGAATTTTTCGCAACGAACGCACCGGATCCACACCATTGGACCCAAAACTCATGTTTTGGGGCGTTTTAGACCTTAGTTACTGCACGAAAGTCGATGCAAAACTGGCCGAACTGATGCCATTAGTGATCAAGTTCGCTAAATGAAGTTGCGTCAGAATTTTTTGCAACGAACGCACCCGTTCCACTCCATTGGACCCAAAACTCATGTCTTGGGGCGTTTCAGACTGTTTCATTACTGCAAAAAAGTCGATGCAAAACTGGCCAAACTGGTGCCATTAACGCACAAGTTCGCTAAACGAAGTTGCGTCGGAATTTTTCGCAACCAACGCATCCGATTCACTCCATTGGACCCAAAACTCATGTTTTGGGGCGTTTCAGACCGTTTCGTTACTGCACGAAACTCGATGCAAAACTCGCCGAACTGGTGCCATTAACACACAAGTTTGCTAAACGAAGTTGCGTCGGAATTTTTCGCAACGAACGCACCCGTTCCACTCCATTGGACCCAAAACTCATGTTTTGGGGCATTTTGTACCGTTTTGTTACTGCACGAAACTCGATGCAAAACTGGCCGAACTGGTGCCATTAACGCACAAGATCGCTAAACGAAGTTGCGTCGGAACTTTTCGCAATGAACGCACTTGATCCACTCCATTGGACGCCAAACTCATGTTTTCGGGTGTTTCGGACCATTTTGTTACGGCACGAAAGTCGATGCAAAACTGGCCGAACCGGTGCCATTAACGCACAAGTTTGCTAAACGAATTTGCGTCGGAATTTTTCATAACGAATGCACCCAATCCACTCCATTGGACCCAAAACTCATGTTTTGGGGTATTTCGTACCGTTTTGTTACTGCACGAAACTCGATGCAAAACTGGCCGAACTGGTGCCATTAACGCACAAGATCGCTAAACGAAGTTGTGTCAGAACTTTTCGCAACGAACGCACTTGATCCACTCCATTGGACGCCAAACTCATGTTTTGGGGTGTTTCGGACCTTTTTGTTACGGCACGAAAGTCGATGCAAAACTGGCCGAACCGGTGCCATTAACGCAAAAGTTCGCTAAATGAAGTTGCGTCGGAATTTTAAGCAACGAACGCACCGGATCCACACCATTGGACCCAAAACTCATGTTTTGGGCGTTTCAGACCTTAGTTACTGCACAAAAGTCGATGCAAAACTGGCCGAACTGATGCCATTAATGATCAAGTTCGCTAAATGAAGTTGCGTCAGAATTTTTTCGCAACGAACGCACCCGTTCCACTCCATTGGACCCAAAACACATGTCTTGGGGCGTTTCAGACTGTTTCATTACTGCACAAAAGTCGATGCAAAACTGGCCGAACTGCTGCCATTAACGCACAAGTTCGCTAAACGAAGTTGCGTCGGAATTTTTCGCAACCAACGCATCCGATCCACTCCATTGGACCCAAAACTCATGTTTTGGGGCATTTCGTACCATTTCGTTACTGCACGAAACTCGATGAAAAACTGGCCGAACTGGTGCCATTAACGCACAAGATCGCTAAACGAAGTTGCGTCGGAACTTTTCACAACGAACGCACTTGATCCACTCCATTGGACGCCAGACTCATGTTTTGGGGTGTTTCGGACCGTTTTGGTACGGCACGAAAGTCGATGCAAAACTGGCCGAACCGGTGCAATTAACGCACAAGTTTGCTAAACGAAGTTGCGTCGGAATATTTCGCAACGAACGCATCCGATCCACTCCATTGGAACCAAAACTCATGTTTTGGGGCGTTTCGGACTGTTTCGTTACTGCACGAAAGTCGATGCAAGACTCGCCGAACTGGTGCCATTAAAGCACAAGTTCGCTAAACGAAGTTGCGTCGGAACTTTTCGCAACGAATGCACTTGATCCACTCCATTGGACGCCAAACTCATATTTTGGGGTGTTTCGGACCATTTTGTACGGCACGAAAGTCGATGCAAAACTGGCCGAACCGGTGCCATTAACGCACAAGTTTGCTAAACGAATTTGCGTCGGAATTTTTCATAACGAATGCACCCAATCCACTCCATTGGACCCAAAACTCATGTTTTGGGGCATTTCGTACCGTTTTGTTACTGCACGAAACTCGATGCAAAACTGGCCGAACTGGTGCCATTAACGCACAAGATCGCTAAACGAAGTTGCGTCGGAACTTTTCGCAACGAACGCACTTGATCCACTCCATTGGACGCCAAACTCATGTTTTGGGGTGTTTCGGACCGTAGTTACTGCACGAAAGACGATGCAAAACTGGCCGAACCGGTGCCATTAACGCACAAGTTCGCTAAACGAAGTTGCGTCGGAATTTTAAGCAACGAACGCACCGGATCCACACCATTGGACCCAAAACTCATGTTTTGGGGCGTTTCAGACCGTAGTTACTGCACGAAAGTCGATGCAAAATTT
>CM064067.1:19587301-19613248 GCA_032594955.1 Panicum miliaceum
ATTGGACCCAAAACTCATGTTTTGGGGCGTTTCGGACTGTTTCGTTACTGCACGAAAGTCGATGCAAGACTCGCCGAACTGGTGCCATTAAAGCACAAGTTCGCTAAACGAAGTTGCGTCAGAACCTTTCGCAACGAACGCACTTGATCCACTCCATTGGACGCCAAACTCATGTTTTGGGGTGTTTCGGACCGTTTTGTTACGGCACGAAAGTCGATGCAAAACTGGCCGAACCGGTGCCATTAACGCAAAAGTTCGCTAAATGAAGTTGCGTCGGAATTTTTCGCAACGAACGCACCGGATCCACACCATTGGACCCAAAACTCATGTTTTGGGGCGTTTTAGACCTTAGTTACTGCACGAAAGTCGATGCAAAACTGGCCGAACTGATGCCATTAGTGATCAAGTTCGCTAAATGAAGTTGCGTCAGAATTTTTCGCAACGAACGCACCCGTTCCACTCCATTGGACCCAAAACACATGTCTTGGGGCGTTTCAGACTGTTTCTTTACTCCACAAAAGTCGATGCAAAACTGGCCGAACTGGTGCCATTAACGCACAAGTTCGCTAAACGAAGTTGCGTCGGAATTTTTCGCAACCAAAGCATCTGATTCACTCCATTGGACCCAAAACTCATGTTTTGGGGCGTTTCAGACCGTTTCGTTACTGCACGAAACTCGATGCAAAACTCGCCGAACTGGTGCCATTAACACACAAGTTTGCTAAACGAAGTTGCGTCGGAATTTTTCGCAACGAACGCACCGGATCCACACCATTGGACCCAAAACTCATGTTTTGGGCGTTTCAGACCTTAGTTACTGCACGAAAGTCGATGCAAAACTGGCCAAACTGATGCCATTAATGATCAAGTTCGCTAAATGAAGTTGCGTCAGAATTTTTCGCAACGAACGCACCCGTTCCACTCCATTGGACCCAAAACACATGTCTTGGGGCGTTTCAGACTGTTTCATTACTGCACAAAAGTCGATGCAAAACTGGCCGAACTGGTGCCATTAACGCACAAGTTCGCTAAACGAAGTTGCGTCGGAATTTTTCACAACCAACGCATCCGATCCACTCCATTGGACCCAAAACTCATGTTTTGGGGCGTTTCGTACCGTTTCGTTACTGCACGAAACTCGATGCAAAACTGGCCGAACTGGTGCCATTAACGCACAAGATCGCTAAACGAAGTTGCGTCGGAACTTTTCACAACGAACGCACTTGATCCACTCCATTGGACGCCAAACTCATGTTTTGGGGTGTTTCGGACCGTTTTGGTACGGCACGAAAGTCGATGCAAAACTGGCCGAAGCGGTGCAATTAACGCACAAGTTTGCTAAACGAAGTTGCGTCGGAATATTTCGCAACGAACGCATCCGATCCACTCCATTGGACCCAAAACTCATGTTTTGGGGCGTTTCGGACTGTTTCGTTACTGCACGAAAGTCGATGCAAGACTCGCCGAACTGGTGCCATTAAAGCACAAGTTCGCTAAACGAAGTTGCGTCGGAACCTTTCGCAACGAACGCACTTGATCCACTCCATTGGACGCCAAAACTCATGTTTTGGGGTGTTTCGGACCATTTTGTACGGCACGAAAGTCGATGCAAAACTGGCCGAACCGGGTGCCATTAACGCACAAGTTTGCTAAACGAATTTGCGTCGGAATTTTTCATAACGAATGCACCCAATCCACTCCATTGGACCCAAAACTCATGTTTTGGGGCATTTCGTACCGTTTTGTTACTGCACGAAACTCGATGCAAAACTGGCCGAACTGGTGCCATTAACGCACAAGATCGCTAAACGAAGTTGCGTCGGAACTTTTCGCAACGAACGCACTTGATCCACTCCATTGGACGCCAAACTCATGTTTTGGGGTGTTTCGGACCGTAGTTACTGCACGAAAGACGATGCAAAACTGGCCGAACCGGTGCCATTAACGCACAAGTTCGCTAAACGAAGTTGCGTCGGAATTTTAAGCAACGAACGCACCGGATCCACACCATTGGACCCAAAACTCATGTTTTGGGGCGTTTCAGACCGTAGTTACTGCACGAAAGTCGATGCAAAACTGGCCGAACTGATGCCATTAATGATCAAGTTCGCTAAATGAAGTTGCGTCAGAATTTTTCGCAACGAACGCACCCGTTCCACTCCATTGGACCCAAAACACATGTCTTGGGGCGTTTCAGACTGTTTCATTACTGCACAAAAGTCGATGCAAAACTGACCGAACTGGTGCCATTAACGCACAAGTTCGATAAACGAAGTTGCGTCGGAATTTTTTGCAACCAACGCATCCGATCCACTCCATTTGACCCAAAACTCATGTTTTGGGGCGTTTCGTACCGTTTCGTTACTGCACGAAACTCGATGCAAAACTGGCCGAACTGGTGCCATTAACGCACAAGATCGCTAAACGAAGTTGTGTCGGAACTTTTCGCAACGAACGCACTTGATCCACTCCATTGGACGCCGAACTCATGATTTGGGGTGTTTCGGACCGTTTTGGTACGGCATGAAAGTCGATGCAAAACTGGCCGAACCGGTGCCATTAACGCACAAGTTCGCTAAACGAAGTTGCGTTGGAACTTGTTGCAACAAACGCACCCGTTCCACTCCATTGGACCCAAAACTGATGTCTTGGGGCGTTTCAGACCGTTTCATTACTGCACCAAAGTTGATGCAAAACTGGCCGAACTGGTGCCATTAACGCACAAGTTTGCTAAACGAATTCGCGTCGGAATTTTTCCCAACGAATGCACCCAATCCACTCCATTGGACCCAAAACTCATGTTTTGGGGCATTTCGTACCATTTTGTTACTGCACGAAACTCGATGCAAAACTGGCCGAACTGGTGCCATTAACGCACAAGATCGCTAAACGAAGTTGCGTCGGAACTTTTCGCAACGAACGCACTTGAGCCACTCCATTGGACGCCAAACTCATGTTTTGGGGTGTTTCGGACCGTTTTGTTACGGCACGAAAGTCGATGCAAAACTGGCCGAACCGGTGCCATTAACGAACAAGTTCGCTAAACGAAGTTGTGTCGGAATTTTTCGCAACGAACGCACCGGATCCACACCATTGGACCCAAAACTCATGTTTTGGGCGTTTCAGACCTTAGTTACTGCACGAAAGTCGATGCAAAACTGGCCGAACTGATGCCATTAATGATCAAGTTCGCTAAATGAAGTTGCGTCAGAATTTTTCGCAACGAACGCACCCGTTCCACTCCATTGGACCCAAAACACATGTCTTGGGGCGTTTCAGACTGTTTCATTACTGCACAAAAGTCGATGCAAAACTGGCCGAACTGGTGCCATTAACGCACAAGTTCGCTAAACGAAGTTGCGTCGGAATTTTTCGCAACCAACGCATCCGATCCACTCCATTGGACCCAAAACTCATGTTTTGGGGCGTTTCGTACCGTTTCGTTACTGCACGAAACTCGATGCAAAACTGGCCGAACTGGTGCCATTAACGCACAAGATCGCTAAACGAAGTTGCGTCGGAACTTTTCACAACGAACGCACTTGATCCACTCCATTGGACGCCAAACTCATGTTTTGGGGTGTTTCGGACCGTTTTGGTACGGCACGAAAGTCGATGCAAAACTGGCCGAAGCGGTGCAATTAACGCACAAGTTTGCTAAACGAAGTTGCGTCGGAATATTTCGCAACGAACGCATCCGATCCACTCCATTGGACCCAAAACTCATGTTTTGGGGCGTTTCGGACTGTTTCGTTACTGCACGAAAGTCGATGCAAGACTCGCCGAACTGGTGCCATTAAAGCACAAGTTCGCTAAACGAAGTTGCGTCGGAACCTTTCGCAACGAACGCACTTGATCCACTCCATTGGACGCCAAACTCATGTTTTGGGGTGTTTCGGACCATTTTGTACGGCACGAAAGTCGATGCAAAACTGGCCGAACCGGTGCCATTAACGCACAAGTTTGCTAAACGAATTTGCGTCGGAATTTTTCATAACGAATGCACCCAATCCACTCCATTGGACCCAAAACTCATGTTTTGGGGCATTTCGTACCGTTTTGTTACTGCACGAAACTCGATGCAAAACTGGCCGAACTGGTGCCATTAACGCACAAGATCGCTAAACGAAGTTGCGTCGGAACTTTTCGCAACGAACGCACTTGATCCACTCCATTGGACGCCAAACTCATGTTTTGGGGTGTTTCGGACCGTAGTTACTGCACGAAAGACGATGCAAAACTGGCCGAACCGGTGCCATTAACGCACAAGTTCGCTAAACGAAGTTGCGTCGGAATTTTAAGCAACGAACGCACCGGATCCACACCATTGGACCCAAAACTCATGTTTTGGGGCGTTTCAGACCGTAGTTACTGCACGAAAGTCGATGCAAAACTGGCCGAACTGATGCCATTAATGATCAAGTTCGCTAAATGAAGTTGCGTCAGAATTTTTCGCAACGAACGCACCCGTTCCACTCCATTGGACCCAAAACACATGTCTTGGGGCGTTTCAGACTGTTTCATTACTGCACAAAAGTCGATGCAAAACTGACCGAACTGGTGCCATTAACGCACAAGTTCGATAAACGAAGTTGCGTCGGAATTTTTTGCAACCAACGCATCCGATCCACTCCATTTGACCCAAAACTCATGTTTTGGGGCGTTTCGTACCGTTTCGTTACTGCACGAAACTCGATGCAAAACTGGCCGAACTGGTGCCATTAACGCACAAGATCGCTAAACGAAGTTGTGTCGGAACTTTTCGCAACGAACGCACTTGATCCACTCCATTGGACGCCGAACTCATGATTTGGGGTGTTTCGGACCGTTTTGGTACGGCATGAAAGTCGATGCAAAACTGGCCGAACCGGTGCCATTAACGCACAAGTTCGCTAAACGAAGTTGCGTTGGAACTTGTTGCAACAAACGCACCCGTTCCACTCCATTGGACCCAAAACTGATGTCTTGGGGCGTTTCAGACCGTTTCATTACTGCACCAAAGTTGATGCAAAACTGGCCGAACTGGTGCCATTAACGCACAAGTTTGCTAAACGAATTCGCGTCGGAATTTTTCCCAACGAATGCACCCAATCCACTCCATTGGACCCAAAACTCATGTTTTGGGGCATTTCGTACCATTTTGTTACTGCACGAAACTCGATGCAAAACTGGCCGAACTGGTGCCATTAACGCACAAGATCGCTAAACGAAGTTGCGTCGGAACTTTTCGCAACGAACGCACTTGAGCCACTCCATTGGACGCCAAACTCATGTTTTGGGGTGTTTCGGACCGTTTTGTTACGGCACGAAAGTCGATGCAAAACTGGCCGAACCGGTGCCATTAACGAACAAGTTCGCTAAACGAAGTTGTGTCGGAATTTTTCGCAACGAACGCACCGGATCCACACCATTGGACCCAAAACTCATGTTTTGGGCGTTTCAGACCTTAGTTACTGCACGAAAGTCGATGCAAAACTGGCCGAACTGATGCCATTAATGATCAAGTTTGCTAAATGAAGTTGCGTCAGAATTTTTCGCAACGAACGCACCCGTTCCACTCCATTGGACCCAAAACACATGTCTTGGGGCGTTTCAGACTGTTTCATTACTGCACAAAAGTCGATGCAAAACTGGCCGAACTGGTGCCATTAACGCACAAGTTCGCTAAACGAAGTTGCGTCGGAATTTTTCGCAACCAACGCATCCGATCCACTCCATTGGACCCAAAACTCATGTTTTGGGGCGTTTCGTACCGTTTCGTTACTGCACGAAACTCGATGCAAAACTGGCCGAACTGGTGCCATTAACGCACAAGATCGCTAAACGAAGTTGCGTCGGAACTTTTCACAACGAACGCACTTGATCCACTCCATTGGACGCCAAACTCATGTTTTGGGGTGTTTCGGACCGTTTTGGTACGGCACGAAAGTCGATGCAAAACTGGCCGAAGCGGTGCAATTAACGCACAAGTTTGCTAAACGAAGTTGCGTCGGAATATTTCGCAACGAACGCATCCGATCCACTCCATTGGACCCAAAACTCATGTTTTGGGGCGTTTCGGACTGTTTCGTTACTGCACGAAAGTCGATGCAAGACTCGCCGAACTGGTGCCATTAAAGCACAAGTTCGCTAAACGAAGTTGCGTCGGAACCTTTCGCAACGAACGCACTTGATCCACTCCATTGGACGCCAAACTCATGTTTTGGGGTGTTTCGGACCATTTTGTACGGCACGAAAGTCGATGCAAAACTGGCCGAACCGGTGCCATTAACGCACAAGTTTGCTAAACGAATTTGCGTCGGAATTTTTCATAACGAATGCACCCAATCCACTCCATTGGACCCAAAACTCATGTTTTGGGGCATTTCGTACCGTTTTGTTACTGCACGAAACTCGATGCAAAACTGGCCGAACTGGTGCCATTAACGCACAAGATCGCTAAACGAAGTTGCGTCGGAACTTTTCGCAACGAACGCACTTGATCCACTCCATTGGACGCCAAACTCATGTTTTGGGGTGTTTCGGACCGTAGTTACTGCACGAAAGACGATGCAAAACTGGCCGAACCGGTGCCATTAACGCACAAGTTCGCTAAACGAAGTTGCGTCGGAATTTTAAGCAACGAACGCACCGGATCCACACCATTGGACCCAAAACTCATGTTTTGGGGCGTTTCAGACCGTAGTTACTGCACGAAAGTCGATGCAAAACTGGCCGAACTGATGCCATTAATGATCAAGTTCGCTAAATGAAGTTGCGTCAGAATTTTTCGCAACGAACGCACCCGTTCCACTCCATTAAACCCAAAACACATGTCTTGGGGCGTTTCAGACTGTTTCATTACTGCACAAAAGTCGATGCAAAACTGGCCGAACTGGTGCCATTAACGCACAAGTTCGATAAACGAAGTTGCGTCGGAATTTTTTGCAACCAACGCATCCGATCCACTCCATTTGACCCAAAACTCATGTTTTGGGGCGTTTCGTACCGTTTCGTTACTGCACGAAACTCGATGCAAAACTGGCCGAACTGGTGCCATTAACGCACAAGATCGCTAAACGAAGTTGTGTCGGAACTTTTCGCAACGAACGCACTTGATCCACTCCATTGGACGCCGAACTCATGTTTTGGGGTGTTTCGGACCGTTTTGGTACGGCACGAAAGTCGATGCAAAACTGGCCGAACCGGTGCCATTAACGCACAAGTTCGCTAAACGAAGTTGCGTTGGAACTTGTTGCAACGAACGCACCCGTTCCACTCCATTGGACCCAAAACTGATGTCTTGGGGCGTTTCAGACCGTTTCATTACTGCACCAAAGTTGATGCAAAACTGGCCGAACTGGTGCCATTAACGCACAAGTTTGCTAAACGAATTCGCGTCGGAATTTTTCACAACGAATGCACCCAATCCACTCCATTGGACCCAAAACTCATGTTTTGGGGCATTTCGTACCATTTTATTACTGCACGAAACTCGATGCAAAACTGGCCGAACTGGTGCCATTAACGCACAAGATCGCTAAATGAAGTTGCGTCGGAACTTTTCGCAACGAACGCACTTGAGCCACTCCATTGGACGCCAAACTCATGTTTTGGGGTGTTTCGGACCGTTTTGTTACGGCACGAAAGTCGATGCAAAACTGGCCGAACCGGTGCCATTAACGAACAAGTTCGCTAAACGAAGTTGCGTCGGAATTTTTCGCAACGAACGCACCGGATCCACACCATTGGACCCAAAACTCAGGTTTTGGGGCGTTTCAGACCGTAGTTACTGCACGAAAGTCGATGCAAAACTGGCCGAACTGATGCCATTAATGATCAAGTTCGCTAAATGAAATTGCTTCAGAATTTTTCGCGACGAACGCACCCGTTCCACTCCATTGGACCCAAAACACATGTCTTGGGGCGTTTCAGACTGTTTCATTACTGCACAAAAGTCGATGCAAAACTGGCCGAACTGGTGCCATTAACGCACAAGTTCGCTAAACGATGTTGCGTCGGAATTTTTCGCAACCAACGCATCCGATCCACTCCATTGGACCCAAAACTCATGTTTTGGGGCGTTTCGTACCGTTTCGTTACTGCACGAAACTCGATGCAAAACTGGCCGAACTGGTGCCATTAACGCACAAGATCGCTAAACGAAGTTGCGTCGGAACTTTTCGCAAGGAACGCACTTGATCCACTCCATTGGACGCCAAACTCATGTTTTGGGGTGTTTCGGACCGTTTTGGTACGGCACGAAAGTCGATGCAAAACTGGCCGAACCGGTGCCATTAACGTGCAAGTTCGCTAAACGAAGTTGCGTCGGAATATTTCGCAACGAACGCATCCGATCCACTCCATTGGACCCAAAACTCATGTTTTGGGGCGTTTCGGACTGTTTCGTTACTGCACGAAAGTCGATGCAAGACTCGCCGAATTGGTGCCATTAAAGCACAAGTTCGCTAAACGAAGTTGCATTGGAACTTTTCGCAACGAACGCACCCGTTCCACTCCATTTGACCCAAAACTGAGGTCTTGGGGCATTTCAGACCGTTTCATTACTGCACCAAAGTTGATGCAAAACTGGCCGAACTGGTGCCATTAACGCACAACTTTGCTAAACGAATTCGCGTCGGAATTTTTCGCAACGAATGCACCCAATCCACTCCATTGGACCCAAAACTCATGTTTTGGGGCATTTCGTACTGTTTCGTTACTGCACGAAACTCGATGCAAAACTGGCCGAACTGGTGCCATTAACGCACAAGATCGCTAAACGAAGTTGCGTCGGAACTTTTCGCAACGAACGCACTTGATCCACTCCATTGGACGCCAAACTCATGTTTTGGGGTGTTTCAGACCGTTTTGTTACGGCACGAAAGTCGATGCAAAATTGGCCGAACCGGTGCCATTAACGCAAAAGTTCGCTAAATGAAGTTGCGTCGGAATTTTTCGCAACGAACGCACCGGATCCACACCATTTGACCCGAAACTCATGTTTTGGGGCGTTTCAGACCTTAGTTACTGCACGAATGTCGATGCAGTACTGGCTGAACTGATTCCATTAATGATCAAGTTCGCTAAATGAAGTTGCGTCAGAATTTTTCGCAACGAACGCACCCGTTCCACTCCATTGGACCCAAAACTCATGTCTTGGGGCGTTTCAGACTGTTTCATTACTGCAAAAAAGTCGATGCAAAACTGGCCAAACTGGTGCCATTAACGCACAAGTTCCCTAAACGAAGTTGCGTCGGAATTTTTCGCAACCAACGCATCCGATCCACTCCATTGGACCCAAAACTCATGTTTTGGGGCGTTTCGGACCGTTTCGTTACTGCACGAAACTCGATGCAAAACTCGCCGAACTGGTGCCATTAACACACAAGTTTGCTAAACGAAGTTGCGTCGGAATTTTTCGCAACGAACGCACCCGTTCCACTCCATTGGACCCAAAACACATGTTTTGGAGCGTTTCGGACTGTTTCGTTACTGCACGAAAGTCGATGCAAGACTCGCCGAATTGGTGCCATTAACGCACAAGTTTGCTAAAAGAAGTTGCATCGGAACTTTTCGCAACGAACGCACCCGTTCCACTCCATTGGACCCAAAACTGATGTCTTGGGGCGTTTCAGACCGTTTCATTACTGCACGAAAGTCGATGCAAAACTGGCCGAAGTGGTGCCATTAACGCACAAGTTTGCTAAACGAATTTGCGTCGGAATTTTTCATAACGAATGCACCCAATCCACTCCATTGGACCCAAAACTCATGTTTTGGGGCATTTCGTACCGTTTTGTTACTGCACGAAACTCGATGCAAAACTGGCCGAACTTGTGCCATTAACGCACAAGATCGCTAAACGAAGTTGCGTCGGAACTTTTCGCAACGAACGCACTTGATCCACTCCATTGGACGCCAAACTCATGTTTTGGGGTGTTTCGGACCGTTTTGTTACGGCACGAAAGTCGATGCAAAACTGGCCGAATCGGTGCCATTAACGCACAAGTTCGCTAAACGAAGTTGCGTCGGAATTTTCGCATTGAACGCCCCTGATCCACTCCATTGGACCCAAAACTCTTGTTTTTGGGCGTTTCCGATTATTTCGCTACTACATGAAAGTCGATGCGAAATTGGCCGAACTGGTGCATTTAAGGCACAAGTTCGCTAAACGAAGTTGCTGCGGAATTTTCCGCAACACACGTACCCCATCCACTCCATTGGACCCAAAACTCATGTTTTGGGCGTTTTGGGTTACTCCACGAAAGTCCATGCAAATAGGGGGCTGCATTAACACTAATAATATCTTGCAAAGTTTTTCTAGTTTTTCTCTTATGCAACAGGATCAGCCTGAAGAACGGGAGCATTGTTTGTTGTGCCCATGCAGCATAGTCGTCGCTCCATGTTCCAACAACAAAGCAAGCACCTTTGAATGCCGTTGGAGCAAGTCGAGGACGACTTGCAGCCAAGAAGGGGAGAATGATGTGGACATCACAAGAATGGATACACCCACATGTAATAAACACACATGGAAGGTATGGAGGACCAAAGAAGTTGATTGGGGACCAAGCCTAAGTCTTCCCAATGTTCTCCATCAGGCCACCACGTCACTTTTGGTGCAAGGAAAGAAAGAGTCCATGTCCAACACGTTTTGGAGGCTGGATTCGGACTGCAGAACAGCACCAACTTGTAACGGACACCACGGTCGCATACGGACTCGGATAGGGACGTTCAAGTACTTCGTGGAAAGCTTATGAAGTCTAGTTTCATATGGATCCGGACTCAAGTCCATATCTCTCCTGATTCGTCCGCAATGACCAAAATACTATCGACTGGTTTTCTGTCTAAAGGTGCTGCGACATCTTAATTTGGCCCGATGGGCTTTGTATCAAGTCGGGTCCATTAGGGACGCGTCCTAGGGTTGGAGTGCGACTCAAACACCCTCTTGGTCGTCCTCCTAGGTATTAATAAGGGTTAGAGCCGCCATGAACAGATTGGGGGGGGGGGTTGTTTTGTTGAAAGTTTAGCCATTGCTACTTCCTTGTAGACGCGTGTGTCGACTAGACCATCCGTTCTACTCGATTCGGAACCCCACCTTGTTGATTCCAGATTGGTTATTATCTCCATATTTGCAATTGAGTTGCTTGTTCTACTTGTTCTTGCTGGTTCTTCGATTGCTTGCAGGACAGGTGCCCTAGTGGTCGGGTGTCGCGCTCCACAAGATCGCGGCAGCCATTGGAGGTGGTGTATCGGTTGCTAAGGCGCAGCGTCCTTGGAAGGCTGTAGTCGGGCCGTGAACGTCGCCTCCATCTCAAATCGAGTTATCCCCTGCCTCTCATCGAAAGATCGGGAACAAACCCTAGCGGTTTCACATCAGTTGGTAATCAGAGCAAGGTTTATCGGTGAGAGACTTATCTTTGCTATTTTTTTTCCTATAGTCCAGAAAAACCAAAAAAAAAGGTAGATTAGTTTGCCGGCAATCCTATAAACCCTTTGAGCCTTTGCTGGTACTAGTTAGTTAGGGCTTGTTGAGTTTTCGGTTGCATCGGTTGCGTCATGTTGCTGGTCTTAGTTTAGTCCTTTAGAGTTTCGAGTTCTTGTCACCTCTTTTTGTCTCGGAGTTTCAATTCATCAGTGGAAGAAAACTTTCATTGTTTCTGTGTTCGGTCTCCGATTTGCGAGTTTTAGTACAATCTGGAAAGCGTAACTTGTGATCTTTCCAACGGATCTGACCTGGGTCACAAACTCCATCTAAGTGCTCCTGAATCGACTTGGAGATTTGTGCGTCTGGCTGCGTAAAACAAGTTTCGTCAATCTGAGTTGGTAGCAGCTATATGCAGTAATCCTGTTGCGTTGTTTGTCAAACAAAGGATTTTAGTCCTCTACAAAAAAAAAGAAGAAAAAAAGAAAACAAAGTGAAAAAAAATAGAAAAGAAAAGAAAAGAAACGAAAAAGAAGAAAGGGGCTGATCCATCTTTTGTGTTCCTGCTGTTTCGGTTGGTGCTTTGTGACTTCATTTGTGTCCAGGCTCGCGCCTCTAGTACGGTCTATGCTAGGACCAGCACAGTACCACCGTTGAACAATTATTCAGCTTGCTTTTCTGACTAACGTGGTGCTAGTATTTTCCCTTGATCAGCCCACCTACAGCTCCACATACTCGACTATAGCTTGACAGCTTTCTGTTGCTAAGGCACCGATACACTTCTTTCAAGGTGCTTGACTTGTTGGTTGCCGACTCATCCTGTTTTGCTTGGTAAGAACTGGTAAGAGCTCGTATTAAACAAGTTGAGTTTGAGAGAATTACAACCGACACATTCTAGTAGTTGACAGGAGGATACATATTATTTTTGTGTTCTTGTTTTCTACTGATCATGGCAGGTGATACAGTGATTTTTAAGCGGAGCAAACAACAACAAAATATTCTGGACATTATTCAATGCTTGCCTTTATATCCTGGTGAGTTTGATCCTAAAGCTTACATTGATTGGGACCTAAAAGTAGATAATGAATTTGATGAGCATGACCTGTCGGAGAAACAAATGATTTATATTGCCTCTAATATTTTAATAGAAAATGCTTTCCTAGAATGGAAATATATTTGTAGGCATAACATTATTCCGCAAACTTGGAAAGAATTCAAAATACATTTTAGAGATGCCTATATTCCTGCATATTATGTTGATCATTTGCTTACCAAACTACAGAAATTAAAACAGGGTAGTAGGACTGTGAAACAATACTACCATGATTTTAAAATTTGTGTCATGTTTGGTGGATTGGATGAATGCATGGAAGATGTTATGAATAGGTTCATGAGAGGGCTCAATTCTGAAATTCGAAACTTGTTAATTGGCAAGTCCTATTGCTATATCGGTCAATTGTTTTGTCTTGCTCTCCATGCTGAAAAAGAAATTCTTTCATTTGTGAATACTTGCAAGAATGATGTGACTCATAGTGTCCAAACTTTGTCCACTCTACATGCTAACAAAGAGCAACGAATAGTGGAACCTGCTGCTGATTCAACTTTTTCACAAGATGAATTACTTGTTGTTTCTTATGATAAAGAGGACTTGTGTGCTAATACTTCTTTTACTCATATACCAGAATTAATGAATAAGTGTGATATTTTTGGTTTGGAACCATACGAATGTGCTGTAGATAATTCTTCTCATCCTATTACTTGTGTACAAGATGAACTGAAATTGTTGTCTTCTTTAAATACTTTGGGTTATACTGAATTTAATATTCTATGTAATCTAAATTGTCTAAAAGAGAAGGTTCAATTAGATTCTAATTTGCCAAGTTTAAATCATTGTTCGCTTCATGCAATTGGAAAAAATGACATCAAAGGAGAATATTTGGTGCATAAAGTGTATATCTGTTCTAATCTGAAATATCCTTTTGGGCTACAATACCATGAGAAAATAGGGGGCTGCATTAACACTAGTAATATCTTGCAAAGTTTTTCTAGTTTTTCTCTTATGCAACAGGATCAGCCTGAAGAACGGGAGCATTGTTTGTTGTGCCCATGCAGCATAGTCGTCGCTCCATGTTCCAACAACAAAGCAAGCACCTTTGAATGCCGTTGGAGCAAGTCGAGGACGACTTGCAGCCAAGAAGGGGAGAATGATGTGGACATCACAAGAATGGATACACCCACATGTAATAAACACACATGGAAGGTATGGAGGACCAAAGAAGTTGATTGGGGACCAAGCCTAAGTCTTCCCAATGTTCTCCATCAGGCCACCACGTCACTTTTGGTGCAAGGAAAGAAAGAGTCCATGTCCAACACGTTTTGGAGGCTGGATTCGGACTGCAGAACAGCACCAACTTGTAACGGACACCACGGTCGCATACGGACTCGGATAGGGACGTTCAAGTACTTCGTGGAAAGCTTATGAAGTCTAGTTTCATATGGATCCGGACTCAAGTCCATATCTCTCCTGATTCGTCCGCAATGACCAAAATACTATCGACTGGTTTTCTGTCTAAAGGTGCTGCGACATCTTAATTTGGCCCGATGGGCTTTGTATCAAGTCGGGTCCATTAGGGACGCGTCCTAGGGTTGGAGTGCGACTCAAACACCCTCTTGGTCGTCCTCCTAGGTATTAATAAGGGTTAGAGCCGCCATGAACAGATTGGGGGGGGGGGGGGGTTTGTTTTGTTGAAAGTTTAGCCATTGCTACTTCCTTGTAGACGCGTGTGTCGACTAGACCATCCGTTCTACTCGATTCGGAACCCCACCTTGTTGATTCCAGATTGGTTATTATCTCCATATTTGCAATTGAGTTGCTTGTTCTACTTGTTCTTGCTGGTTCTTCGATTGCTTGCAGGACAGGTGCCCTAGTGGCCGGGTGTCGCGCTCCACAAGATCGCGGCAGCCATTGGAGGTGGTGTATCGGTTGCTAAGGCGCAGCGTCCTTGGAAGGCTGTAGTCGGGCCGTGAACGTCGCCTCCATCTCAAATCGAGTTATCCCCTGCCTCTCATCGAAAGATCGGGAACAAACCCTAGCGGTTTCACATCAGTTGGTAATCAGAGCAAGGTTTATCGGTGAGAGACTTATCTTTGCTATTTTTTTTCCTATAGTCCAGAAAAACCAAAAAAAAAGGTAGATTAGTTTGCCGGCAATCCTATAAACCCTTTGAGCCTTTGCTGGTACTAGTTAGTTAGGGCTTGTTGAGTTTTCGGTTGCATCGGTTGCGTCGTGTTGCTGGTCTTAGTTTAGTCCTTTAGAGTTTCGAGTTCTTGTCACCTCTTTTTGTCCACTCCATTGGACCCAAAACTCATGTTTTGGGGCATTTCGTACCGTTTTGTTACTGCACGAAACTCGATGCAAAACTGGCCGAACTGGTGCCATTAACGCACAAGATCGCTAAACGAAGTTGCGTCGGAACTTTTCGCAACGAACGCACTTGATCCACTCCATTGGACGCCAAACTCATGTTTTGGGGTGTTTCGGACCGTTTTGTTACGGCACGAAAGTCGATGCAAAACTGACCGAACCGGTGCCATTAACGCACAAGTTCGCTAAACGAAGTTGCGTCGGAATTTTTCGCAACGAACGCACCGGATCCACACCATTGGACCCAAAACTAATGTTTTGGGGCATTTCAGACCTTAGTTACTGCACGAAAGTCGATGCAAAACTGGCCGAACTGGTGCCATTAACGCACAAGATCGCTAAACGAAGTTGCGTCAGAATTTTCCGCAACGAACGCACCGGATCCACACCATTGGACCCAAAACTCATGTTTTGGAGCGTTTCAGACCGTAGTTACTGCACGAAAGTCGATGCAAAACTGGCCGAACTGATGCCATTAATGATCATGTTCGCTAAATGAAGTTGCGTCAGAAATTTTCGCAACGAACACACCCGTTCCACTCCATTGGACCCAAAACACATGTCTTGGGGCGTTCCAGACTTATTCATTACTGCACAAAAGTCGATGCAAAACTGGCCGAACTGGTGCCATTAACGCACAAGTTCGCTAAACGAAGTTGCGTCGGAATTTTTCGCAACCAACGCATCCAATCCACTCCATTGGACCCAAAACTCATATTTTGGGGCGTTTCGTCCGTTTCGTTACTGCACGAAACTCGATGCAAAACTGGCCGAACTGGTGCCATTAACGCACAAGATCGCTAAACGAAGTTGTGTCGGAACTTTTCGCAACGAACGCACTTGATCTATTCCATTGGACGCCAAACTCATGTTTTGGGGTGTTTCGGACCGTTTTGGTACGGCACGAAAGTCGATACAAAACTCGCCGAACCGGTGCGATTAACGCACAAGTTTGCTAAACGAAGTTGCGTCGGAATTTTTCGCAACGAACGCACCCGTTCCACTCCATTGGACCCAAAACTCATGTTTTGGGGCGTTTCGGACTGTTTCGTTACTGCACGAAAGTCGATGCAAGACTCGCCGAATTGGTGCCATTAACGCACAAGTTGGCTAAATGAAGTGGCATCGGAACTTTTCGCAACGAATGCACCCGTTCCACTCCATTGGACCCAAAACTGATGTCTTGGGGCGTTTCAGACCGTTTCATTACTGCACCAAAGTTGATGCAAAACTGGCCGAAGTGGTGCCATTTACGCATAAGTTTTCTAAACGAATTGGCGTCGTAATTTTTCATAACGAATGCACCAAATCCACTCCATTGGATCCAAAACTCATGTTTTGGGGCATTTCGTACCGTTTTGTTACTGCACGAAACTCGATGCAAAACTGGCAGAACTGGTGCCATTAACGCACAAGATCGCTAAACGAAGTTGCGTCAGAACTTTTCGCAACGAACGCACTTGATCCACTCCATTTGACGCCAAACTCATGTTTTGGGGTGTTTCGGACCATTTTGTTACGGCACGAAAGTCGATGCAAAACTGGCCGAACCGGTGCCATTAACGCAAAAGTTCGCTAAACGAAGTTGCGTCGGAATTTTTCGCAACGAACGCACCGGATCCACACCATTGGACCCAAAACTCATGTTTTGGGCGTTTCAGACCGTAGTTACTGCACGAATGTCGATGCAAAACTGGCCGAACTGATGCCATTAGTGATCAAGTTCGCTAAATGAAGTTGCGTCAGAATTTTTCGCAACGAACGCACCCGTTCCACTCCTTTGGACCCAAAACACATGTCTTGGGGCGTTTCAGACTGTTTCATTACTGCACAAAAGTCGATGCAAAACTGGCCGAACTGGTGCCATTAACGCACAAGTTCGCTAAACGAAGTTGCGTCGGAATTTTTCGCAACCAACGCATCCGATCCACTCCATTGGACCCAAAACTCATATTTTGGGGCGTTTCGTACCGTTTCGTTATTGCACGAAACTCGATGCAAAACTGGCCGAACTGGTGCCATTAACGCACAAGATCGCTAAACGAAGTTGCGTCGGAATTTTTCGCAACGAACGCACCCGTTCCACTCCATTGGACCCAAAACTCATGTTTTGGGGCGTTTCGGACTGTTTCGTTACTGCACGAAACTCGATGCAAGACTCGCCGAACTGGTGCCATTAATGCACAAGTTCGCTAAACGAAGTTGCATCCGAACTTTTCGCAACGAACGCACCCGTTCCACTCCATTGGACCCAAAACTGATGTCTTGGGGCGTTTCAGACCGTTTCATTACTGCACCAAAGTAGATGCAAAACTGGCCGAAGTGGTGCCATTAACGCACAAGTTTGCTAAACGAATTTGCGTCGGAATTTTTCATAACGACCCAATCCACTCCATTGGACCCAAAACTCATGTTTTGGGGCATTTCGTACCGTTTTGTTACTGCACGAAACTCGATGCAAAACTGGCCGAACTGGTGCCATTAACGCACAAGATCGCTAAACGAAGTTGCGTCGGAACTTTTCGCAACGAACGCACTTGATCCACTCCATTGGACGCCAAACTCATGTTTTGGGGTGTTTCGGACCGTTTTGTTACGGCACGAAAGTCGATGCAAAACTGACCGAACCGGTGCCATTAACGCACAAGTTCGCTAAACGAAGTTGCGTCGGAATTTTTCGCAACGAACGCACCGGATCCACACCATTGGACCCAAAACTCATGTTTTGGGGCATTTCAGACCTTAGTTACTGCACGAAAGTCGATGCAAAACTGGCCGAACTGATGCCATTAATGATCAAGTTTGCTAAATGAAGTTGCGTCAGAATTTTTCGCAACGAACGCACCCGTTCCACTCCATTGGACCCAAAACTCATGTCTTGGGGCGTTTCAGACTGTTTCATTACTGCAAAAAAGTCGATGCAAAACTGGCCAAACTGGTGCCATTAACGCACAAGTTCGCTAAACGAAGTTGCGTCGGAATTTTTCGCAACCAACGCATCCGATCCACTCCATTGGACCCAAAACTCATGTTTTGGGGCGTTTCTAACCGTTTCGTTACTGCACGAAACTCGATGCAAAACTCGCCGAACTGGTGCCATTAACACACAAGTTTGCTAAACGAAGTTGCGTCGGAATTTTTCGCAACGAACGCACCCGTTCCACTCCATTGGACCCAAAACTCATGTTTTGGGGCGTTTCGGACTGTTTCGTTACTGCACGAAAGTCCATGCAAGACTCGCCGAACTGGTGCCATTAACGCACAAGTTCGCTAAACGAAGTTGCATCGGAACTTTTCGCAACGAACGCACCCGTTCCACTCCATTGGACCCAAAACTGATGTCTTGGGGCGTTTCAGACCGTTTCATTACTGCACCAAAGTAGATGCAAAAACTGGCCGAAGTGGTCCATTAACGCACAAGTTTGCTAAACGAATTTGCGTCGGAATTTTTCATAACGAATGCACCCAATCCACTCCATTGGACCCAAAACTCATGTTTTGGGGCATTTCGTACCGTTTTGTTACTGCACGAAACTCGATGCAAAACTGGCCGAACCGGTGCAATTAACGCACAAGTTCGCTAAACGAAGTTGCGTCGGAATTTTTCGCAACGAACGCACCGGATCCACACCATTGGACCCAAAACTCATGTTTTGGGGCGTTTCAGACCGTAGTTACTGCACGAAAGTCAATGCAAAACTGGCCGAACTGATGCCATTAATGATCAAGTTTGCTAAATGAAGTTGCGTCAGAATTTTTCGCAACGAACGCCCCCGTTCCACTCCATTGGACCAAAAACTCATGTCTTGGGGCGTTTCAGACTGTTTCATTACTGCACAAAAGTCGATGTAAAACTGGCCGAACTGGTGCCATTAACGCACAAGTTCGCTAAACGAAGTTGCGTCGGAATTTTTCGGAACCAACGCATCCGATCCACTCCATTGGATCCAAAACTCATGTTTTGGGGCGTTTCGTACCGTTTCGTTATTGCTCGAAACTCGATGCAAAACTTGCCGAACTGGTGCCATTAACGCACAAGATCGCTAAACGAAGTTGTGTCGGAACTTTTCGCAACGAACGCACTTGATCCACTCCATTGGACGCCAAACTCATATTTTGGGGCGTTTCGGACCGTTACATTACTAAACGAAAGTCGATGCAAAACTTGCTGAACTTGTGCCATTAAGGCACAGGTTCGCTAATCGAAGTTGCGTCGGAACTTTTCGCAACGAACGCCCCTGATCCACTCCATTGGACCCAAAACTCTTGTTTTTGGGCGTTTCCGATTATTTCGCTACTACATGAAAGTCGATGCGAAATTGGCCGAACTGGTGCATTTAAGGCACAAGTTCTCTAAACGAAGTTGCTGCGAAATTTTCCGCAACACACGTACCCCATCCACTCCATTGGACCCAAAACTCATGTTTTGGGCGTTTTGGGTTACTCCACGAAAGTCCATGCAAATAGGGGGCTGCATTAACACTAATAATATCTTGCAAAGTTTTTCTAGTTTTTCTCTTATGCAACAGGATCAGCCTGAAGAACGGGAGCATTGTTTGTTGTGCCCATGCAGCATAGTCGTCGCTCCATGTTCCAACAACAAAGCAAGCACCTTTGAATGCCGTTGGAGCAAGTCGAGGACGACTTGCAGCCAAGAAGGGGAGAATGATGTGGACATCACCAGAATGGATACACCCACATGTAATAAACACACATGGAAGGTATGGAGGACCAAAGAAGTTGATTGGGGACCAAGCCTAAGTCTTCCCAATGTTCTCCATCAGGCCACCACGTCACTTTTGGTGCAAGAAAAGAAAGAGTCCATGTCCAACACGTTTTGGAGGCTGGATTCGGACTGCAGAACAGCACCAACTTGTGACGGACACCACGGTCGCATACGGACTCGGATAGGGACGTTCAAGTACTTCGTGGAAAGCTTATGAAGTCTAGTTTCATATGGATCCGGACTCAAGTCCATATCTCTCCTGATTCGTCCGCAATGACCAAAATACTATCGACTGGTTTTCTGTCTAAAGGTGCTGCGACATCTTAATTTGGCCCGATGGGCTTTGTATCAAGTCGGGTCCATTAGGGACGCGTCCTAGGGTTGGAGTGCGACTCAAACACCCTCTTGGTCGTCCTCCTAGGTATTAATAAGGGTTAGAGCCGCCATGAACAGATTGGGGGGGGGGGTTTTGTTTTGTTGAAAGTTTAGCCATTGCTACTTCCTTGTAGACGCGTGTGTCGACTAGACCATCCGTTCTACTCGATTCGGAACCCCACCTTGTTGATTCCAGATTGGTTATTATCTCCATTTTTGCAATTGAGTTGCTTGTTCTACTTGTTCTCTCTGGTTCTTCAACTGCTTGCCGGACAGTACCCCTAGTGGCCGGGTGTCGCGCTCCACAAGATCGCGGCAGCCATTGGAGGTGGTGTATCGGTTGCTAAGGCGCAGCGTCCTTGGAAGGCTGTAGTCGGGCCGTGAACGTCGCCTCCATCTCAAATCGAGTTATACCCCGCCTCTCATCGAAAGATCGGGAACAAACCCTAGCGGTTTCACATCAACAAAAGTCGATGCAAAACTGGCCGAACTGGTGCCATTAACGCACCAGTTCGCTAAACGAAGTTGCGTCGGAATTTTTCGCAACCAACGCATCCGATCCACTCCATTGGACCCAAAACTCATGTTTTGGGGCGTTTCGGACCGTTTCGTTACTGCACGAAACTCGATGCAAAACTCGCTGAACTCGCCGAACTGGTGCCATTAACACACAAGTTTGCTAAACGAAGTTGCGTCGGAATTTTTCGCAACGAACGCACCCTTTCCACTCCATTGGACCCAAAACTCATGTTTTAGGGCGTTTCGGACTGTTTCGTTACTGCACGAAAGTCGATGCAAGACTTGCCGAACTGGTGCCATTAACGCACAAGTTCGCTAAACGAAGTTGTGTTGGAACTTTTCGCAACGAACGCACCCGTTCCACTCCATTGGACCCAAAACTGATGTCTTGGGGCGTTTCAGACCGTTTTATTACTGCACCAAAGTTGATGCAAAACTGGCCGAACTGGTGCCATTAACGCACAAGTTTGCTAAACGAATTCGCGTCGGAATTTTTCACAACGAATGCACCCAATCCACTCCATTGGACCCAAAACTCATGTTTTGGGGCATTTCGTACTGTTTCGTTACTGCACGAAACTCGATGCAAAACTTGCCGAACTGGTGCCATTAACGCACAAGATCGCTGAACGAAGTTGCGTCGGAACTTTTCGCAACGAACGCACTTGATCCACTCCATTGGACGCCAAATTCATGTTTTGGGGTGTTTCGGACCGTTTTGTTACGGTACGAAAGTCGATGCAAAACTGGCCGAACCGGTGCCATTAACGCAAAAGTTCGCTAAATGAAGTTGCGTCGAAATTTTTCGCAACGAACGCACCGGATCCACACCATTGGACCCAAAACTCATGTTTTGGGGCGTTTCAGACCTTAGTTACTGCACGAAAGTCGATGCAAACTTGGCCGAACTGATGCCATTAATGATCAAGTTCGCTAAATGAAGTTGCGTTTCAATTTTTCGCAACGAACGCACCCGTTCCACTCCATTGGACCCAGAACTCATGTCTTGGGGCGTTTCAGACTGTTTCATTACTGCAAAAAAGTCGATGCAAAACTGGCCAAACTGGTGCCATTAACGCACAAGTTCGCTAAACGAAGTTGCGTCGGAATTTTTCGCAACCAACGCATCCGATCGACTCCATTGGACCCAAAACTCATGTTTTGGGGCGTTTCGGACCGTTTCGTTACTGCACGAAACTCGATGCAAAACTCGCCGAACTGGTGCCATTAACACACAAGTTTGCTAAACGAAGTTGCGTCGGAATTTTTCGCAACGAACGCACCCGTTCCACTGCATTGGACCCAAAACTCATGTTTTGGGGCGTTTCGGACTGTTTCGTTACGGCACGAAAGTCGATGCAAGACTCGCCGAACTGGTGCCATTAACGCACAAGTTCGCTAAACGAAGTTGCATCGGAACTTTTCGCAACGAACGCACCCGTTCCACTCCATTGGACCCAAAACTGATGTCTTGGGGCGTTTCAGACCGTTTTCATTACTGCACCAAAGTAGATGCAAAAACCTGGCCGAAGTGGTCCATTAACGCACAAGTTTGCTAAACGAATTTGCGTCGGAATTTTTCATAACGAATGCACCCAATCCACTCCATTGGACCCAAAACTCATGTTTTGGGGCATTTCGTACCGTTTTGTTACTGCACGAAACTCGATGCAAAACTGGCCGAACCGGGTGCAATTAACGCACAAGTTCGCTAAACGAAGGTTGCGTCGGAATTTTTCGCAACGAACGCACCGGATCCACACCATTGGGACCCAAAACTCATGTTTTGGGGCGTTTCAGACCGTAGTTTACTGCACGAAAGTCAATGCAAAACTGGCCGAACTGATGCCATTAATGATCAAGTTTGCTAAATGAAGTTGCGTCAGAATTTTTCGCAACGAACGCCCCCGTTCCACTCCATTGGACCAAAAACTCATGTCTTGGGGCGTTTCAGACTGTTTCATTACTGCACAAAAGTCGATGTAAAACTGGGCCGAACTGGTGCCATTAACGCACAAGTTCGCTAAACGAAGTTGCGTCGGAATTTTTCGGAACCAACGCATCCGATCCACTCCATTGGATCCAAAACTCATGTTTTGGGGCGTTTCGTACCGTTTCGTTATTGCTCGAAACTCGATGCAAAACTTGCCGAACTGGTGCCATTAACGCACAAGATCGCTAAACGAAGTTGTGTCGGAACTTTTCGCAACGAACGCACTTGATCCACTCCATTGGACGCCAAACTCATATTTTGGGGCGTTTCGGACCGTTACATTACTAAACGAAAGTCGATGCAAAACTTGCTGAACTTGTGCCATTAAGGCACAGGTTCGCTAATCGAAGTTGCGTCGGAACTTTTCGCAACGAACGCCCCTGATCCACTCCATTGGACCCAAAACTCTTGTTTTTGGGCGTTTCCGATTATTTCGCTACTACATGAAAGTCGATGCGAAATTGGCCGAACTGGTGCATTTAAGGCACAAGTTCTCTAAACGAAGTTGCTGCGAAATTTTCCGCAACACACGTACCCCATCCACTCCATTGGACCCAAAACTCATGTTTTGGGCGTTTTGGGTTACTCCACGAAAGTCCATGCAAATAGGGGGCTGCATTAACACTAATAATATCTTGCAAAGTTTTTCTAGTTTTTCTCTTATGCAACAGGATCAGCCTGAAGAACGGGAGCATTGTTTGTTGTGCCCATGCAGCATAGTCGTCGCTCCATGTTCCAACAACAAAGCAAGCACCTTTGAATGCCGTTGGAGCAAGTCGAGGACGACTTGCAGCCAAGAAGGGGAGAATGATGTGGACATCACCAGAATGGATACACCCACATGTAATAAACACACATGGAAGGTATGGAGGACCAAAGAAGTTGATTGGGGACCAAGCCTAAGTCTTCCCAATGTTCTCCATCAGGCCACCACGTCACTTTTGGTGCAAGAAAAGAAAGAGTCCATGTCCAACACGTTTTGGAGGCTGGATTCGGACTGCAGAACAGCACCAACTTGTGACGGACACCACGGTCGCATACGGACTCGGATAGGGACGTTCAAGTACTTCGTGGAAAGCTTATGAAGTCTAGTTTCATATGGATCCGGACTCAAGTCCATATCTCTCCTGATTCGTCCGCAATGACCAAAATACTATCGACTGGTTTTCTGTCTAAAGGTGCTGCGACATCTTAATTTGGCCCGATGGCTTTGTATCAAGTCGGGTCCATTAGGGACGCGTCCTAGGGTTGGAGTGCGACTCAAACACCCTCTTGGTCGTCCTCCTAGGTATTAATAAGGGTTAGAGCCGCCATGAACAGATTGGGGGGGGGGTTTTGTTTTGTTGAAAGTTTAGCCATTGCTACTTCCTTGTAGACGCGTGTGTCGACTAGACCATCCGTTCTACTCGATTCGGAACCCCACCTTGTTGATTCCAGATTGGTTATTATCTCCATTTTTGCAATTGAGTTGCTTGTTCTACTTGTTCTCTCTGGTTCTTCAACTGCTTGCCGGACAGTACCCCTAGTGGCCGGGTGTCGCGCTCCACAAGATCGCGGCAGCCATTGGAGGTGGTGTATCGGTTGCTAAGGCGCAGCGTCCTTGGAAGGCTGTAGTCGGGCCGTGAACGTCGCCTCCATCTCAAATCGAGTTATACCCCGCCTCTCATCGAAAGATCGGGAACAAACCCTAGCGGTTTCACATCAACAAAAGTCGATGCAAAACTGGCCGAACTGGTGCCATTAACGCACCAGTTCGCTAAACGAAGTTGCGTCGGAATTTTTCGCAACCAACGCATCCGATCCACTCCATTGGACCCAAAACTCATGTTTTGGGGCGTTTCGGGACCGTTTCGTTACTGCACGAAACTCGATGCAAAACTCGCTGAACTCGCCGAACTGGTGCCATTAACACACAAGTTTGCTAAACGAAGTTGCGTCGGAATTTTTCGCAACGAAACGCACCCTTTCCACTCCATTGGACCCAAAACTCATGTTTTAGGGCGTTTCGGACTGTTTCGTTACTGCACGAAAGTCGATGCAAGACTTGCCGAACTGGTGCCATTAACGCACAAGTTCGCTAAACGAAGTTGTGTTGGAACTTTTCGCAACGAACGCACCCGTTCCACTCCATTGGACCCAAAACTGATGTCTTGGGGCGTTTCAGACCGTTTTATTACTGCACCAAAGTTGATGCAAAACTGGCCGAACTGGTGCCATTAACGCACAAGTTTGCTAAACGAATTCGCGTCGGAATTTTTCACAACGAATGCACCCAATCCACTCCATTGGACCCAAAACTCATGTTTTGGGGCATTTCGTACTGTTTCGTTACTGCACGAAACTCGATGCAAAACTTGCCGAACTGGTGCCATTAACGCACAAGATCGCTGAACGAAGTTGCGTCGGAACTTTTCGCAACGAACGCACTTGATCCACTCCATTGGACGCCAAATTCATGTTTTGGGGTGTTTCGGACCGTTTTGTTACGGTACGAAAGTCGATGCAAAACTGGCCGAACCGGTGCCATTAACGCAAAAGTTCGCTAAATGAAGGTTGCGTCGAAATTTTTCGCAACGAACGCACCGGATCCACACCATTGGACCCAAAACTCATGTTTTGGGGCGTTTCAGACCTTAGTTACTGCACGAAAGTCGATGCAAACTTGGCCGAACTGATGCCATTAATGATCAAGTTCGCTAAATGAAGTTGCGTTTCAATTTTTCGCAACGAACGCACCCGTTCCACTCCATTGGACCCAGAACTCATGTCTTGGGGCGTTTCAGACTGTTTCATTACTGCAAAAAAGTCGATGCAAAACTGGCCAAACTGGTGCCATTAACGCACAAGTTCGCTAAACGAAGTTGCGTCGGAATTTTTCGCAAACCAACGCATCCGATCGACTCCATTGGACCCAAAACTCATGTTTTGGGGCGTTTCGGACCGTTTCGTTACTGCACGAAACTCGATGCAAAACTCGCCGAACTGGTGCCATTAACACACAAGTTTGCTAAACGAAGTTGCGTCGGAATTTTTCGCAACGAACGCACCCGTTCCACTGCATTGGACCCAAAACTCATGTTTTGGGGCGTTTCGGACTGTTTCGTTACGGCACGAAAGTCGATGCAAGACTCGCCGAACTGGTGCCATTAACGCACAAGTTCGCTAAACGAAGTTGCATCGGAACTTTTCGCAACGAACGCACCCGTTCCACTCCTTTGGACCCAAAACTGATGTCTTGGGGCGTTTCAGACCGTTTCATTACTGCACCAAAGTAGATGCAAAACTGGCCGAAGTGGTGCCATTAACGCACAAGTTTGCTAAACGAATTTGCGTCGGAATTTTTCATAACAAATGCACCCAATCCACTCCATTGGACCCAAAACTCATATTTTGGGGCATTTCGTAGCGTTTTGTTACTGCACGAAACTCGATGCAAAACTGGCCGAACTGGTGCCATTAACGCACAAGATCGCTAAACGAAGTTGCGTCAGAATTTTCCGCAACGA